>CAWVNZ010001410.1:0-333924 GCA_963930735.1 Dioctria linearis
TAGTAAAAAATTATTTTTTGAATAATTTACTATAGAAAAGGCAATCCCTGGCGTAATTAAAATTTGCGACAATTGAAAATTATTTTTTGAATAATTTACTATAGAAAAGGCAATCCGTGGCGCAATTAAAACTTGCGATAGTAAAAAATTATTTTTTGAATAATTTACTATAGAAAAGGCAATCCCTGGCGTAATTAAAATTTGCGACAGTATAAAATTATTTTTTGAATAATTTATTATAGAAAAGGCAATCCCTGGCGTAATTAAAATTTGCGACAGTATAAAATTATTTTTTGAATAATTTACTATAGAAAAGGTAATCCCTGGCGCACTTAAAATTTGCGACAGTAGAAAATTATTTTTTGAATAATTTACTATAGAAAAGGCAATCCCTGGCGTAATTAAAATTTGCGACAGTAAAAAATTATTTTTTGAATAATTTACTATAGAAGAGGCAATCCCTGGCGTATTTAAAATTTGCGACAGTATAAAATTATTTTTTGAATAATTTACTATAGAAAAGGCAATCCCTGGCGTATTTAAAATTTGCGACTGTATAAAATTATTTTTTGAATAATTTACTATAGAAAAGGCAATCCCTGGCGCAATTAAAACTTGCGATAGTAAAAAATTATTTTTTGAATAATTTACTATAGAAAAGGCAATCCCTGGCGTAATTAAAATTTGCGACAGTATAAAATTATTTTTTGAATAATTTACTATAGAAAAGGCAATTCCTGGCGTAATTAAAATTTGCGACAGTAGAAAATTATTTTTTGAATAATTTACTATAGAAAAGGCAATCCCTGGCGTAATTAAAATTTGCGACAGTAAAAAATTATTTTTTGAATAATTTACTATAGAAAAGGCAAGCCCTGGCGTAATTAAAATTTGCGACAGTAAGAAATTATTTTTTGAATAATTTACTATAGAAAAGGCAATCCCTGGCGTAATTAAAATTTGCGACAGTTGAAAATTATTTTTTGAATAATTTACTATAGAAAAGGCAATCCCTGGCGTAATTAAAATTTGCGACAGTAAAAAATTATTTTTTGAATAATTTACTATAGAAAAGGCAATCCCTGGCGCAATTAAAACTTGCGATAGTAAAAAATTATTTCTTGAATAATTTACTATAGAAAAGGCAATCCCTGGCGTAATTAAAATTTGCGACAGTATAAAATTATTTTTTGAATAAGTTACTATAGAAAAGGCAATACCTGGCGTATTTAAAATTTGCGACAGTAAAAAATTATTTTTTGCAAAATTTACTGTAGAAAAGGCAATCCCTGGCGCAATTAAAACTTGCGATAGTAAAAAATTATTTTTTGAATAATTTACTATAGAAAAGGCAATCCCTGGCGTAATTAAAATTTGCGACAATTGAAAATTATTTTTTGAATAATTTACTATAGAAAAGGCAATCCGTGGCGCAATTAAAACTTGCGATAGTAAAAAATTATTTTTTGAATAATTTACTATAGAAAAGGCAATCCCTGGCGCAATTAAAATTTGCAACAGTAGAAAATTATTTTTTGAATAATTTACTATAGAAAAGGCAATCCCTGGCGTAATTAAAATTTGCGACAGTATAAAATTATTTTTTGAATAATTTACTATAGAAAAGGTAATCCCTGGCGCACTTAAAATTTGCGACAGTTGAAAATTATTTTTTGAATAATTTACTATAGAAAAGGCAATCCCTGGCGTAATTAAAATTTGCGACAGTAAAAAATTATTTTTTGAATAATTTACTATAGAAAAGGCAATCCCTGGCGTAATTAAAATTTGCGACAGTTGAAAATTATTTTTTTAAAAAATTTACTATAGAAAAGGCAATCCCTGGCGCACTTAAAATTTGCGACAGTAGAAAATTATTTTTTGAATAATTTACTATAGAAAAGGCAATCCCTGGCGTAATTAAAATTTGCGACAGTAAAAAATTATTTTTTGAATAATTTACTATAGAAAAGGCAATCCCTGGCGTATTTAAAATTTGCGACAGTGTAAAATTATTTTTTGAATAATTTACTATAGAAAAGGCAATCCCTGGCGTAATTAAAATTTGCGACAGTAAAAAATTATTTTTTGAATAATTTACTATAGAAAAGGCAATCCCTGCCGTAATTAAAATTTGCGACAGTAAGAAATTATTTTTTGAATAATTTACTATAGAAAAGGCAATCCCTGGCGTAATTAAAATTTGCGACAGTTGAAAATTATTTTTTGAATAATTTACTATAGAAAAGGCAATCCCTGGCGTAATTAAAATTTGCGACAGTAAAAAATTATTTTTTGAATAATTTACTATAGAAAAGGCAATCCCTGGCGCAATTAAAACTTACGATAGTAGAAAATTATTTTTTGAATAATTTACTATAGAAAAGGCAATCCCTGGGGTAATTAAAATTTGCGACAGTATAAAATTATTTTTTGAATAATTTACTATAGAAATGGCAATCCCTGGCGTATTTAAAATTTGCGACAGTAAAAAATTATTTTTTGCAAAATTTACTGTACAAAAGGCAATCCCTGGCGCAATTAAAACTTGCGATAGTAAAAAATTATTTTTTGAATAATTTACTATAGAAAAGGCAATCCCTGGCGTAATTAAAATTTGCGACAGTTGAAAATTATTTTTTGAATAATTTACTATAGAAAAGGCAATCCCTGGCGTAATTAAAATTTGCGACAGTAGAAATTATTTTTTGAATAATTTACTATAGAAAAGGCAATCCCTGGCGTAATTAAAATTTGCGACAGTTGAAAATTATTTTTTGAATAATTTACTATAGAAAAGGCAATCACTGGCGCACTTAAAATTTGCGACAGTTGAAAATTATTTTTTGGATAATTTACTATAGAAAAGGCAATCCCTGGCGTAATTAAAATTTGCGACAGTAAAAAATTATTTTTTGAATAATTTACTATAGAAAAGGCAATCCCTGGCGTAATTAAAATTTGCGATAGTAGAAAATTATTTTTTGAATAATTTACTATAGAAAAGGCAATCCCTGGCGTAATTAAAATTTGCGACAGTATAAAATTATTTTTTGAATAATTTACTATAGAAAAGGCAATCCCTGGCGCAATTAAAATTTGCGACAGTAAAAAATTATTTTTTGAATAATTTACTATAGAAAAGGCAATCCCTGGCGTAATTAAAATTTGCGACAGTATAAAATTATTTTTTGAATAATTTACTATAGAAAAGGCAATCCCTGGCGCAATTAAAATTTGCGACAGTAAAAAATTATTTTTTGAATAATTTACTATAGAAAAGGCAATCCCTGGCGTAATTAAAATTTGCGACAGTAAAAAATTATTTTTTGAATAATTTACTATAGAAAAGGCAATCCCTGGCGCAATTAAAATTTGCGACAGTATAAAATTATTTTTTGAATAATTTACTATAGAAAAGGCAGTCCCTGGCGTATTTAAAATTTGCGACAGTAAGAAATTAATTTGTGAGAAATTTACTATAGAAAAGGCAATCCCTGGGATATTTAAAATTTGCGCCAGTAAAAAATTATTTTTTGAATAATTTACTATAGAAAAGGCAATCCCTGGCGTAATTAAAATTTGCGACAGTTGAAAATTATTTTTTGAATAATTTACTATAGAAAAGGCAATCCCTGGCGCAATTAAAATTTGCAACAGTAAAAAATTATTTTTTGCAAAATTTACTGTAGAAAAGGCAATCCCTGGCGGATTTGAAATTTGCGACAATAAAAATTATTTTTTGAATAATTTACTATAGAAAAGGCAATCCCTGGCGCAATTAAAATTTGCGACAGTAAAAAATTATTTTTTGAATAATTTACTATAGAAAAGGCAATCCCTGGCGTAATTAAAATATGCGACAGTAAAAAATTATTTTTTGAATAATTTACTATAGAAAAGGCAATCCCTGGCGCAATTACAATTTGCGACAGTTGAAAATTATTTTTTGAATAATTTACTATAGAAAAGGCAATCCCTGGCGCAATTAAAATTTGCAACAGTAGAAAATTATTTTTTGAATAATTTACTATAGAAAAGGCAATCCCTGGCGTAATTAAAATTTGCGACAGTATAAAATTATTTTTTGAATAATTTACTATAGAAAAGGCAATCCCTGGCGTAATTAAAATTTGCGACAGTAGAAAATTATTTTTTGAATAATTTACTATAGAAAAGGCAATCCCTGGCGTAATTAAAATTTGCGACAGTAGAAAATTATTTTTTGAATAATTTACTGTAGAAAAGGCAATCCCTGGCGGATTTGAAATTTGCGACAGTAAAAAATTATTTTTTGAATAATTTACTATAGAAAAGGCAATCCCTGGCGTAATTAAAATTTGCGACAGTAGAAAATTATTTTTTGAATAATTTACTATAGAAAAGGCAATCCCTGGCGTAATTAAAATTTGCGACAGTTGAAAATTATTTTTTGAATAATTTACTATAGAAAAGGCAATCCCTGGCGTAATTAAAATTTGCGACAGTTAAAAATAATTTTTGAATAATTTACTATAGAAAAGGCAATCCCTGGCGTAATTAAAATTTGCGACAATAAGAAATTATTTTTTGAATAATTTACAAAAAAAGGCAATCCCTGGCGCAATTAAAATTTGCCACAGTAGAAAATTATTTTTTGAATAATTGACTATAGAAAAGGCAATCCGTGGCGTAATTAAAATTTGCGACAGTAAAAAATTATTTTTTGTATAATTTACTATAGAAAAGGCAATCCCTGGCGTAATTAAAATTTGCGACAGTAAGAAATTATTTTTTGAATAATTTACTATAGAAAAGGCAATCCCTGGCGTAATTAAAATTTGCGACAGTTGAAAATTATTTTTTGAATAATTTACTATAGAAAAGGCAATCCCTGGCGTAATTAAAATTTGCGACAGTAAAAAATTATTTTTTGAATAATTTACTATAGAAAAGGCAATCCCTGGCGCAATTAAAACTTGCGATAGTAAAAAATTATTTCTTGAATAATTTACTATAGAAAAGGCAATCCCTGGCGTAATTAAAATTTGCGACAGTATAAAATTATTTTTTGAATAAGTTACTATAGAAAAGGCAATACTTGGCGTATTTAAAATTTGCGACAGTAAAAAATTATTTTTTGCAAAATTTACTGTAGAAAAGGCAATCCCTGGCGCAATTACAACTTGCGATAGTAAAAAATTATTTTTTGAATAATTTACTATAGAACAGGCAATCCCTGGCGTAATTAAAATTTGCGACAATTGAAAATTATTTTTTGAATAATTTACTATAGAAAAGGCAATCCGTGGCGCAATTAAAACTTGCGATAGTAAAAAATTATTTTTTGAATAATTTACTATAGAAAAGGCAATCCCTGGCGTAATTAAAATTTGCGACAGTATAAAATTATTTTTTGAATAATTTATTATAGAAAAGGCAATCCCTGGCGTAATTAAAATTTGCGACAGTATAAAATTATTTTTTGAATAATTTACTATAGAAAAGGTAATCCCTGGCGCACTTAAAATTTGCGACAGTAGAAAATTATTTTTTGAATAATTTACTATAGAAAAGGCAATCCCTGGCGTAATTAAAATTTGCGACAGTAAAAAATTATTTTTTGAATAATTTACTATAGAAAAGGCAATCCCTGGCGTATTTAAAATTTGCGACAGTATAAAATTATTTTTTGAATAATTTACTATAGAAAAGGCAATCCCTGGCGTATTTAAAATTTGCGACTGTATAAAATTATTTTTTGAATAATTTACTATAGAAAAGGCAATCCCTGGCGTAATTAAAATTTGCGACAGTATAAAATTATTTTTTGAATAATTTACTATAGAAAAGGCAATTCCTGGCGTAATTAAAATTTGCGACAGTAGAAAATTATTTTTTGAATAATTTACTATAGAAAAGGCAATCCCTGGCGTAATTAAAATTTGCGACAGTAAAAAATTATTTTTTGAATAATTTACTATAGAAAAGGCAAGCCCTGGCGTAATTAAAATTTGCGACAGTAAGAAATTATTTTTTGAATAATTTACTATAGAAAAGGCAATCCCTGGCGTAATTAAAATTTGCGACAGTTGAAAATTATTTTTTGAATAATTTACTATAGAAAAGGCAATCCCTGGCGTAATTAAAATTTGCGACAGTAAAAAATTATTTTTTGAATAATTTACTATAGAAAAGGCAATCCCTGGCGCAATTAAAACTTGCGATAGTAAAAAATTATTTCTTGAATAATTTACTATAGAAAAGGCAATCCCTGGCGTAATTAAAATTTGCGACAGTATAAAATTATTTTTTGAATAAGTTACTATAGAAAAGGCAATACCTGGCGTATTTAAAATTTGCGACAGTAAAAAATTATTTTTTGCAAAATTTACTGTAGAAAAGGCAATCCCTGGCGCAATTAAAACTTGCGATAGTAAAAAATTATTTTTTGAATAATTTACTATAGAAAAGGCAATCCCTGGCGTAATTAAAATTTGCGACAATTGAAAATTATTTTTTGAATAATTTACTATAGAAAAGGCAATCCGTGGCGCAATTAAAACTTGCAATAGTAAAAAATTATTTTTTGAATAATTTACTATAGAAAAGGCAATCCCTGGCGCAATTAAAATTTGCAACAGTAGAAAATTTATTTTTTGAATAATTTACTATAGAAAAGGCAATCCCTGGCGTAATTAAAATTTGCGACAGTATAAAATTATTTTTTGAATAATTTACTATAGAAAAGGTAATCCCTGGCGCACTTAAAATTTGCGACAGTTGAAAATTATTTTTTGAATAATTTACTATAGAAAAGGCAATCCCTGGCGTAATTAAAATTTGCGACAGTAAAAAATTATTTTTTGAATAATTTACTATAGAAAAGGCAATCCTTGGCGTAATTAAAATTTGCGACAGTTGAAAATTATTTTTTTAAAAAATTTACTATAGAAAAGGCAATCCCTGGCGCACTTAAAATTTGCGACAGTAGAAAATTATTTTTTGAATAATTTACTATAGAAAAGGCAATCCCTGGCGTAATTAAAATTTGCGACAGTAAAAAATTATTTTTTGAATAATTTACTATAGAAAAGGCAATCCCTGGCGTATTTAAAATTTCCGACAGTATAAAATTATTTTTTGAATAATTTACTATAGAAAAGGCAATCCCTGGCGTAATTAAAATTTGCGACAGTAAAAAATTATTTTTTGAATAATTTACTATAGAAAAGGCAATCCCTGCCGTAATTAAAATTTGCGACAGTAAGAAATTATTTTTTGAATAATTTACTATAGAAAAGGCAATCCCTGGCGTAATTAAAATTTGCGACAGTTGAAAATTATTTTTTGAATAATTTACTATGGAAAAGGCAATCCCTGGCGTAATTAAAATTTGCGACAGTAAAAAATTATTTTTTGAATAATTTACTATAGAAAAGGCAATCCCTGGCGCAATTAAAACTTACGATAGTAGAAAATTATTTTTTGAATAATTTACTATAGAAAAGGCAATCCCTGGGGTAATTAAAATTTGCGACAGTATAAAATTATTTTTTGAATAATTTACTATAGAAAAGGCAATCCCTGGCGTATTTAAAATTTGCGACAGTAAAAAATTATTTTTTGCAAAATTTACTGTACAAAAGGCAATCCCTGGCGCAATTAAAACTTGCGATAGTAAAAAATTATTTTTTGAATAATTTACTATAGAAAAGGCAATCCCTGGCGTAATTAAAATTTGCGACAGTTGAAAATTATTTTTTGAATAATTTACTATAGAAAAGGCAATCCCTGGCGTAATTAAAATTTGCGACAGTAAAAATTATTTTTTGAATAATTTACTATAGAAAAGGCAATCCCTGGCGTAATTAAAATTTGCGACAGTTGAAAATTATTTTTTGAATAATTTACTATAGAAAAGGCAATCCCTGGCGCACTTAAAATTTGCGACAGTTGAAAATTATTTTTTGGATAATTTACTATAGAAAAGGCAATCCCTGGCGTAATTAAAATTTGCGACAGTAAAAAATTATTTTTTGAATAATTTACTATAGAAAAGGCAATCCCTGGCGTAATTAAAATTTGCGATAGTAGAAAATTATTTTTTGAATAATTTACTATAGAAAAGGCAATCCCTGGCGTAATTAAAATTTGCGACAGTATAAAATTATTTTTTGAATAATTTACTATAGAAAAGGCAATCCCTGGCGCAATTAAAATTTGCGACAGTAAAAAATTATTTTTTGAATAATTTACTATAGAAAAGGCAATCCCTGGCGTAATTAAAATTTGCGACAGTATAAAATTATTTTTTGAATAATTTACTATAGAAAAGGCAATCCCTGGCGCAATTAAAATTTGCGACAGTAAAAAATTATTTTTTGAATAATTTACTATAGAAAAGGCAATCCCTGGCGTAATTAAAATTTGCGACAGTAAAAAATTATTTTTTGAATAATTTACTATAGAAAAGGCAATCCCTAGCGCAATTAAAATTTGCGACAGTATAAAATTATTTTTTGAATAATTTACTATAGAAAAGGCAGTCCCTGGCGTATTCAAAATTTGCGACAGTAAGAAATTAATTTGTGAGAAATTTACTATAGAAAAGGCAATCCCTGGGATATTTAAAATTTGCGCCAGTAAAAAATTATTTTTTGAATAATTTACTATAGAAAAGGCAATCCCTGGCGTAATTAAAATTTGCGACAGTTGAAAATTATTTTTTGAATAATTTACTATAGAAAAGGCAATCCCTGGCGCAATTAAAATTTGCAACAGTAAAAAATTATTTTTTGCAAAATTTACTGTAGAAAAGGCAATCCCTGGCGGATTTGAAATTTGCGACAATAAAAAATTATTTTTTGAATAATTTACTATAGAAAAGGCAATCCCTGGCGCAATTAAAATTTGCGACAGTAAAAAATTATTTTTTGAATAATTTACTATAGAAAAGGCAATCCCTGGCGTAATTAAAATATGCGACAGTAAAAAATTATTTTTTGAATAATTTACTATAGAAAAGGCAATCCCTGGCGCAATTACAATTTGCGACAGTTGAAAATTATTTTTTGAATAATTTACTATAGAAAAGGCAATCCCTGGCGCAATTAAAATTTGCAACAGTAGAAAATTATTTTTTGAATAATTTACTATAGAAAAGGCAATCCCTGGCGTAATTAAAATTTGCGACAGTATAAAATTATTTTTTGAATAATTTACTATAGAAAAGGCAATCCCTGGCGTAATTAAAATTTACGACAGTAGAAAATTATTTTTTGAATAATTTACTATAGAAAAGGCAATCCCTGGCGTAATTAAAATTTGCGACAGTAGAAAATTATTTTTTGAATAATTTACTGTAGAAAAGGCAATCCCTGGCGGATTTGAAATTTGCGACAGTAAAAAATTATTTTTTGAATAATTTACTATAGAAAAGGCTATCCCTGGCGCAATTAAAAATTGCGACAGTTGAAAATTATTTTTTGAATAATTTACTATAGAAAAGGTAATCCCTGGCGTAATTAAAATTTGCGACAGTAAAAAATTATTTTTTCAATAATTTATTATAGAAAAGGCAATCACTGGCGTAATTAAAATTTGCGACAGTAAAAAATTATTTTTTGAATAATTTACTATAGAAAAGGCAATCCCTGGCGTAATTAAAATTTGCGACAGTAGAAAATTATTTTTTGAATAATTTACTATAGAAAAGGCAATCCCTGGCGTAACTAAAATTTGCGACAGTATAAAATTATTTTTTGAATAATTTCCTATAGAAAAGGCAATCCCTGGCGTAATTAAAATTTGCGACAGTATAAAATTATTTTTTGAATAATTTACTATAGAAAAGGCAATCCCTGGCGCAATTAAAATTTGCAACAGTAGAAAATTATTTTTTGAATAATTTACTACAGAAAAGGCAATCCCTGGCGGATTTGAAATTTGCGACAGTAAAAAATTATTTTTTGAATAATTTACTATAGAAAAGGCAATTCCTGGCACAATTAAAATTTGCGACAGTAGAAAATTATTTTTTGAATAATTTACTATAGAAAAGGCAATCCCTGGCGTAATTAAAATTTGCGACAGTAGAAAATTATTTTTTGAATAATTTACTATAGAAAAGGCAATCCCTGGCGTAATTAAAATTTGCGACAGTTAAAAATTATTTTTTGCAAAATTTACTATAGAAAAGGCAATCCCTGCCGCACTTAAAATTTGCGATAGTAAAAAATTATTTTTTGCAAAATTTACTGTAGAAAAGGCAATCCCTGGCGTATTTAAAATTTGCGACAATAAAAAATTATTTTTTGAATAATTTACTATAGAAAAGGCAATCCCTGGCGTAATTAAAATTTGCGACAGTATAAAATTATTTTTTGAATAATTTACTATATAAAAGGCAATCCCTGGCGTAATTAAAATTTGCGACAGTATAAAATTATTTTTTGAATAATTTACTATAGAAAAGGCAATCCCTGGCGTATTTAAAATTTGCGACAGTAAAAAATTATTTTTTGAATAATTTACTATAGAAAAGGCAATCCCTGGCGTAATTAAAATTTGCGACAGTTGAAAATTATTTTTTGAATAATTTACTATAGAAAAGGCAATCCCTAGCGGATTTGAAATTTGCGACAGTAAAAAATTATTTTTTGAATAATTTACTATAGAAAAGGCAATCCGTGGCGGATTTGAAATTTGCGACAGTAAAAAATTATTTTTTGAATAATTTACTATAGAAAAGGCAATCCCTGCCGCAGCTAAAATTTGCGACAGTAAAAAATTATTTTTTGCATAATTTACTATAGAAAAGGCAATCCTTGGCGCACTTAAAATTTGCGACAGTAAAAAATTATTTTTTGAATAATTTACTATAGAAAAGGCAATCCCTGGCGCAATTAAAATTTGCAACAGTAAAAAATTATTTTTTGCAATATTTACTGTAGAAAAGGCAATCCCTGGCGTAATTAAAATTTGCGACAGTATAAAATTATTTTTTGAATAATTTACTATAGAAAAGGCAATCCCTGGCGTAATTAAAATTTGCGACAGTAGAAAATTATTTTTTGAATAATTTACTATAGAAAGGCAATCCCTGGCGCAATTAAAATTTGCAACAGTAATAAATTATTTTTTGCAAAATTTAATATAGAAAAGGCAATCCCTGGCGTAATTAAAATTTGCGACAGTAAAAAATTATTTTTTGAATAATTTACTATAGAAAAGGCAATCCCTGGCGCACTTAAAATTTGCGACAGTAAAAAAATTATTTTTTGAATAATTTACTATAGAAAAGGCAATCCCTGGCGCACTTAAAATTTGCGACAGTAGAAAATTATTATTTGAATAATTTACTATAGAAAAGGCAATCCCTGGCGTAATTAAAATTTGCGACAGTATAAAATTATTTTTTGAATAATTTACTATAGAAAAGGCAATCCCTGGCGTAATTAAAAATTGCGACAGAAAAAAATTATTTTTTGAATAATTTACTATAGAAAAGGCAATCCCTGGCGTAATTAAAATTTGCGACAGTATAAAATTATTTTTTGAATAATTTACTATAGAAAAGTCAATCCCTGGCGCAATTAAAATTTGCAACAGTAGAAAATTATTTTTTGAATAATTTACTATAGAAAAGGCAATCCCTGGCGTAATTAAAATTTGCGACAGTATAAAATTATTTTTTGAATAATTTACTATAGAAAGGGCAATCCCTGGCGTAATTAAAATTTGCGACAGTATAAAATTATTTTTTGAATAATTTACTATAGAAAAGGCAATCCCTGGCGCAATTAAAATTTGAAACAGTACAAAATTATTTTTTGAATAATTTACTATAGAAAAGGCAATCCCTGGCGTAATTAAAATTTGCGACAATAAGAAATTATTTTTTGAATAATTTACAAAAAAAGGCAATCCCTGGCGCAATTAAAATTTGCGACAGTAGAAAATTATTTTTTGAATAATTTACTATAGAAAAGGCAATCCCTGGCGTAATTAAAATTTGCGACAGTAAAAAATTATTTTTTGAATAATTTACTATAGAAAAGGCAATCCCTGGCGTAATTAAAATTTGCGACAGTAAGAAATTATTTTTTGAATAATTTACTATAGAAAAGGCAATCCCTGGCGTAATTAAAATTTGCGACAGTTGAAAATTATTTTTTGAATAATTTACTATAGAAAAGGCAATCCCTGGCGTAATTAAAATTTGCGACAGTAAAAAATTATTTTTTGAATAATTTACTATAGAAAAGGCAATCCCTGGCGCAATTAAAACTTGCGATAGTAAAAAATTATTTCTTGAATAATTTACTATAGAAAAGGCAATCCCTGGCGTAATTAAAATTTGCGACAGTATAAAATTATTTTTTGAATAAGTTACTATAGAAAAGGCAATACTTGGCGTATTTAAAATTTGCGACAGTAAAAAATTATTTTTTGCAAAATTTACTGTAGAAAAGGCAATCCCTGGCGCACTTACAACTTGCGATAGTAAAAAATTATTTTTTGAATAATTTACTATAGAAAAGGCAATCCCTGGCGTAATTAAAATTTGCGACAATTGAAAATAATTTTTTGAATAATTTACTATAGAAAAGGCAATCCGTGGCGCAATTAAAACTTGCGATAGTAAAAAATTATTTTTTGAATAATTTACTATAGAAAAGGCAATCCCTGGCGTAATTAAAATTTGCGACAGTATAAAATTATTTTTTGAATAATTTACTATAGAAAAGGCAATCCCTGGCGTAATTAAAATTTGCGACAGTATAAAATTATTTTTTGAATAATTTACTATAGAAAAGGTAATCCCTGGCGCACTTAAAATTTGCGACAGTAGAAAATTATTTTTTGAATAATTTACTATAGAAAAGGCAATCCCTGGCGTAATTAAAATTTGCGACAGTAAAAAATTATTTTTTGAATAATTTACTATAGAAAAGGCAATCCCTGGCGCAATTAAAACTTGCGATAGTAAAAAATTATTTTTTGAATAATTTACTATAGAAAAGGCAATCCCTGGCGTAATTAAAATTTGCGACAGTATAAAATTATTTTTTGAATAATTTACTATAGAAAAGGCAATTCCTGGCGTAATTAAAATTTGCGACAGTAGAAAATTATTTTTTGAATAATTTACTATAGAAAAGGCAATCCCTGGCGTAATTAAAATTTGCGACAGTAAAAAATTATTTTTTGAATAATTTACTATAGAAAAGGCAAGCCCTGGCGTAATTAAAATTTGCGACAGTAAGAAATTATTTTTTGAATAATTTACTATAGAAAAGGCAATCCCTGGCGTAATTAAAATTTGCGACAGTTGAAAATTAATTTTTGAATAATTTACTATAGAAAAGGCAATCCCTGGCGTAATTAAAATTTGCGACAGTAAAAAATTATTTTTTGAATAATTTACTATAGAAAAGGCAATCCCTGGCGCAATTAAAACTTGCGATAGTAAAAAATTATTTCTTGAATAATTTACTATAGAAAAGGCAATCCCTGGCGTAATTAAAATTTGCGACAGTATAAAATTATTTTTTGAATAAGTTACTATAGAAAAGGCAATACCTGGCGTATTTAAAATTTGCGACAGTAAAAAATTATTTTTTGCAAAATTTACTGTAGAAAAGGCAATCCCTGGCGCAATTAAAACTTGCGATAGTAAAAAATTATTTTTTGAATAATTTACTATAGAAAAGGCAATCCCTGGCGTAATTAAAATTTGCGACAATTGAAAATTATTTTTTGAATAATTTACTATAGAAAAGGCAATCCGTGGCGCAATTAAAACTTGCGATAGTAAAAAATTATTTTTTGAATAATTTACTATAGAAAAGGCAATCCCTGGCGCAATTAAAACTTGCGATAGTAAAAAATTATTTCTTGAATAATTTACTATAGAAAAGGCAATCCCTGGCGTAATTAAAATTTGCGACAGTATAAAATTATTTTTTGAATAAGTTACTATAGAAAAGGCAATACCTGGCGTATTTAAAATTTGCGACAGTAAAAAATTATTTTTTGCAAAATTTACTGTAGAAAAGGCAATCCCTGGCGCAATTAAAACTTGCGATAGTAAAAAATTATTTTTTGAATAATTTACTATAGAAAAGTTTATCCCTGGCGTAATTAAAATTTGCGACAATTGAAAATTATTTTTTGAATAATTTACTATAGAAAAGGCAATCCGTGGCGCAATTAAAACTTGCGATAGTAAAAAATTATTTTTTTAATAATTTACTATAGAAAAGGCAATCCCTGGCGCAATTAAAATTTGCAACAGTAGAAAATTATTTTTTGAATAATTTACTATAGAAAAGGCAATCCCTGGCGTAATTAAAATTTGCGACAGTATAAAATTATTTTTTGAATAATTTACTATAGAAAAGGTAATCCCTGGCGCACTTAAAATTTGCGACAGTTGAAAATTATTTTTTGAATAATTTACTATAGAAAAGGCAATCCCTGGCGTAATTAAAATTTGCGACAGTAAAAAATTATTTTTTGAATAATTTACTATAGAAAAGGCAATCCCTGGCGTAATTAAAATTTGCGACAGTTGAAAATTATTTTTTTAAAAAATTTACTATAGGAAAGGCAATCCCTGGCGCACTTAAAATTTGCGACAGTAGAAAATTATTTTTTGAATAATTTACTATAGAAAAGGCAATCCCTGGCGTAATTAAAATTTGCGACAGTAAAAAATTATTTTTTGAATAATTTACTATAGAAAAGGCAATCCCTGGCGTATTTAAAATTTGCAACAGCATAAAATTATTTTTTGAATAATTTACTATAGAAAAGGCAATTCCTGGCGTAATTAAAATTTGCGACAGTAAAAAATTATTTTTTGAATAATTTACTATAGAAAAGGCAATCCCTGCCGTAATTAAAATTTGCGACAGTAAGAAATTATTTTTTGAATAATTTACTATAAAAAGGCAATCCCTGGCGTAATTAAAATTTGCGACAGTTGAAAATTATTTTTTGAATAATTTACTATAGAAAAGGCAATCCCTGGCGTAATTAAAATTTGCGACAGTAAAAAATTATTTTTTGAATAATTTACTATAGAAAAGGCAATCCCTGGCGCAATTAAAACTTACGATAGTAAAAAATTATTTTTTGAATAATTTACTATAGAAAAGGCAATCCCTGGGGTAATTAAAATTTGCGACAGTATAAAATTATTTTTTGAATAATTTACTATAGAAAAGGCAATCCCTGGCTTATTTAAAATTTGCGACAGTAAAAAATTATTTTTTGCAAAATTTTCTGTACAAAAGGCAATCCCTGGCGCAATTAAAACTTGCGATAGTAAAAAATTATTTTTTGAATAATTTACTATAGAAAAGGCAATCCCTGGCGTAATTAAAATTTGCGACAGTTGAAAATTATTTTTTGAATAATTTACTATAGAAAAGGCAATCCCTGGCGTAATTAAAATTTGCGACAGTAAAAATTATTTTTTGAATAATTTACTATAGAAAAGGCAATCCCTGGCGTAATTAAAATTTGCGACAGCTGAAAATTATTTTTTGAATAATTTACTATAGAAAAGGCAATCCCTGGCGCACTTAAAATTTGCGACAGTTGAAAATTATTTTTTGGATAATTTACTATAGAAAAGGCAATCCCTGGCGTAATTAAAATTTGCGACAGTAAAAAATTATTTTTTGAATAATTTACTATAGAAAAGGCAATCCCTGGCGTAATTAAAATTTGCGATAGTAGAAAATTATTTTTTGAATAATTTACTATAGAAAAGGCAATCCCTGGCGTAATTAAAATTTGCGACAGTATAAAATTATTTTTTGAATAATTTACTATAGAAAAGGCAATCCCTGGCGCAATTAAAATTTGCGACAGTAAAAAATTATTTTTTGATTAATTTACTATAGAAAAGGCAATCCCTGGCGTAATTAAAATTTGCGACAGTATAAAATTATTTTTTGAATAATTTACTATAGAAAAGGCAATCCCTGGCGCAATTAAAATTTGCGACAGTAAAAAATTATTTTTTGAATAATTTACTATAGAAAAGGCAATCCCTGGCGTAATTAAAATTTGCGACAGTAAAAAATTATTTTTTGAATAATTTACTATAGAAAAGGCAATCCCTGGCGCAATTAAAATTTGCGACAGTATAAAATTATTTTTTGAATAATTTACTATAGAAAAGGCAGTCCCTGGCGTATTTAAAATTTGCGACAGTAAGAAATTAATTTGTGAGAAATTTACTATAGAAAAGGCAATCCCTGGGATATTTAAAATTTGCGAAAGTAAAAAATTATTTTTTGAATAATTTACTATAGAAAAGGCAATCCCTGGCGTAATTAAAATTTGCGACAGTTGAAAATTATTTTTTGAATAATTTACTATAGAAAAGGCAATCCCTGGCGCAATTAAAATTTGCAACAGTAAAAAATTATTTTTTGCAAAATTTACTGTAGAAAAGGCAATCCCTGGCGGATTTGAAATTTGCGACAATAAAAAATTATTTTTTGAATAATTTACTATAGAAAAGGCAATCCCTGGCGTAATTAAAATTTGCGACAGTATAAAATTATTTTTTGAATAATTTACTATAGAAAGGGCAATCCCTGGCGTAATTAAAATTTGCGACAGTATAAAATTATTTTTTGAATAATTTACTATAGAAAAGGCAATCCCTGGCGCAATTAAAATTTGAAACAGTACAAAATTATTTTTTGAATAATTTACTATAGAAAAGGCAATCCCTGGCGCAATTAAAATTTGCGACAGTATAAAATTGTTTTTTGAATAATTTACTATAGAAAAGGCAATCCCTGGCGTAATTAAAATTTGCGACAGTTGAAAATTATTTTTTGAATAATTTACTATAGAAAAGGCAATCCCTGGCGTAATTAAAATTTGCGACACTTGAAAATTATTTTTTGAATAATTTACTATAGAAAAGGCAATCCCTGGCGTAATTAAAATTTGCGACAGTTGAAAATTATTTTTTGAATAATTTACTATAGAAAAGGCAATCCCTGGCGTAATTAAAATTTGCGACAGTTGAAAATTATTTTTTGAATAATTTACTATAGAAAAGGCAATCCCAGGCGTAATTAAAATTTGCGACAGTTGAAAATTACTTTTTGAATAATTTACTATAGAAAAGGCAATCCCTGGCGTAATTAAAATTTGCGACAGTTGAAAATTATTTTTTGCATAATTTACTATAGAAAAGGCAATCCCTGGCGTAGTTAAAATTTGCGACAGTATAAAATTATTTTTTGAATAATTTACTATAGAAAAGGTAATCCCTGGCGTAATTAAAATTTGCGACAGTTGAAAATTATTTTTTGAATAATTTACTATAGAAAAGGCAATCCCTGGCGTAGTTAAAATTTGCGACAGTATAAAATTATTTTTTGAATAATTTACTATAGAAAAGGCAATCCCTGGCGTAATTAAAATATGCGACAGTAAAAAATTATTTTTTGAATAATTTACTATAGAAAAGGCAATCCCTGGCGCAATTAAAATTTGCGACAGTAAAAAATTATTTTTTGAATAATTTACTATAGAAAAGGCAATCCCTGGCGTAATTAAAATTTGCGACAGTAGAAAATTATTTTTTGAATAATTTACTATAGAAAAGGCAATCCCTGGCGTAATTAAAATTTGCGACAGTTGAAAATTATTTTTTGAATAATTTACTATAGAAAAGGCAATCCCTGGCGTAATTAAAATTTGCGACAGTAAAAAACTATTTTTTGAATAATTTACTATAGAAAAGGCTATCGCTGGCGTAATTAAAATTTGCGACAGTAGAAAATTATTTTTTGAATAATTTACTATAGAAAAGGCAATCCTTGGCGTAATTAAAATTTGCGACATTTGAAAATTATTTTTTGAATAATTTACTATAGAAAAGGCAATCCCTGGCGTAATTAAAATTTGCGACAGTAAAAAATTATTTTTTGAATAATTTACTATAGAAAAGGCAATCCCTGGCGCAATTAAAACTTGCGATAGTAAAAAATTATTTTTTGAATAATTTACTATAGAAAAGGCAATCCCTGGCGTAATTAAAATTTGCGACAGTATAAAATTATTTGTTGAATAATTTACTATAGAAAAGGCAATCCCTGGCGTAATTAAAATTTGCGACAGTAGAAAATTATTTTTTGAATAATTTACTATAGAAAAGGCAATCCCTGGCGTAATTAAAATTTGCGACAGTTGAAAATTATTTTTTGAATAATTTACTATAGAAAAGGCAATCCCTGGCGTAATTAAAATTTGCGACAGTTAAAAATAATTTTTGAATAATTTACTATAGAAAAGGCAATCCCTGGCGTAATTAAAATTTGCGACAATAAGAAATTATTTTTTGAATAATTTACAAAAAAAGGCAATCCCTGGCGCAATTAAAATTTGCGACAGTAGAAAATTATTTTTTGAATAATTTACTATAGAAAAGGCAATCCCTGGCGTAATTAAAATTTGCGACAGTAAAAAATTATTTTTTGAATAATTTACTATAGAAAAGGCAATCCCTGGCGTAATTAAAATTTGCGACAGTAAGAAATTATTTTTTGAATAATTTACTATAGAAAAGGCAATCCCTGGCGTAATTAAAATTTGCGACAGTTGAAAATTATTTTTTGAATAATTTACTATAGAAAAGGCAATCCCTGGCGTAATTAAAATTTGCGACAGTAAAAAATTATTTTTTGAATAATTTACTATAGAAAAGGCAATTCCTGGCGCAATTAAAACTTGCGATAGTAAAAAATTATTTCTTGAATAATTTACTATAGAAAAGGCCATCCCTGGCGTAATTAAAATTTGCGACAGTATAAAATTATTTTTTGAATAAGTTACTATAGAAAAGGCAATACTTGGCGTATTTAAAATTTGCGACAGTAAAAAATTATTTTTTGCAAAATTTACTGTAGAAAAGGCAATCCCTGGCGCAATTACAACTTGCGATAGTAAAAAATTATTTTTTGAATAATTTACTATAGAAAAGGCAATCCCTGGCCTAATTAAAATTTGCGACAATTGAAAATTATTTTTTGAATAATTTACTATAGAAAAGGCAATCCGTGGCGCAATTAAAACTTGCGATAGTAAAAAATTATTTTTTGAATAATTTACTATAGAAAAGGCAATCCCTGGCGTAATTAAAATTTGCGACAGTATAAAATTATTTTTTGAATAATTTACTATAGAAAAGGCAATCCCTGGCGTAATTAAAATTTGCGACAGTATAAAATTATTTTTTGAATAATTTACTATAGAAAAGGTAATCCCTGGCGCACTTAAAATTTGCGACAGTAGAAAATTATTTTTTGAATAATTTACTATAGAAAAGGCAATCCCTGGCGTAATTAAAATTTGCGACAGTAAAAAATTATTTTTTGAATAATTTACTATAGAAAAGGCAATCCCTGGCGTATTTAAAATTTGCGACAGTATAAAATTATTTTTTGAATAATTTACTATAGAAAAGGCAATCCCTGGCGTATTTAAAATTTGCGACTGTATAAAATTATTTTTTGAATAATTTACTATAGAAAAGGCAATCCCTGGCGCAATTAAAACTTGCGATAGTAAAAAATTATTTTTTGAATAATTTACTATAGAAAAGGCAATCCCTGGCGTAATTAAAATTTGCGACAGTATAAAATTATTTTTTGAATAATTTACTATAGAAAAGGCAATTCCTGGCGTAATTAAAATTTGCGACAGTAGAAAATTATTTTTTGAATAATTTACTATAGAAAAGGCAATCCCTGGCGTAATTAAAATTTGCGACAGTAAAAAATTATTTTTTGAATAATTTACTATAGAAAAGGCAAGCCCTGGCGTAATTAAAATTTGCGACAGTAAGAAATTATTTTTTGAATAATTTACTGTAGAAAAGGCAATCCCTGGCGTAATTAAAATTTGCGACAGTTGAAAATTATTTTTTGAATAATTTACTATAGAAAAGGCAATCCCTGGCGTAATTAAAATTTGCGACAGTAAAAAATTATTTTTTGAATAATTTACTATAGAAAAGGCAATCCCTGGCGCAATTAAAACTTGCGATAGTAAAAAATTATTTCTTGAATAATTTACTATAGAAAAGGCAATCCCTGGCGTAATTAAAATTTGCGACAGTATAAAATTATTTTTTGAATAAGTTACTATAGAAAAGGCAATACCTGGCGTATTTAAAATTTGCGACAGTAAAAAATTATTTTTTGCAAAATTTACTGTAGAAAAGGCAATCCCTGGCGCAATTAAAACTTGCGATAGTAAAAAATTATTTTTTGAATAATTTACTATAGAAAAGGCAATCCCTGGCGTAATTAAAATTTGCGACAATTGAAAATTATTTTTTGAATAATTTACTATAGAAAAGGCAATCCGTGGCGCAATTAAAACTTGCGATAGTAAAAAATTATTTTTTGAATAATTTACTATAGAAAAGGCAATCCCTGGCGCAATTAAAACTTGCGATAGTAAAAAATTATTTCTTGAATAATTTACTATAGAAAAGGCAATCCCTGGCGTAATTAAAATTTGCGACAGTATAAAATTATTTTTTGAATAAGTTACTATAGAAAAGGCAATACCTGGCGTATTTAAAATTTGCGACAGTAAAAAATTATTTTTTGCAAAATTTACTGTAGAAAAGGCAATCCCTGGCGCAATTAAAACTTGCGATAGTAAAAAATTATTTTTTGAATAATTTACTATAGAAAAGGCAATCCCTGGCGTAATTAAAATTTGCGACAATTGAAAATTATTTTTTGAATAATTTACTATAGAAAAGGCAATCCGTGGCGCAATTAAAACTTGCGATAGTAAAAAATTATTTTTTTAATAATTTACTATAGAAAAGGCAATCCCTGGCGCAATTAAAATTTGCAACAGTAGAAAATTATTTTTTGAATAATTTACTATAGAAAAGGCAATCCCTGGCGTAATTAAAATTTGCGACAGTATAAAATTATTTTTTGAATAATTTACTATAGAAAAGGTAATCCCTGGCGCACTTAAAATTTGCGACAGTTGAAAATTATTTTTTGAATAATTTACTATAGAAAAGGCAATCCCTGGCGTAATTAAAATTTGCGACAGTAAAAAATTATTTTTTGAATAATTTACTATAGAAAAGGCAATCCCTGGCGTAATTAAAATTTGCGACAGTTGAAAATTATTTTTTTAAAAAATTTACTATAGAAAAGGCAATCCCTGGCGCACTTAAAATTTGCGACAGTAGAAAATTATTTTTTGAATAATTTACTATAGAAAAGGCAATCCCTGGCGTAATTAAAATTTGCGACAGTAAAAAATTATTTTTTGAATAATTTACTATAGAAAAGGCAATCCCTGGCGTATTTAAAATTTGCGACAGTATAAAATTATTTTTTGAATAATTTACTATAGAAAAGGCAATCCCTGGCGTAATTAAAATTTGCGACAGTAAAAAATTATTTTTTGAATAATTTACTATAGAAAAGGCAATCCCTGCCGTAATTAAAATTTGCGACAGTAAGAAATTATTTTTTGAATAATTTACTATAGAAAAGGCAATCCCTGGCGTAATTAAAATTTGCGACAGTTGAAAATTATTTTTTGAATAATTTACTATAGAAAAGGCAATCCCTGGCGTAATTAAAATTTGCGACAGTAAAAAATTATTTTTTGAATAATTTACTATAGAAAAGGCAATCCCTGGCGCAATTAAAACTTACGATAGTAAAAATTATTTTTTGAATAATTTACTATAGAAAAGGTAATCCCTGGGGTAATTAAAATTTGCGACAGTATAAAATTATTTTTTGAATAATTTACTATAGAAAAGGCAATCCCTGGCGTATTTAAAATTTGCGACAGTAAAAAATTATTTTTTGCAAAATTTACTGTACAAAAGGCAATCCCTGGCGCAATTAAAACTTGCGATAGTAAAAAATTATTTTTTGAATAATTTACTATAGAAAAGGCAATCCCTGGCGTAATTAAAATTTGCGACAGTTGAAAATTATTTTTTGAATAATTTACTATAGAAAAGGCAATCCCTGGCGTAATTAAAATTTGCGACAGTAAAAATTATTTTTTGAATAATTTACTATAGAAAAGGCAATCCCTGGCGTAATTAAAATTTGCGACAGTTGAAAATTATTTTTTGAATAATTTACTATAGAAAAGGCAATCCCTGGCGCACTTAAAATTTGCGACAGTTGAAAATTATTTTTTGGATAATTTACTATAGAAAAGGCAATCCCTGGCGTAATTAAAATTTGCGACAGTAAAAAATTATTTTTTGAATAATTTACTATAGAAAAGGCAATCCCTGGCGTAATTAAAATTTGCGATAGTAGAAAATTATTTTTTGAATAATTTACTATAGAAAAGGCAATCCTTGGCGTAATTAAAATTTGCGACAGTATAAAATTATTTTTTGAATAATTTACTATAGAAAAGGCAATCCCTGGCGCAATTAAAATTTGCGACAGTAAAAAATTATTTTTTTGATTAATTTACTGTAGAAAAGGCAATCCCTGGCGTAATTAAAATTTGCGACAGTATAAAATTATTTTTTGAATAATTTACTATAGAAAAGGCAATCCCTGGCGCAATTAAAATTTGCGACAGAAAAAAATTATTTTTTGAATAATTTACTATAGAAAAGGCAATCCCTGGCGTAATTAAAATTTGCGACAGTAAAAAATTATTTTTTGAATAATTTACTATAGAAAAGGCAATCCCTGGCGCAATTAAAATTTGCGACAGTATAAAATTATTTTTTGAATAATTTACTATAGAAAAGGCAGTCCCTGGCGTATTTAAAATTTGCGACAGTAAGAAATTAATTTGTGAGAAATTTACTATAGAAAAGGCAATCCCTGGGATATTTAAAATTTGCGACAGTAAAAAATCATTTTTTGAATAATTTACTATAGAAAAGGCAATCCCTGGCGTAATTAAAATTTGCGACAGCTGAAAATTATTTTTTGAATAATTTACTATAGAAAAGGCAATCCCTGGCGCAATTAAAATTTGCAACAGTACAAAATTATTTTTTGCAAAATTTACTGTAGAAAAGGCAATCCCTGGCGGATTTGAAATTTGCGACAATAAAAAATTATTTTTTGAATAATTTACTATAGAAAAGGCAATCCCTGGCGCAATTAAAATTTGCGACAGTAAAAAATTATTTTTTGAATAATTTACTATAGAAAAGGCAATCCCTGGCGTAATTAAAATATGCAACAGTAAAAAATTATTTTTTGAATAATTTACTATAGAAAAGGCAATCCCTGGCGCAATTACAATTTGCGACAGTTGAAAATTATTTTTTGAATAATTTACTATAGAAAAGGCAATCCCTGGCGCAATTAAAATTTGCAACAGTAGAAAATTATTTTTTGAATAATTTACTATAGAAAAGGCAATCCCTGGCGTAATTAAAATTTGCGACAGTATAAAATTATTTTTTGAATAATTTACTATAGAAAAGGCAATCCCTGGCGTAATTAAAATTTGCGACAGTAGAAAATTATTTTTTGAATAATTTACTATAGAAAAGGCAATCCCTGGCGTAATTAAAATTTGCGACAGCAGAAAATTATTTTTTGAATAATTTACTGTAGAAAAGGCAATCCCTGGCGGATTTGAAATTTGCGACAGTAAAAAATTATTTTTTGAATAATTTACTATAGAAAAGGCTATCCCTGGCGCAATTAAAATTTGCGACAGTTGAAAATTATTTTTTGAATAATTTACTATAGAAAAGCAATCCCTGGCGTAATTAAAATTTGCGACAGTAGAAAATTATTTTTTCAATAATTTACTATAGAAAAGGCAATCCCTGGCGTAATTAAAATTTGCGACAGTAAAAAATTATTTTTTGAATAATTTACTATAGAAAAGGCAATCCCTGGCGTAATTAAAATTTGCGACAGTAGAAAATTATTTTTTGAATAATTTACTATAGAAAAGGCAATCCCAGGCGTAATTAAAATTTGCGACAGTATAAAATTATTTTTTGAATAATTTCCTATAGAAAAGGCAATCCCTGGCGTAATTAAAATTTGCGACAGTATAAAATTATTTTTTGAATAATTTACTATAGAAAAGGCAATCCCTGGCGCAATTAAAATTTGCAACAGTAGAAAATTATTTTTTGAATAATTTACTATAGAAAAGGCAATCCCTGGCGGATTTGAAATTTGCGACAGTAAAAAATTATTTTTTGAATAATTTACTATAGAAAAGGCAATTCCTGGCACAATTAAAATTTGCGACAGTAGAAAATTATTTTTTGAATAATTTACTATAGAAAAGGCAATCCCTGGCGTAATTAAAATTTGCGAGAGTAGCAAAATTATTTTTTGAATAATTTACTATAGAAAAGGCAATCCCTGGCGTAATTAAAATTTGCGACAGTTAAAAATTATTTTTTGCAAAATTTACTATAGAAATGGCAATCCCTGGCGCACTTAAAATTTGCGATAGTAAAAAATTATTTTTTGCAAAATTTACTGTAGAAAAGGCAATCCCTGGCGCAATTAAAACTTGCGACAGTAAAAACTTATTTTTTGAATAATTTACTATAGAAAAGGCAATCCCTGGCGTAATTAAAATTTGCGACAGTATAAAATTATTTTTTGAATAATTTACTATAGAAAAGGCAGTCCCTGGCGTAATTAAAATTTGCGACAGTTGAAAATTATTTTTTGCATAATTTACTATAGAAAAGGCAATCCCTGGCGTAATTAAAATTTGCGACAGTATAAAATTATTTTTTTAATAATTTACTATAGAAAAGGCAATCCCTGGCGCAATTAAAATTTGCAACAGTAGAAAATTATTTTTTGAATAATTTACTATAGAAAAGGCAATCCCTGGCGTATTTAAAATTTGCGACAGTAGAAAATTATTTTTTGAATAATTTACTATAGAAAAGGCAATCCATGGCGTAATTAAAATTTGCGACAGTAAAAAATTATTTTTTGCAAAATTTACTGTAGAAAAGGCAATCCCTGGCGCAATTAAAACTTGCGATAGTAAAAAATAATTTTTTGCAAAATTTACTGTAGAAAAGGCAATCCCTGGCGCAATTAAAACTTGCGATAGTAAAAAATTATTTTTTGAATAATTTACTATAGAAAAGGCAATCCCTGGCGGATTTGAAATTTGCGACAGTAGAAAATTATTTTTTGAATAATTTACTATAGAAAAGGCAATCCCTGGCGTAATTAAAATTTGCGAGAGTATAAAATTATTTTTTGAATAATTTACTATAGAAAAGGCAATCCCTGGCGCAATTAAAATTTGCGACAGTAAAAAATTATTTTTTGAATAATTTACTATAGAAAAGGCAATCCCTGGCGTAATTAAAATTTGCGACAGTAAAAAATTATTTTTTGAATAATTTACTATAGAAAAGGCAATCCCTGGCGCAATTAAAATTTGCGACAGTATAAAATTATTTTTTGAATAATTTACTATAGAAAAGGCAATCCCTGGCGTATTTAAAATTTGGGACAGTAAGAAATTAATTTGTGAGAAATTTACTATAGAAAAGCAATCCCTGGGATATTTAAAATTTGCGACAGTAAAAAATTATTTTTTGAATAATTTACTATAGAAAAGGCAATCGCTGGCGTAATTAAAATTTGCGACAGTTGAAAATTATTTTTTGAATAATTTACTATAGAAAAGGCAATCCCTGGCGCAATTAAAATTTGCAACAGTAAAAAATTATTTTTTGCAAAATTTACTGTAGAAAAGGCAATCCCTGGCGGATTTGAAATTTGCGACAATAAAAAATTATTTTTTGAATAATTTACTATAGAAAAGGCAATCCCTGGCGCAATTAAAATTTGCGACAGTAAAAAATTATTTTTTGAATAATTTACTATAGAAAAGGCAATCCCTGGCGTAATTAAAATATGCGACAGTAAAAAATTATTTTTTGAATAATTTACTATAGAAAAGGCAATCCCTGGCGCAATTACAATTTGCGACAGTTGAAAATTATTTTTTGAATAATTTACTATAGAAAAGGCAATCCCTGGCGCAATTAAAATTTGCAACAGTAGAAAATTATTTTTTGAATAATTTACTATAGAAAAGTCAATCCCTGGCGTAATTAAAATTTGCGACAGTATAAAATTATTTTTTGAATAATTTACTATAGAAAAGGCAATCCCTGGCGTAATTAAAATTTGCGACAGTAGAAAATTATTTTTTGAATAATTTACTATAGAAAAGGCAATCCCTGGCGTAATTAAAATTTGCGACAGTAGAAAATTATTTTTTGAATAATTTACTGTAGAAAAGGCAATCCCTGGCGGATTTGAAATTTGCGACAGTAAAAAATTATTTTTTGAATAATTTACTATAGAAAAGGCAATCCCTGGCGTAATTAAAATTTGCGACAGTAGAAAATTATTTTTTGAATAATTTACTATAGAAAAGGCAATCCCTGGCGTAATTAAAATTTGCGACAGTATAAAATTATTTTTTGAATAATTTACTATAGAAAAGGCAATCCCTGGCGTAATTAAAATTTGCGACAGTATAAAATTATTTTTTGAATAATTTACTATAGAAAAGGCAATCCCTGGCGCAATTAAAATTTGCAACAGTAGAAAATTATTTTTTGAATAATTTACTATAGAAAAGGCAATCCCTGGCGGATTTAAAATTTGCGACAGTAAAAAATTATTTTTTGAATAATTTACTATAGAAAAGGCAATCCCTGGCAAAATTAAAATTTGCGACAGTAGAAAATTATTTTTTGAATAATTTACTATAGAAAAGGCAATCCCTGGCGTAATTAAAATTTGCGACAGTAGAAAATTATTTTTTGAATAATTTACTATAGAAAAGGCAATCCCTGGCGTAATTAAAATTTGCGACAGTATAAAATTATTTTTTGAATAATTTACTATAGAAAAGGCAATCCCTGGCGTAATTAAAATTTGTGACAGTAGAAAGCTATTTTTTGAATAATTTACTATAGAAAAGGCAATCCCTGGCGCAATTAAAATTTGCGATAGTAAAAAACTATTTTTTGCAAAATTTACTATAGAAAAGGCAATCCCTGGCGCACTTAAAATTTGCGATAGTAAAAAATTATTTTTTGCAAAATTTACTGTAGAAAAGGCAATCCCTGGCGCAATTAAAACTTGCGAGAGTAAAAAATTATTTTTTGAATAATTTACTATAGAAAAGGCAATCCCTGGCGCAATTAAAATTTGCGACAGTAAAAAATTATTTTTTGAATAATTTACTATAGAAAAGGCAATCCCTGGCGTATTTAAAATTTGCGACAGTAAAAAATTATTTTTTGAATAATTTACTATAGAAAAGGCAATCCCTGGCGTAATTAAAATTTGCGACAGAATAAAATTATTTTTTGAATAATTTACTATAGAAAAGGCAATCCCTGGCGCAATTAAAATTTGCAACAGTAGAAAATTATTTTTTGAATAATTTACTATAGAAAAGGCAATCCCTGGCGGATTTGAAATTTGCGACAGTAAAAAATTATTTTTTGAATAATTTACTATAGAAAAGGCAATCCCTGGCACAATTAAAATTTGCGACAGTAGAAAATAATTTTTTGAATAATTTACTATAGAAAAGGCAATCCCTGGCGTAATTAAAATTTGCGACAGTAGAAAATTATTTTTTGAATAATTTACTATAGAAAAGGCAATCCCTGGCGTAATTAAAATTTGCGACAGTATAAAATTATTTTTTGAATAATTTACTATAGAAAAGGCAATCCCTGGCGTAGTTAAAATTTATGACAGTAGAAAATTATTTTTTGAATAATTTACTATAGAAAAGGCAATCCCTGGCGCAATTAAAATTTGCGACAGTTAAAAATTATTTTTTGCAAAATTTACTATAGAAAAGGCAATCCCTGGCGCACTTAAAATTTGCGATAGTAAAAAATTATTTTTTGCAAAATTTACTGTAGAAAAGGCAATCCCTGGCGCAATGAAAACTTGCGACAGTAAAAACTTATTTTTTGAATAATTTACTATAGAAAAGGCAATCCCTGGCGTAATTAAAATTTGCGACAGTATAAAATTATTTTTTGAATAATTTACTATAGAAAAGGCAATCCCTGGCGTAATTAAAATTTGCGACAGTTGAAAATTATTTTTTGCATAATTTACTATAGAAAAGGCAATCCCTGGCGTAATTAAAATTTGCGACAGTATAAAATTATTTTTTTAATAATTTACTATAGAAAAGGCAATCCCTGGCGCAATTAAAATTTGCAACAGTAGAAAATTATTTTTTGAATAATTTACTATAGAAAAGGCAATCCCTGGCGTATTTAAAATTTGCGACAGTAGAAAATTATTTTTTGAATAATTTACTATAGAAAAGGCAATCCCTGGCGTAATTAAAATTTGCGACAGTAAAAAATTATTTTTTGCAAAATTTACTGTAGAAAAGGCAATCCCTGGCGCAATTAAAACTTGCGATTGTAAAAAATAATTTTTTGCAAAATTTACTGTAGAAAAGCAATCCCTGGCGCAATTAAAACTTGCGATAGTAAAAAATTATTTTTTGAATAATTTACTATAGAAAAGGCAATCCCTGGCGGATTTGAAATTTGCGACAGTAGAAAATTATTTTTTGAATAATTTACTATAGAAAAGGCAATCCCTGACATAATTAAAATTTGCGACAGTATAAAATTATTTTTTGAATAATTTACTATAGAAAAGGCAATCCCTGACGTAATTAAAATTTGCGACAGTTGAAAATTAATTTTTGAATAATTTACTATAGAAAAGGCAATCCCTGGCGTAATTAAAATTTGCGACAGTAGAAAATTATTTTTTGAATAATTTACTATAGAAAAGGCAATCCCTGGCGTAATTAATATTTGCGACAGTAGAAAATTATTTTTTGAATAATTTACTATAGAAAAGGCAATCCCTGGCGTATTTAAAATTTGCGACAGTAAAAAATTAATTTGTGAGAAATTTACTATAGAAAAGGCAATCCCTGGGATATTTAAAATTTGCGACAGTAAAAAATTATTTTTTGAATAATTTACTATAGAAAATGCAATCCTTGGCGTATTTAAAATTTGCGACAGTAAAAAATTATTTTTTGAATAATTTACTATAGAAAAGGCAATACCTGGCGTAATTAAAATTTGCGACAGCAAAAAATTATTTTTTGAATAATTTACTATAGAAAAGGCAATCCCAGGGATATTTAAAATTTGCGACAGTAAAAAATTATTTTTTGAATAATTTACTATAGAAAAGGCAATCCCTGGCGTAATTAAAATTTGCGACAGTTGAAAATTAATTTTTGAATAATTTACTATAGAAAAGGCAATCCCTGGCGTAATTAAAATTTGCGACAGTAGAAAATTATTTTTTGAATAATTTACTATAGAAAAGGCAATCCCTGGCGGATTTGAAATTTGCGACAGTAAAAAATTATTTTTTGAATAATTTACTATAGAAAAGGCAATCCCTGGCGCAATTAAAATTTGCGACAGTATAAAATTATTTTTTGAATAATTTACTATAGAAAAGGCAATCCCTGGCGTATTTAAAATTTGCGACAGTAAAAAATTATTTTTTGAATAATTTACTATAGAAAAGGCAATCCCTGGCGTAATTAAAATTTGCGACAGTTGAAAATTATTTTTTGAATAATTTACTATAGAAAAGGCAATCCCTGGCGTAATTAAAATTTGCGACAGTAGAAAATTATTTTTTGAATAATTTACTATAGAAAAGGCAATCCCTGGCGCAATTAAAATTTGCGATAGTAAAAAATTATATTTTGCAAAATTTACTGTAGAAAAGGCAATCCCTGGCGGATTTGAAATTTGCGACAGTAAAAAATTATTTTTTGAATAATTTACTATAGAAAAGGCAATCCCTGGCGTATTTAAAATTTGCGACAGTAAGAAATTATTTTTTGAATAATTTACTATAGAAAAGGCAATCCCTGGTGTAATTAAAATTTGCGACAGTACAAAATTATTTTTTGAATAATTTACTATAGAAAAGGCAATCCCTGGCGTAATTAAAATTTGCGACAGTTGAAAATTATTTTTTGAATAATTTACTATAGAAAAGGCAATCCCTGGCGTAATTAAAATTTGCGACAGTAGAAAATTATTTTTTGAATATTTTACTATAGAAAAGGCAATCCCTGGCGTATTTAAAATTTGCGACAGTATAAAATTATTTTTTGAATAATTTACTATAGAAAAGGCAATCCCTGGCGTAATTAAAATTTGCGACAGTAAAAAATTATTTTTTGAATAATTTACTATAGAAAAGGCAATCCCTGGCGTAATTAAAATTTGCGACAGTAAAAAATTATTTTTTGAATAATTTACTATAGAAAAGGCAATCCCTGGCGCAATTAAAATTTGCGACAGTATAAAATTATTTTTTGAATAATTTACTATAGAAAAGGCAATCCCTGGCGTATTTAAAATTTGCGACAGTAAGAAATTAATTTGTGAGAAATTTACTATAGAAAAGGCAATCCCTGGGATATTTAAAATTTGCGACAGTAAAAAATTATTTTTGAATAATTTACTATAGAAAAGGCAATCCCTGGCGTAATTAAAATATGCGACAGTTGAAAATTATTTTTTGAATAATTTACTATAGAAAAGGCAATCCCTGGCGCAATTAAAATTTGCAACAGTAAAAAATTATTTTTCGCAAAATTTACTGTAGAAAAGGCAATCCCTGGCGGATTTGAAATTTGCGACAATAAAAAATTATTTTTTGAATAATTTACTATAGAAAAGGCAATCCCTGGAGCAATTAAAATTTGCGACAGTAAAAAATTATTTTTTGAATAATTTACTATAGAAAAGGCAATCCCTGGCGTAATTAAAATATGCGACAGTAAAAAATTATTTTTTGAATAATTTACTATAGAAAAGGCAATCCCCGGCGCAATTACAATTTGCGACAGTTGAAAATTATTTTTTGAATAATTTACTATAGAAAAGGCAATCCCTGGCGCAATTAAAATTTGCAACAGTAGAAAATTATTTTTTGAATAATTTACTATAGAAAAGGCAATCCCTGGCGTAATTAAAATTTGCGACAGTATAAAATTATTTTTTGAATAATTTACTATAGAAAAGGCAATCCCTGGCGTAATTAAAATTTGCGACAGTAGAAAATTATTTTTTGAATAATTTACTATAGAAAAGGCAATCCCTGGCGTAATTAAAATTTGCGACAGTAGAAAATTATTTTTTGAATAATTTACTGTAGAAAAGGCAATCCCTGGCGGATTTGAAATTTGCGACAGTAAAAAATTATTTTTTGAATAATTTACTATAGAAAAGGCAATCCCTGGCGCAATTAAAATTTGCGACAGTTGAAAATTATTTTTTGAATAATTTACTATAGAAAAGCAATCCCTGGCGTAATTAAAATTTGCGACAGTAAAAAATTATTTTTTGAATAATTTACTATAGAAAAGGCAATCCCTGGCGTAATTAAAATTTGCGACAGTAAAAAATTATTTTTTGAATAATTTACTATAGGAAAGGCAATCCCTGGCGTAATTAAAATTTGCGACAGTAGAAAATTATTTTTTGAATAATTTACTATAGAAAAGGCAATCCTTGGCGTAATTAAAATTTGCGACAGTATAAAATTATTTTTTGAATAATTTACTATAGAAAAGGCAATCCCTGGCGTAATTAAAATTTGCGACAGTATAAAATTATTTTTTGAATAATTTACTATAGAAAAGGCAATCCCTGGCGTAATTAAAATTTGCGACAGTAGAAAATTATTTTTTGAATAATTTACTATAGAAAAGGCAATCCCTGGCGTAATTAAAATTTGCGACAGTATAAAATTATTTTTTGAATAATTTACTATAGAAAAGGCAATCCCTGGCGTAATTAAAATTTGTGACAGTAGAAAGTTATTTTTTGAATAATTTACTATAGAAAAGGCAATCCCTGGCGCAATTAAAATTTGCGATAGTAAAAAACTATTTTTTGCAAAATTTACTATAGAAAAGGCAATCCCTGGCGCACTTAAAATTTGCGATAGTAAAAAATTATTTTTTGCAAAATTTACTGTAGAAAAGGCAATCCCTGGCGCAATTAAAACTTGCGACAGTAAAAAATTATTTTTTGAATAATTTACTATAGAAAAGGCAATCCTGGCGCAATTAAAATTTGCGACAGTAAAAAATTATTTTTTGAATAATTTACTATAGAAAAGGCAATCCCTGGCGTTATTTAAAATTTGCGACAGTAAAAAATTATTTTTTGAATAATTTACTATAGAAAAGGCAATCCCTGGCGTAATTAAAATTTGCGACAGAATAAAATTATTTTTTGAATAATTTACTATAGAAAAGGCAATCCCTGGCGCAATTAAAATTTGCAACAGTAGAAAATTATTTTTTGAATAATTTACTATAGAAAAGGCAATCCCTGGCGGATTTGAAATTTGCGACAGAAAAAATTATTTTTTGAATAATTTACTATAGAAAAGGCAATCCCTGGCACAATTAAAATTTGCGACAGTAGAAAATTATTTTGTGAATAATTTACTATAGAAAAGGCAATCCCTGGCGTAATTAAAATTTGCGACAGTAGAAAATTATTTTTTGAATAATTTACTATAGAAAAGGCAATCCCTGGCGTAATTAAAATTTGCGACAGTATAAAATTATTTTTTGAATAATTTACTATAGAAAAGGCAATCCCTGGCGTAGTTAAAATTTGTGACAGTAGAAAATTATTTTTTGAATAATTTACTATAGAAAAGGCAATCCCTGGCGCAATTAAAATTTGCGACAGTTAAAAATTATTTTTTGCAAAATTTACTATAGAAAAGGCAATCCCTGGCGCACTTAAAATTTGCGATAGTAAAAAATTATTTTTTGCAAAATTTACTGTAGAAAAGGCAATCCCTGGCGCAATTAAAACTTGCGACAGTAAAAACTTATTTTTTGAATAATTTACTATAGAAAAGGCAATCCCTGGCGTAATTAAAATTTGCGACAGTATAAAATTATTTTTTGAATAATTTACTATAGAAAAGGCAATCCCTGGCGTAATTAAAATTTGCGACAGTAGAAAAATATTTTTTGCATAATTTACTATAGAAAAGGCAATCCCTGGCGTAATTAAAATTTGCGACAGTATAAAATTATTTTTTTAATAATTTACTATAGAAAAGGCTATCCCTGGCGCAATTAAAATTTGCAACAGTAGAAAATTATTTTTTGAATAATTTACTATAGAAAAGGCAATCCCTGGCGTATTTAAAATTTGCGACAGTAGAAAATTATTTTTTGAATAATTTACTATAGAAAAGTCAATCCCTGGCGTAATTAAAATTTGCAACAGTAGAAAATTATTTTTTGCAAAATTTACTGTAGAAAAGGCAATCCCTGGCGCAATTAAAACTTGCGATAGTAAAAAATTATTTTTTGAATAATTTACTATAGAAAAGGCAATCCCTGGCGCAATTAAAATTTGCGACAGTAAAAAATTATTTTTTGAATAATTTACTATAGAAAAGGCAATCCCTGGCGTATTTAAAATTTGCGACAGTAAAAAATTATTTTTTGAATAATTTACTATAGAAAAGGCAATCCCTGGCGTAATTAAAATTTGCGACAGAATAAAATTATTTTTTGAATAATTTACTATAGAAAAGGCAATCCCTGGCGCAATTAAAATTTGCAACAGTAGAAAATTATTTTTTGAATAATTTACTATAGAAAAGGCAATCCCTGGCGGATTTGAAATTTGCGACAGAAAAAATTATTTTTTGAATAATTTACTATAGAAAAGGCAATCCCTGGCACAATTAAAATTTGCGACAGTAGAAAATTATTTTGTGAATAATTTACTATAGAAAAGGCAATCCCTGGCGTAATTAAAATTTGCGACAGTAGAAAATTATTTTTTGAATAATTTACTATAGAAAAGGCAATCCCTGGCGTAATTAAAATTTGCGACAGTATAAAATTATTTTTTGAATAATTTACTATAGAAAAGGCAATCCCTGGCGTAGTTAAAATTTGTGACAGTAGAAAATTATTTTTTGAATAATTTACTATAGAAAAGGCAATCCCTGGCGCAATTAAAATTTGCGACAATTAAAAATTATTTTTTGCAAAATTTACTATAGAAAAGGCAATCCCTGGCGCACTTAAAATTTGCGATAGTAAAAAATTATTTTTTGCAAAATTTACTGTAGAAAAGGCAATCCCTGGCGCAATTAAAACTTGCGACAGTAAAAACTTATTTTTTGAATAATTTACTATAGAAAAGGCAATCCCTGGCGTAATTAAAATTTGCGACAGTATAAAATTATTTTTTGAATAATTTACTATAGAAAAGGCAATCCCTGGCGTAATTAAAATTTGCGACAGTAGAAAAATATTTTTTGCATAATTTACTATAGAAAAGGCAATCCCTGGCGTAATTAAAATTTGCGACAGTATAAAATTATTTTTTTAATAATTTACTATAGAAAAGGCTATCCCTGGCGCAATTAAAATTTGCAACAGTAGAAAATTATTTTTTGAATAATTTACTATAGAAAAGGCAATCCCTGGCGTATTTAAAATTTGCGACAGTAGAAAATTATTTTTTGAATAATTTACTATAGAAAAGGCAATCCCTGGCGTAATTAAAATTTGCGACAGTAGAAAATTATTTTTTGAATAATTTACTGTAGAAAAGGCAATCCCTGGCGGATTTGAAATTTGCGACAGTAAAAAATTATTTTTTGAATAATTAACTATAGAAAAGGCAATCCCTGGCGCAATTAAAATTTGCGACAGTTGAAAATTATTTTTTGAATAATTTACTATAGAAAAGCAATCCCTGGCGTAATTAAAATTTGCGACAGTAAAAAATTATTTTTTGAATAATTTACTATAGAAAAGGCAATCCCTGGCGTAATTAAAATTTGCGACAGTAAAAAATTATTTTTTGAATAATTTACTATAGGAAAGGCAATCCCTGGCGTAATTAAAATTTGCGACAGTAGAAAATTATTTTTTGAATAATTTACTATAGAAAAGGCAATCCTTGGCGTAATTAAAATTTGCGACAGTATAAAATTATTTTTTGAATAATTTACTATAGAAAAGGCAATCCCTGGCGTAATTAAAATTTGCGACAGTATAAAATTATTTTTTGAATAATTTACTATAGAAAAGGCAATCCCTGGCGTAATTAAAATTTGCGACAGTAGAAAATTATTTTTTGAATAATTTACTATAGAAAAGGCAATCCCTGGCGTAATTAAAATTTGCGACAGTATAAAATTATTTTTTGAATAATTTACTATAGAAAAGGCAATCCCTGGCGTAATTAAAATTTGTGACAGTAGAAAGTTATTTTTTGAATAATTTACTATAGAAAAGGCAATCCCTGGCGCAATTAAAATTTGCGATAGTAAAAAACTATTTTTTGCAAAATTTACTATAGAAAAGGCAATCCCTGGCGCACTTAAAATTTGCGATAGTAAAAAATTATTTTTTGCAAAATTTACTGTAGAAAAGGCAATCCCTGGCGCAATTAAAACTTGCGACAGTAAAAAATTATTTTTTGAATAATTTACTATAGAAAAGGCAATCCCTGGCGCAATTAAAATTTGCGACAGTAAAAAATTATTTTTTGAATAATTTACTATAGAAAAGGCAATCCCTGGCGTATTTAAAATTTGCGACAGTAAAAAATTATTTTTTGAATAATTTACTATAGAAAAGGCAATCCCTGGCGTAATTAAAATTTGCGACAGAATAAAATTATTTTTTGAATAATTTACTATAGAAAAGGCAATCCCTGGCGCAATTAAAATTTGCAACAGTAGAAAATTATTTTTTGAATAATTTACTATAGAAAAGGCAATCCCTGGCGGATTTGAAATTTGCGACAGAAAAAATTATTTTTTGAATAATTTACTATAGAAAAGGCAATCCCTGGCACAATTAAAATTTGCGACAGTAGAAAATTATTTTGTGAATAATTTACTATAGAAAAGGCAATCCCTGGCGTAATTAAAATTTGCGACAGTAGAAAATTATTTTTTGAATAATTTACTATAGAAAAGGCAATCCCTGGCGTAATTAAAATTTGCGACAGTATAAAATTATTTTTTGAATAATTTACTATAGAAAAGGCAATCCCTGGCGTAGTTAAAATTTGTGACAGTAGAAAATTATTTTTTGAATAATTTACTATAGAAAAGGCAATCCCTGGCGCAATTAAAATTTGCGACAGTTAAAAATTATTTTTTGCAAAATTTACTATAGAAAAGGCAATCCCTGGCGCACTTAAAATTTGCGATAGTAAAAAATTATTTTTTGCAAAATTTACTGTAGAAAAGGCAATCCCTGGCGCAATTAAAACTTGCGACAGTAAAAACTTATTTTTTGAATAATTTACTATAGAAAAGGCAATCCCTGGCGTAATTAAAATTTGCGACAGTATAAAATTATTTTTTGAATAATTTACTATAGAAAAGGCAATCCCTGGCGTAATTAAAATTTGCGACAGTAGAAAAATATTTTTTGCATAATTTACTATAGAAAAGGCAATCCCTGGCGTAATTAAAATTTGCGACAGTATAAAATTATTTTTTTAATAATTTACTATAGAAAAGGCTATCCCTGGCGCAATTAAAATTTGCAACAGTAGAAAATTATTTTTTGAATAATTTACTATAGAAAAGGCAATCCCTGGCGTATTTAAAATTTGCGACAGTAGAAAATTATTTTTTGAATAATTTACTATAGAAAAGTCAATCCCTGGCGTAATTAAAATTTGCAACAGTAGAAAATTATTTTTTGCAAAATTTACTGTAGAAAAGGCAATCCCTGGCGCAATTAAAACTTGCGATAGTAAAAAATTATTTTTTGAATAATTTACTATAGAAAAGGCAATCCCTGGCGCAATTAAAATTTGCGACAGTAAAAAATTATTTTTTGAATAATTTACTATAGAAAAGGCAATCCCTGGCGTATTTAAAATTTGCGACAGTAAAAAATTATTTTTTGAATAATTTACTATAGAAAAGGCAATCCCTGGCGTAATTAAAATTTGCGACAGAATAAAATTATTTTTTGAATAATTTACTATAGAAAAGGCAATCCCTGGCGCAATTAAAATTTGCAACAGTAGAAAATTATTTTTTGAATAATTTACTATAGAAAAGGCAATCCCTGGCGGATTTGAAATTTGCGACAGAAAAAATTATTTTTTGAATAATTTACTATAGAAAAGGCAATCCCTGGCACAATTAAAATTTGCGACAGTAGAAAATTATTTTGTGAATAATTTACTATAGAAAAGGCAATCCCTGGCGTAATTAAAATTTGCGACAGTAGAAAATTATTTTTTGAATAATTTACTATAGAAAAGGCAATCCCTGGCGTAATTAAAATTTGCGACAGTATAAAATTATTTTTTGAATAATTTACTATAGAAAAGGCAATCCCTGGCGTAGTTAAAATTTGTGACAGTAGAAAATTATTTTTTGAATAATTTACTATAGAAAAGGCAATCCCTGGCGCAATTAAAATTTGCGACAATTAAAAATTATTTTTTGCAAAATTTACTATAGAAAAGGCAATCCCTGGCGCACTTAAAATTTGCGATAGTAAAAAATTATTTTTTGCAAAATTTACTGTAGAAAAGGCAATCCCTGGCGCAATTAAAACTTGCGACAGTAAAAACTTATTTTTTGAATAATTTACTATAGAAAAGGCAATCCCTGGCGTAATTAAAATTTGCGACAGTATAAAATTATTTTTTGAATAATTTACTATAGAAAAGGCAATCCCTGGCGTAATTAAAATTTGCGACAGTAGAAAAATATTTTTTGCATAATTTACTATAGAAAAGGCAATCCCTGGCGTAATTAAAATTTGCGACAGTATAAAATTATTTTTTTAATAATTTACTATAGAAAAGGCTATCCCTGGCGCAATTAAAATTTGCAACAGTAGAAAATTATTTTTTGAATAATTTACTATAGAAAAGGCAATCCCTGGCGTATTTAAAATTTGCGACAGTAGAAAATTATTTTTTGAATAATTTACTATAGAAAAGTCAATCCCTGGCGTAATTAAAATTTGCGACAGTAAAAAATTATTTTTTGCAAAATTTACTGTAGAAAAGGCAATCCCTGGCGCAATTAAAACTTGCGATAGTAAAAAATAATTTTTTGCAAAATTTACTGTAGAAAAGGCAATCCCTGGCGCAATTAAAACTTGCGATAGTAAAAAATTATTTTTTGAATAATTTACTATAGAAAAGGCAATCCCTGGCGGATTTGAAATTTGCGACAGTAGAAAATTATTTTTTGAATAATTTACTATAGAAAAGGCAATCCCTGGCGTAATTAAAATTTGCGACAGTATAAAATTATTTTTTGAATAATTTACTATAGAAAAGGCAATCCCTGGCGTAATTAAAGTTTGCGACAGTTGAAAATTAATTTTTGAATAATTTACTATAGAAAAGGCAATCCCTGGCGTAATTAAAATTTCCGACAGTAGAAAATTATTTTTTGAATAATTTACTATAGAAAAGGCAATCCCTGGCGTAATTAAAATTTGCGACAGTAGAAAATTATTTTTTGAATAATTTACTATAGAAAAGGCAATCCCTGGCGTATTTAAAATTTGCGACAGTAAAAAATTAATTTGTGAGAAATTTACTATAGAAAAGGAAATCCCTGGGATATTTAAAATTTGCGACAGTAAAAAATTATTTTTTGAATAATTTACTATAGAAAAGGCAATCCCTGGCGTAATTAAAATTTGCGACAGTTGAAAATTAATTTTTGAATAATTTACTATAGAAAAGGCAATCCCTGGCGTAATTAAAATTTGCGACAGTAGAAAATTATTTTTTGAATAATTTACTATAGAAAAGGCAATCCCTGGCGGATTTGAAATATGCGACAGTAAAAAATTATGTTTTGCAAAATTTACTGTAGAAAAGGCAATCCCTGGCGGATTTGAAATTTGCGACAGTAAAAAATTATTTTTTGAATAATTTACTATAGAAAAGGCAATCCCTGGCGTATTTAAAATTTGCGACAGTAAGAAATTATTTTTTGAATAATTTACTATAGAAAAGGCAATCCCTGGCGTAATTAAAATTTCCGACAGTACAAAATTATTTTTTGAATAATTTACTATAGAAAAGGCAATCCCTGGCGTAATTAAAATTTGCGACAGTTGAAAATTATTTTTTGAATAATTTACTATAGAAAAGGCAATCCCTGGCGTAATTAAAATTTGCGACAGTAGAAAATTATTTTTTGAATATTTTACTATAGAAAAGGCAATCCCTGGCGTATTTAAAATTTGCGACAGTATAAAATTATTTTTTGAATAATTTACTATAGAAAAGGCAATCCCTGGCGTAATTAAAATTTGCGACAGTAAAAAATTATTTTTTGCAAAATTTACTATAGAAAAGGAAATCCCTGGCGGATTTGAAATTTGCGACAGTAAAAAATTATTTTTTGAATAATTTACTATAGAAAAGGCAATCCCTGGCGTATTTAAAATTTGCGACAGTAAGAAATTATTTTTTGAATAATTTACTATAGAAAAGGCAATCCCTGGCGTAATTAAAATTTGCGACAGTACAAAATTATTTTTTGAATAATTTACTATAGAAAAGGCAATCCCTGGCGTAATTAAAATTTGCGACAGTTGAAAATTATTTTTTGAATAATTTACTATAGAAAAGGCAATCCCTGGCGTAATTAAAATTTGCGACAGTAAAAAATTATTTTTTGAATAATTTACTATAGAAAAGGCAATCCCTGGCGTATTTAAAATTTGCGACAGTATAAAATTATTTTTTGAATAATTTACTATAGAAAAGGCAATCCCTGGCGTAATTAAAATTTGCGACAGTATAAAATTATTTTTTGAATAATTTACTATAGAAAAGGCAATCCCTGGCGTAATTAAAATTTGCGACAGTATAAAATTATTTTATGAATAATTTACTATAGAAAAGGCAATCCCTGGCGTATTTAAAATTTGCGACAGTAGAAAATTATTTTTTGAATAATTTACTATAGAAAAGGCAATCCCTGGCGTAATTAAAATTTTCGACTGTATAAAATTATTTTTTGAATAATTTACTATAGAAAAGGCAATCCCTGGCGGATTTGAAATTTGCGACAGTAAAAAATTATTTTTTGAATAATTTACTATAGAAAAGGCAATCCCTGGCGGATTTGAAATTTGCGACAGTAAAAAATTATTTTTTGAATAATTTACTATAGAAAAGGCAATCCCTGGCGCAATTAAGATTTGCGACAGTAAAAAATTATTTTTTGCAACATTTACTATAGAAAAGGCAATCCCTGGCGCATTTAAAATTTTCGACAGTATAAAATTACTTTTTGAATAATTTACTATAGAAAAGGCAATCCCTGGCGCACTTAAAATTTGCGACAGTAAGAAATTAATTTTTGAATAATTTACTATAGAAAAGGCAATCCCTGGCGCACTTAAAATTTGCGACAGTAGAAAATTATTTTTTGAATAATTTACTATAGAAAAGGCAGTCCCTGGCGTAATTAAAATTTGCGACAGTTGAAAATTATTTTTTGAATAATTTACTATAGAAAAGGCAATCCCTGGCGTAATTAAAATTTGCGACAGTATAAAATTATTTTTTGAATAATTTACTATAGAAAAGGCAATCCCTGGCGTAATTAAAATTTGCGACAGTAGAAAACTATTTTTTGAATAATTTACTATAGAAAAGGCAATCCCTGGCGCAATTAAAATTTGCGACAGCAAAAAATTATTTTTTGAATAATTTACTATAGAAAAGGCAATCCATTGCGTAATTAAAATTTGCGACAGTAGAAAATTATTTTTTGAATAATTTACTATCGAAAAGGCAATCCCTGGCGTAATTAAAATTTGCGACAGTAGAAAATTATTTTTTGAATAATTTACTATAGAAAAGGCAATCCCTGGCGCAATTAAAATTTGCGAGAGTAAAAAATTATTTTTTGAATAATTTACTATAGAAAAGGCAATCCCTTGCGTAATTAAAATTTGCGACAGTAGAAAATTATTTTTTGAATAATTTACTATCGAAAAGGCAATCCCTGGCGTAATTAAAATTTGCGACAGTAGAAAATTATTTTTTGAATAATTTACTATAGAAAAGGCAATCCCTGGCGTATTTAAAATTTGCGACAGTAAAAAATTAATTTGTGAGAAATTTACTATAGAAAAGCAATCCCTGGGATATTTAAAATTTGCGACAGTAAAAAATTATTTTTTGAATAATTTACTATAGAAAATGCAATCCCTGGCGCAATTACAATTTGCCACAGTAGAAAATTATTTTTTGAAAAATTTACTATAGAAAAGGCAATCCCTGGCGTAATTAAAATTTGCGACAGTTGAAAATTATTTTTTGAATAATTTACTATAGAAAAGGCAATCCCTGGCGTATTTAAAATTTGCGACAGTAAGAAATTATTTTTTGAATAATTTACTATAGAAAAGGCAATCCCTGGCGTAATTAAAATTTGCGACAGTACAAAATTATTTTTTGAATAATTTACTATAGAAAAGGCAATCCCTGGCGTAATTAAAATTTGCGACAGTTGAAAATTATTTTTTGAATAATTTACTATAGAAAAGGCAATCCCTGGCGTAATTAAAATTTGCGACAGTAAAAAATTATTTTTTGAATAATTTACTATAGAAAAGGCAATCCCTGGCGTATTTAAAATTTGCGACAGTATAAAATTATTTTATGAATAATTTACTATAGAAAAGGCAATCCCTGGCGTAATTAAAATTTGCGACAGTATAAAATTATTTTTTGAATAATTTACTATAGAAAAGGCAATCCCTGGCGTAATTAAAATTTGCGACAGTAGAAAACTATTTTTTGAATAATTTACTATAGAAAAGGCAATCCCTGGCGCAATTAAAATTTGCGACAGTAAAAAATTATTTTTTGAATAATTTACTATAGAAAAGGCAATCCATTGCGTAATTAAAATTTGCGACAGTAGAAAATTATTTTTTGTATAATTTACTATCGAAAAGGCAATCCCTGGCGTAATTAAAATTTGCGACAGTAGAAAATTATTTTTTGAATAATTTACTATAGAAAAGGCAATCCCTGGCGCAATTAAAATTTGCGAGAGTAAAAAATTATTTTTTGAATAATTTACTATAGAAAAGGCAATCCCTTGCGTAATTAAAATTTGCGACAGTAGAAAATTATTTTTTGAATAATTTACTATCGAAAAGGCAATCCCTGTCGTAATTAAAATTTGCGACAGTAGAAAATTATTTTTTGAATAATTTACTATAGAAAAGGCAATCCCTGGCGTATTTAAAATTTGCGACAGTAAAAAATTAATTTGTGAGAAATTTACTATAGAAAAGGCAATCCCTGGGATATTTAAAATTTGCGACAGTAAAAAATTATTTTTTGAATAATTTACTATAGAAAATGCAATCCCTGGCGCAATTACAATTTGCCACAGTAGAAAATTATTTTTTGAATAATTTACTATAGAAAAGGCAATCCCTGGCGTATTTAAAATTTGCGACAGTAGAAAATTATTTTTTGAATAATTTACTATAGAAAAGGCAATCCCTGGCGTAATTAAAATTTGCGACAGTATAAAATTATTTTTTGAATAATTTACTATAGAAAAGGCAATCCCTGGCGGATTTGAAATTTGCGACAGTAAAAAATTATTTTTTGAATAATTTACTATAGAAAAGGCGGATTTGAAATTTGCGACAGTAAAAAATTATTTTTTGAATAATTTACTATAGAAAAGACAATCCCTGGCGCAATTAAAATTTGCGACAGTAAAAAATTATTTTTTGCAACATTTACTATAGAAAAGGCAATCCCTGGCGCACTTAAAATTTTCGACAGTATAAAATTATTTTTTGAATAATTTACTATAGAAAAGGCAATCCCTGGCGCACTTAAAATTTGCGACAGTAAGAAATTAATTTTTGAATAATTTACTATAGAAAAGGCAATCCCTGGCGCACTTAAAATTTGCGACAGTAGAAAATTATTTTTTGAATAATTTACTATAGAAAAGGCAATCCCTGGCGTAATTAAAATTTGCGACAGTATAAAATTATTTTTTGAATAATTTACTATAGAAAAGGCAATCCCTGGCGGATTTGAAATTTGCGACAGTAAAAAATTATTTTTTGAATAATTTACTATAGAAAAGGCAATCCCTGGCGTATTTAAAATTTGCGACAGTAGAAAATTATTTTTTGAATAATTTACTATAGAAAAGGCAATCCCTGGCGTAATTAAAATTTGCGACAGTATAAAATTATTTTTTGAATAATTTACTATAGAAAAGGCAATCCCTGGCGGATTTGAAATTTGCGACAGTAAAAAATTATTTTTTGAATAATTTACTATAGAAAAGGCAATCCCTGGCGGATTTGAAATTTGCGACAGTAAAAAATTATTTTTTGAATAATTTACTATAGAAAAGGCAATCCCTGGCGGATTTGAAATTTGCGACAGTAAAAAATTATTTTTTGAATAATTTACTATAGAAAAGGCAATCCCTGGCGGATTTGAAATTTGCGACAGTAAAAAATTATTTTTTGAATAATTTACTATAGAAAAGGCAATCCCTGGCGCAATTAAAATTTGCGACAGTAAAAAATTATTTTTTGCAACATTTACTATAGAAAAGGCAATCCCTGGCGCACTTAAAATTTTCGACAGTATAAAATTATTTTTTGAATAATTTACTATAGAAAAGGCAATCCCTGGCGCACTTAAAATTTACGACAGTAAGAAATTAATTTTTGAATAATTTACTATAGAAAAGGTAATCCCTGGCGCACTTAAAATTTGCGACAGTAGAAAATTATTTTTTGAATAATTTACTATAAAAAAGGCAGTCCCTGGCGTAATTAAAATTTGCGACAGTTGAAAATTATTTTTTGAATAATTTACTATAGAAAAGGCAATCCCTGGCGTAATTAAAATTTGCGACAGTATAAAATTATTTTTTGAATAATTTACTATAGAAAAGGCAATCCCTGGCGTAATTAAAATTTGCGACAGTAGAAAACTATTTTTTGAATAATTTACTACAGAAAAGGCAATCCCTGGCGCAATTAAAATTTGCGACAGTAGAAAATTATTTTTTGAATAATTTACTATAGAAAAGGCAATCCCTGGCGTAATTAAAATTTGCGACAGTAGAAAATTATTTTTTGAATAATTTACTATAGAAAAGGCAATCCCTGGCGTATTTAAAATTTGCGACAGTAAAAAATTAATTTGTGAGAAATTTACTATAGAGAAGGCAATCCCTGGCGCACTTAAAATTTGCGACAGTAGAAAATTATTTTTTGATTAATTTACTATAGAAAAGGCAGTCCCTGGCGTAATTAAAATTTGCGACAGTTGAAAATTATTTTTTGAATAATTTACTATAGAAAAGGCAATCCCTGGCGTAATTAAAATTTGCGACAGTATAAAATTATTTTTTGAATAATTTACTATAGAAAAGGCAATCCCTGGCGTAATTAAAATTTGCGACAGTAGAAAACTATTTTTTGAATAATTTACTATAGAAAAGGCAATCCCTGGCGCAATTAAAATTTGCGACAGTAAAAAATTATTTTTTGAATAATTTACTATAGAAAAGGCAATCCCTGGCGTAATTAAAATTTGCGACAGTAGAAAATTATTTTTTGAATAATTTACTATCGAAAAGGCAATCCCTGGCGTAATTAAAATTTGCGACAGTAGAAAATTATTTTTTGAATAATTTACTATAGAAAAGGCAATCCCTGGCGTATTTAAAATTTGCGACAGTAAAAAATTAATTTGTGAGAAATTTACTATAGAAAAGGCAATCCCTGGGATATTTAAAATTTGCGACAGTAAAAAATTATTTTTTGAATAATTTACTATAGAAAATGCAATCCCTGGCGCAATTACAATTTGCCACAGTAGAAAATTATTTTTTGAATAATTTACTATAGAAAAGGCAATCCCTGGCGTAATTAAAATTTGCGACAGTATAAAATTATTTTTTGAATAATTTACTATAGAAAAGGCAATCCCTGGCGTAATTAAAATTTGCGACAGTAGAAAATTATTTTTTGAATAATTTACTATAGAAAAGGCAATCCCTGGCGTAATTAAAATTTGCGACAGTAGAAAATTATTTTTTGAATAATTTACTATAGAAAAGGCAATCCCTGGCGTATTTAAAATTTGCGACAATAAAAAATTAATTTGTGAGAAATTTACTATAGAGAAGGCAATACCTGGCGCACTTAAAATTTGCGACAGTATAAAATTATTTTTTGAATAATTTACTATAGAAAAGGCAATCCCTGGCGTAATTAAAATTTGCGACAGTAGAAAACTATTTTTTGAATAATTTACTATAGAAAAGGCAATCCCTGGCGCAATTAAAATTTGCGACAGTAAAAAATTATTTTTTGAATAATTTACTATAGAAAAGGCAATCCTTGGCGTAATTAAAATTTGCGACAGTAGAAAATTATTTTTTGAATAATTTACTATCGAAAAGGCAATCCCTGGCGTAATTAAAATTTGCGACAGTAGAATATTATTTTTTGAATAATTTACTATAGAAAAGGCAATCCCTGGCGTATTTAAAATTTGCGACAGTAAAAAATTAATTTGTGAGAAATTTACTATAGAAAAGGCAATCCCTGGGATATTTAAAATTTGCGACAGTAAAAAATTATTTTTTGAATAATTTACTATAGAAAAGGCAGTCCCTGGCGTAATTAAAATTTGCGACAGTTGAAAATTATTTTTTGAATAATTTACTATAGAAAAGGCAATCCCTGGCGTAATTAAAATTTGCGACAGTATAAAATTATTTTTTGAATAATTTACTATAGAAAAGGCAATCCCTGGCGTAATTAAAATTTGCGACAGTATAAAATTTTTTTTTGAATAATTTACTATAGAAAAGGCAATCCCTGGCGTAATTAAAATTTGCGACAGTAGAAAACTATTTTTTGAATAATTTACTATAGAAAAGGCAATCCCTGGCGCAATTAAAATTTGCGACAGTAAAAAATTATTTTTTGAATAATTTACTATAGAAAAGGCAATCCTTGGCGTAGTTAAAATTTGCGACAGTAGAAAATTATTTTTTGAATAATTTACTATCGAAAAGGCAATCCCTGGCGTAATTAAAATTTGCGACAGTAGAATATTATTTTTTGAATAATTTACTATAGAAAAGGCAATCCCTGGCGTATTTAAAATTTGCGACAGTAAAAAATTAATTTGTGAGAAATTTACTATAGAAAAGGCAATCCCTGGGATATTTAAAATTTGCGACAGTAAAAAATTATTTTTTGAATAATTTACTATAGAAAATGCAATCCCTGGCGCAATTACAATTTGCCACAGTAGAAAATTATTTTTTGAATAATTTACTATAGAAAAGGCAATCCCTGGCGTAATTAAAATTTGCGACAGTATAAAATTATTTTTTGAATAATTTACTATAGAAAAGGCAATCCCTGGCGTAATTAAAATTTGCGACAGTTGAAAATTATTTTTGAATAATTTACTATAGAAAAGGCAATCCCTGAAGTAATTAAAATTTGCGACAGTAGAAAATTATTTTTTGAATAATTTACTATAGAAAAGGCAATCCCTGGCGGATTTGAAATTTGCGACAGTAAAAAATTATTTTTTGAATAATTTACTATAGAAAAGGCAATCCCTGGCGCAATTAAAATTTGCGACAGTAAAAAATTATTTTTTGAATAATTTACTATAGAAAAGGCAATCCCTGGCGTAATTAAAATTTGCGACAGTCGAAAATTATTTTTTGAATAATTTACTATATAAAAGGCAATCCCTGGCGTAATTAAAATTTACGACAGTAGAAAATTATTTTTTGAATAATTTACTATAGAAAAGGCAATCCCTGGCGTATTTAAAATTTGCGACAGTAAAAAATTAATTTGTGAGAAATTTACTATAGAAAGGGCAATCCCTGGGATATTTAAAATTTGCGACAGTAAAAAATTATTTTTGGAATAATTTACTATAGAAAAGGCAATCCCTGGCGCAATTACAATTTGCCACAGTAGAAAATTATTTTTTGAATAATTTACTATAGAAAAGGCAATCCCTGGCGTAATTAAAATTTGCGACAGTATAAAATTATTTTTTGAATAATTTACTATAGAAAAGGCAATCCCTGGCGTAATTAAAATTTGCGACAGTTGAAAATTATTTTTTGAATAATTTACTATAGAAAAGGCAATCCCTGGCGTAATTAAAATTTGCGACAGTAGAAAATTATTTTTTGATTAATTTTCTATAGAAAAGGCAATCCCTGGCGGATTTGAAATTTGCGACAGTAAAAAATTATTTTTTGAATAATTTACTATAGAAAAGGCAATCCCTGGCGTAATTAAAATTTGCGACAGTAAAAAATTATTTTTTGAATAATTTACTATAGAAAAGGCAATCCCTTACGCAATTACAATTTGCGACAGTAGAAAATTATTTTTTGAATAATTTACTATAGAAAAGGCAATCCCTGGCGTAATTAAAATTTGCGACAGTATAAAATTATTTTTTGAATAATTTACTATAGAAAAGGCAATCCCTGGCGGATTTGAAATTTGCGACAGTAGAAAATTATTTTTTGAATAATTTAGTATAGAAAAGGCAATCCCTGGCGTAATTAAAATTTGCGACAGTATAAAATTATTTTTTGAATAATTTACTATAGAAAAGGCAATCCCTGGCGTATTTAAAATTTGCGACAGTAGAAAATTATTTTTTGAATAATTTACTGTAGAAAGGCAATCCCTGGCGCAATTAAAACTTGCGATAGTAAAAAATTATTTTTTGAATAATTTACTATAGAAAAGGCAATCCCTGGCGCACTTAAAATTTGCGACAGTAAGAAATTATTTTTTGAATAATTTACTATAGAAAAGCAATCCCTGGCGTAATTAAAATTTGCGACAGTTGAAAATTATTTTTTGAATAATTTACTATAGAAAAGGCAATCCCTGGCGTAATTAAAATTTGCGACAGTTGAAAATTATTTTTTGAATAATTTACTATAGAAAAGGCAATCCCTGGCGTAATTAAAATTTGCGACAGTAGAAAATTATTTTTTGAATAATTTACTATAGAAAAGGCAATCCCTGGCGGATTTGAAATTTGCGACAGTAAAAAATTATTTTTTGAATAATTTACTATAGAAAAGGCAATCCCTGGCGCAATTAAAATTTGCGACAGTAAAAAATTATTTTTTGAATAATTTACTATAGAAAAGGCAATCCCTGGCGTAATTAAAATTTGCGACAGTAGAAAATTATTTTTTGAATAATTTACTATATAAAAGGCAATCCCTGGCGTAATTAAAATTTGCGACAGTAGAAAATTATTTTTTGAATAATTTACTATAGAAAAGGCAATCCCTGGCGTATTTAAAATTTGCGACAGTAAAAAATTAATTTGTGAGAAATTTACTATAGAAAAGGCAATCCCTGGGATATTTAAAATTTGCGACAGTAAAAAATTATTTTTGGAATAATTTACTATAGAAAAGGCAATCCCTGGCGCAATTACAATTTGCCACAGTAGAAAATTATTTTTTGAATAATTTACTATAGAAAAGGCAATCCCTGGCGTAATTAAAATTTGCGACAGTATAAAATTATTTTTTGAATAATTTACTATAGAAAAGGCAATCCCTGGCGTAATTAAAATTTGCGACAGTTGAAAATTATTTTTTGAATAATTTACTATAGAAAAGGCAATCCCTGGCGTAATTAAAATTTGCGACAGTAGAAAATTATTTTTTGAATAATTTACTATAGAAAAGGCAATCCCTGGCGGATTTGAGATTTGCGACAGTAAAAAATTATTTTTTGAATAATTTACTATAGAAAAGGCAATCCCTGGCGTAATTAAAATTTGCGACAGTAAAAAATTATTTTTTGAATAATTTACTATAGAAAAGGCAATCCCTGGCGTAATTAAAATTTGCGACAGTAAAAAATTATTTTTTGAATAATTTACTATAGAAAAGGCAATCCCTGGCGTAATTAAAATTTGCGACAGTAGAAAATTATTTTTTGAATAATTTACTATAGAAAAGGCAATCCCTGGCGTAATTAAAATTTGCGACAGTATAAAATTATTTTTTGAATAATTTACTATAGAAAAGGCAATCCGTGGCGGATTTGAAATTTGCGACAGTAGAAAATTATTTTTTGAATAATTTAGTATAGAAAAGGCAATCCCTGGCGTGATTAAAATTTGCGACAGTATAAAATTATTTTTTGAATAATTTACTATAGAAAAGGCAATCCCTGGCGTATTTAAAATTTGCGACAGTAGAAAATTATTTTTTGAATAATTTACTATAGAAAAGGCAATCCCTGGCGTAATTAAAATTTGCGACAGTAAAAAATTATTTTTTGCAAAATTTACTGTAGAAAAGGCAATCCCTGGCGCAATTAAAACTTGCGACAGTAAAAAATTATTTTTTGCAAAATTTACTGTAGAAAGGCAATCCCTGGCGCAATTAAAACTTGCGATAGTAAAAAATTATTTTTTGAATAATTTACTATAGAAAAGGCAATCCCTGGCGGATTTGAAATTTGCAACAATAAAAAAATTATTTTTTGCAAATTTTACTGTAGAAAAGGCAATCCCTGACGGATTTGAAATTTGCGACAGTAAAAAATTATTTTTTGAATAATTTACTATAGAAAAGGCAATCCCTGGCGCAATTAAAATTTGCGACAGTAAAAAATTATTTTTTGAATAATTTACTATAGAAAAGGCAATCCCTGGCGTAATTAAAATTTGCGACAGTAGAAAATTATTTTTTGAATAATTTACTATAGAAAAGGCAATCCCTGGCGTAATTAAAATTTGCGACAGTAGAAAATTATTTTTTGAATAATTTACTATAGAAAAGGCAATCCCTGGCGTATTTAAAATTTGAGACAGTAAAAAATTAATTTGTGAGAAATTTACTATAGAAAAGGCAATCCCTGGGATATTTAAAATTTGCGACAGTAAAAAATTATTTTTTTAAATAATTTACTATAGAAAAGGCAATCCTTGGCGCAATTAAAATTTGCAACAGTAGAAAATTATTTTTTGAATAATTTACTATAGAAAAGGCAATCCCTGGCGTAATTAAAATTTGCGACAGTATAAAATTATTTTTTGAATAATTTACTATAGAAAAGTCAATCCCTGGCGTATTTAAAATTTGCGACAGTAAAAAATTATTTTTTGAATAATTTACTATAGAAAAGGCAATCCCTGGCGTAATTAAAATTTGCGACAGTTTAAATTATTTTTTTAATAATTTACTATAGAAAAGGCAATACCTGGCGGATTTGAAATTTGCGACAGTAAAAAATTATTTTTTGAATAATTTACTATAGAAAAGGCAATCCCTGGCGGATTTGAAATTTGCGACAGTAAAAAATTATTTTTTGAATAATTTACTATAGAAAAGGCAATCCCTGGCGCAATTAAAATTTGCGACAGTAAAAAATTATTTTTTGAATAATTTACTATAGAAAAGGCAATCCCTGGCGTAATTAAAATTTGCGACAGTAGAAAATTATTTTTTGAATAATTTACTATCGAACAGGCAATCCCTGGCGTAATTAAAATTTGCGACAGTAGAAAATTATTTTTTGAATAATTTACTATAGAAAAGGCAATCCCTGGCGTATTTAAAATTTGCGACAGTAAAAAATTAATTTGTGAGAAATTTACTATAGAAAAAGCAATCCCTGGGATATTTAAAATTTGCGACAGTAAAAAATTATTTTTTGAATAATTTACTATAGAAAAGGCAATCCCTGGCGTATTTAAAATTTGCGACAGTAAAAAATTATTTTTTGAATAATTTACTATAGAAAAGGCAATCCCTGGCGTAATTAAAATTTGCGACAGTAAAAAATTATTTTTTGAATAATTTACTATAGAAAAGGCAATCCCTGGCGCACTTAAAATTTGCGACAGTAAAAAATTATTTTTTGAATAATTTACTATAGAAAAGGCAATCCCTGGCGTAATTAAAATTTGCGACAGTAAAAAATTATTTTTGGAATAATTTACTATAGAAAAGGCAATCCCTGGCGCAATTACAATTTGCCACAGTAGAAAATTATTTTTTGAATAATTTACTATAGAAAAGGCAATCCCTGGCGTAATTAAAATTTGCGACAATATAAAATTATTTTTTGAATAATTTACTATAGAAAAGGCAATCCCTGGCGCACTTAAAATTTGCGACAGTAAAAAATTATTTTTTGAATAATTTACTATAGAAAAGGCAATCCCTGGCGTAATTAAAATTTGCGACAGTAAAAAATTATTTTTGGAATAATTTACTATAGAAAAGGCAATCCCTGGCGCAATTACAATTTGCCACAGTAGAAAATTATTTTTTGAATAATTTACTATAGAAAAGGCAATCCCTGGCGTAATTAAAAGTTGCGACAGTATAAAATTATTTTTTGAATAATTTACTATAGAAAAGGCAATCCCTGGCGTATTTAAAATTTGCGACAGTAGAAAATTATTTTTTGAATATTTTACTATAGAAAAGGCAATCCCTGGCGTAATTAAAATTTGCGACAGTAAAAAATTATTTTTTGCAAAATTTACTGTAGAAAAGGCAATTCCTGGCGCAATTAAAACTTGCGCTAGTAAAAAATTATTTTTTGCAAAATTTACTGTAGAAAAGTAATCCCTGGCGGATTTGAAATTTTCGAAAGTAAAAAATTATTTTTTGAATAATTTACTATAGAAAAGGCAATCCCTGGCGCAATTAAAATTTGCGACAGTAAAAAATTATTTTTTGAATAATTTACTATAGAAAAGGCAATCCCTGGCGTAATTAAAATTTGCGACAGTAGAAAATTATTTTTTGAATAATTTACTATAGAAAAGTCAATCCCTGGCGTATTTAAAATTTGCGACAGTAAAAAATTATTTTTTGAATAATTTACTATAGAAAAGGCAATCCCTGGCGTAATTAAAATTTGCGACAGTTTAAAATTATTTTTTGAATAATTTACTATAGAAAAGGCAATTCCTGGCGGATTTGAAATTTGCGACAGTAAAAAATTATTTTTTGAATAATTTACTATAGAAAAGGCAATCCCTGGCGGATTTGAAATTTGCGACAGTAAAAAATTATTTTTTGAACAATTTACTATAGAAAAGGCAATCCCTGGCGCAATTAAAATTTGCGACAGTAAAAAATTATTTTTTGCATAATTTACTATAGAAAAGGCAATCCCTGGCGCACTTAAAATTTGCGACAGTAAAAAATTATTTTTTGAATAATTTACTATAGAAAAGGCAATCCCTGGCGCAATTAAAATTTGCAACAGTAAAAAATTATTTTTTGCAAAATTTACTGTAGAAAAGGCAATCCCTGGTGGATTTGAAATTTGCGACAGTAAAAAATTATTTTTTGAATAATTTACTATAGAAAAGGCAATCCCTGGCGCAATTAAAATTTGCGACTGTTGAAAATTATTTTTTGAATAATTTACTATAGAAAAGGCAATCCCTGGCGTAATTAAAATTTGCGAGAGTAAACAATTATTTTTTGAATAATTTACTATAGAAAAGGCAATCCCTGGCGTAATTAAAATTTGCGACAGTAAAAAATTATTTTTTGAATAATTTACTATAGAAAAGGCAATCCCTGGCGTAATTAAAATTTGCGACAGTAGAAAATTATTTTTTGAATAATTTACTATAGAACAGGCAATCCCTGGCGTAATTAAAATTTGCGACAGTTGAAAATTATTTTTTGAATAATTTACTATAGAAAAGGCAATCCCTAGCGTAATTAAAATTTGCGACAGTATAAAATTATTTTTTGAATAATTTACTATAGAAAAGGCAATCCCTGGCGTAATTAAAATTTGCAACAGTAGAAAATTATTTTTTGAATAATTTACTATAGAAAAGGCAATCCCTGGCGTAATTAAAATTTGCGACAGTAAAAAATTAATTTGTGAGAAATTTACTATAGAAAAGGCAATCCCTGGGATATTTAAAATTTGCGACAGTAAAAAATTATTTTTTGAATAATTTACTATAGAAAAGGCAATCCCTGGCGTATTTAAAATTTGCGACAGTAAAAAATTATTTTTTGAATAATTTACTATAGAAAAGGCAATCCCTGGCGTAATTAAAATTTGCGACAGTAAAAAATTATTTTTTGAATAATTTACTATAGAAAAGGCAATCCCTGGCGCACTTAAAATTTGCGACAGTAAAAAATTATTTTTTGAATAATTTACTATAGAAAAGGCAATCCCTGGCGTAATTAAAATTTGCGACAGTAAAAAATTATTTTTGGAATAATTTACTATAGAAAAGGCAATCCCTGGCGCAATTACAATTTGCCACAGTAGAAAATTATTTTTTGAATAATTTACTATAGAAAAGGCAATCCCTGGCGTAATTAAAATTTGCGACAATATAAAATTATTTTTTGAATAATTTACTATAGAAAAGGCAATCCCTGGCGCACTTAAAATTTGCGACAGTAAAAAATTATTTTTTGAATAATTTACTATAGAAAAGGCAATCCCTGGCGTAATTAAAATTTGCGACAGTAAAAAATTATTTTTGGAATAATTTACTATAGAAAAGGCAATCCCTGGCGCAATTACAATTTGCCACAGTAGAAAATTATTTTTTGAATAATTTACTATAGAAAAGGCAATCCCTGGCGTAATTAAAAGTTGCGACAGTATAAAATTATTTTTTGAATAATTTACTATAGAAAAGGCAATCCCTGGCGTATTTAAAATTTGCGACAGTAGAAAATTATTTTTTGAATATTTTACTATAGAAAAGGCAATCCCTGGCGTAATTAAAATTTGCGACAGTAAAAAATTATTTTTTGCAAAATTTACTGTAGAAAAGGCAATTCCTGGCGCAATTAAAACTTGCGCTAGTAAAAAATTATTTTTTTGCAAAATTTACTGTAGAAAGGTAATCCCTGGCGGATTTGAAATTTTCGACAGTAAAAAATTATTTTTTGAATAATTTACTATAGAAAAGGCAATCCCTGGCGCAATTAAAATTTGCGACAGTAAAAAATTATTTTTTGAATAATTTACTATAGAAAAGGCAATCCCTGGCGTAATTAAAATTTGCGACAGTAGAAAATTATTTTTTGAATAATTTACTATAGAAAAGTCAATCCCTGGCGTATTTAAAATTTGCGACAGTAAAAAATTATTTTTTGAATAATTTACTATAGAAAAGGCAATCCCTGGCGTAATTAAAATTTGCGACAGTTTAAAATTATTTTTTGAATAATTTACTATAGAAAAGGCAATTCCTGGCGGATTTGAAATTTGCGACAGTAAAAAATTATTTTTTGAATAATTTACTATAGAACAGGCAATCCCTGGCGGATTTGAAATTTGCGACAGTAAAAAATTATTTTTTGAACAATTTACTATAGAAAAGGCAATCCCTGGCGCAATTAAAATTTGCGACAGTAAAAAATTATTTTTTGCATAATTTACTATAGAAAAGGCAATCCCTGGCGCACTTAAAATTTGCGACAGTAAAAAATTATTTTTTGAATAATTTACTATAGAAAAGGCAATCCCTGGCGCAATTAAAATTTGCAACAGTAAAAAATTATTTTTTGCAAAATTTACTGTAGAAAAGGCAATCCCTGGTGGATTTGAAATTTGCGACAGTAAAAAATTATTTTTTGAATAATTTACTATAGAAAAGGCAATCCCTGGCGCAATTAAAATTTGCGACTGTTGAAAATTATTTTTTGAATAATTTACTATAGAAAAGGCAATCCCTGGCGTAATTAAAATTTGCGACAGTAAACAATTATTTTTTGAATAATTTACTATAGAAAAGGCAATCCCTGGCGTAATTAAAATTTGCGACAGTAAAAAATTATTTTTTGAATAATTTACTATAGAAAAGGCAATCCCTGGCGTAATTAAAATTTGCGACAGTAGAAAATTATTTTTTGAATAATTTACTATAGAACAGGCAATCCCTGGCGTAATTAAAATTTGCGACAGTTGAAAATTATTTTTTGAATAATTTACTATAGAAAAGGCAATCCCTAGCGTAATTAAAATTTGCGACAGTATAAAATTATTTTTTGAATAATTTACTATAGAAAAGGCAATCCCTGGCGTAATTAAAATTTGCAACAGTAGAAAATTATTTTTTGAATAATTTACTATAGAAAAGGCAATCCCTGGCGTAGTCAAAATTTGCGACAGTATAAAAGTATTTTTTGAATAATTTACTATAGAAAAGGCAATCCCTGGCGTATTTAAAATTTGCGACAGTAAAAAAATTATTTTTTGAATAATTTTCTATAGAAAAGGCAATCCCTGGCGTAATTAAAATTTGCGACAGTTGAAAATTATTTTTTGAATAATTTACTATAGAAAAGGCAATCCCTGGCGCAATTAAAATTTGCCACAGTAAAAAATTATTTTTTGAATAATTTACTATAGAAAAGGCAATCCCTGGCGTAATTTAAATTTGCGACAGTAGAAAATTATTTTTTGAATAATTTACTATAGAAAAGGCAATCCCTGGCGTAATTAAAATTTGCGACAGTAAAAAATTATTTTTTGAATAATTTACTATAGAAAAGGCAATCCCTGGCGTAATTAAAATTTGCGACAGTAAAAAATTATTTTTTGAATAATTTACTATAGAAAAGGCAATCCCTGGCGTAATTAAAATTTGCGACAGTTGAAAATTATTTTTTGAATAATTTACTATAGAAAAGGCAATCCCTGGCGCAATTAAAATTTGCGACAGTAAAAAATTATTTTTTGAATAATTTACTATAGAAAAGGCAATCCCTGGCGTATTTAAAATTTGCGACAGTAAAAAATTAATTTGTGAGAAATTTACTATAGAAAAGGCAATCCCTGGGATATTTAAAATTTGCGACAGTTGAAAATTATTTTTTGAATAATTTACTATAGAAAAGGCAATCCCTGGCGGATTTGAAATTTGCGACAGTAAAAAATTATTTTTTGAACAATTTACTATAGAAAAGGCAATCCCTGGCGCAATTAAAATTTGCGACAGTTGAAAATTATTTTTTGAATAATTTACTATAGAAAAGGTAAACCCTGGCGTAATAAAAATTTGCGACAGTAAAAAATTATTTTTTGAATAATTTACTATAGAAAAGGCAATCCCTGGCGTAATTAAAATTTGCGACAGTAGAAAATTATTTTTTGAATAATTTACTATAGAAAAGGCAATCCCTGGCGTATTTAAAATTTGAGACAGTGAAAAATTAATTTGTGAGAAATTTACTATAGAAAAGGCAATCCCTGGGATATTTAAAATTTGCGACAGTAAAAAATTATTTTTTGAATAATTTACTCTAGAAAAGGCCATCCCTGGCGCAATTAAAATTTGCAAGAGTAGAAAATTATTTTTTGAATAATTTACTATAGAAAAGGCAATCCCTGGCGTAATTAAAATTTGCGACAGTATAAAATTACTTTTTGAATAATTTACTATAGAAAAGTCAATCCCTGGCGTATTTAAAATTTGCGACAGTAAAAAATTATTTTTTGAATAATTTACTATAGAAAAGGCAATCCCTGGCGTAATTAAAATATGCTACAGTTTAAAATTATTTTTTGAATAATTTACTATAGAAAAGGCAATCCCTGGCGGATTTGAAATTTGCGACAGTAAAAAATTATTTTTTTAATAATTTACTATAGAAAAGGCAATCCCTGGCGGATTTGAAATTTGCGACAGTAAAAAATTATTTTTTGAATAATTTACTATAGAAAAGGCAATCCTTGGCGCAATTAAAATTTGCGACAGTAAAAAATTATTTTTTGCATAATTTACTATAGAAAAGGCAATCCCTGGCGCACTTAAAATTTGCGACAGTAAAAAATTATTTTTTGAATAATTTACTATAGAAAAGGCAATCCCTGGCGCAATTAAAATTTGCAACAGTAAAAAATTATTTTTTGCAAAATTTACTGTAGAAAAGCAATCCCTGGTGGATTTGAAATTTGCGACAGTAAAAAATTATTTTTTGAATAATTTACTATAGAAAAGGCAATCCCTGGCGCAATTAAAATTTGCGACTGTTGAAAATTATTTTTTGAATAATTTACTATAGAAAAGGCAATCCCTGGCGTAATTAAAATTTGCGACAGTAAAAAATTATTTTTTGAATAATTTACTATAGAAAAGGCAATCCCTGGCGTAATTAAAATTTGCGACAGTAAAAAATTATTTTTTGAATAATTTACTATAGAAAAGGCAATCCCTGGCGTAATTAAAATTTGCGACAGTAGAAAATTATTTTTTGAATAATTTACTATAGAAAAGGCAATCCCTGGCGTAATTAAAATTTGCGACAGTTGAAAATTATTTTTTGAATAATTTACTATAGAAAAGGCAATCCCTGGCGTAATTAAAATTTGCGACAGTAGAAAATTATTTTTTGAATAATTTACTATAGAAAAGGCAATCCCTGGCGTAATTAAAATTTGCAACAGTAGAAAATTATTTTTTGAATAATTTACTATAGAAAAGGCAATCCCTGGCGTAATCAAAATTTGCGACAGTATAAAAGTATTTTTTGAATAATTTACTATAGAAAAGGCAATCCCTGGCGTATTTAAAATTTGCGACAGTAAAAAAATTATTTTTTGAATAATTTACTATAGAAAAGGCAATCCCTGGCGTAATTAAAATTTGCGACAGTTGAAAATTATTTTTTGAATAATTTACTATAGAAAAGGCAATCCCTGGCGCAATTAAAATTTGCGAGAGTAAAAAATTATTTTTTGAATAATTTACTATAGAAAAGGCAATCCCTGGCGTAATTAAAATTTGCGACAGTAGAAAATTATTTTTTGAATAATTTACTATAGAAAAGGCAATCCCTGGCGTAATTAAAATTTGCGACAGTAAAAAATTATTTTTTGAATAATTTACTATAGAAAAGGCAATCCCTGGCGTAATTAAAATTTGCGACAGTTGAAAATTATTTTTTGAATAATTTACTATAGAAAAGGCAATCCCTGGCGGATTTGAAATTTTCGACAGTAAAAAATTATTTTTTGAATAATTTACTATAGAAAAGGCAATCCCTGGCGTATTTAAAATTTGCGACAGTAAAAAATTAATTTGTGAGAAATTTACTATAGAAAAGGCAATCCCTGGGATATTTAAAATTTGCGACAGTTGAAAATTATTTTTTGAATAATTTACTATAGAAAAGGCAATCCCTGGCGGATTTGAAATTTGCGACAGTAAAAAATTATTTTTTGAACAATTTACTATAGAAAAGGCAATCCCTGGCGCAATTAAAATTTGCGACAGTTGAAAATTATTTTTTGAATAATTTACTATAGAAAAGGCAATCCCTGGCGTAATTAAAATTTGCGACAGTAAATAATTATTTTTTGAATAATTTACTATAGAAAAGGCAATCCCTGGCGTAATTAAAATTTGCCACAGTAAAAAATTATTTTTTGAATAATTTACTATAGAAAAGGCAATCCCTGGCGTAATTAAAATTTTCGACAGTTGAAAATTATTTTTTGAATAATTTACTATAGAAAAGGCAATCCCTGGCGCAATTAAAATTTGCGACAGTAAAAAATTATTTTTTGAATAATTTACAATAGAAAAGGCAATCCCTGGCGTAATTAAAATTTGCGACAGTAGAAAATTATTTTTTGAATAATTTACTATAGAAAAGGCAATCCCTGGCGTAATTAAAATTTGCGAGAGTAAAAAATTATTTTTTGAATAATTTACTATAGAAAAGGCAATCCCTGGCGTAATTAAAATTTGCGACAGTACAAAATTACTTTTTGAATAATTTACTATAGAAAAGTCAATCCCTGGCGTATTTAAAATTTGCGACAGTAAAAAATTATTTTTTGAATAATTTACTATAGAAAAGGCAATCCCTGGCGTAATTAAAATTTGCGACAGTTTAAAATTATTTTTTGAATAATTTACTATAGAAAAGGCAATCCCTGGCGGATTTGAAATTTGCGACAGTAAAAAATTATTTTTTTAATAATTTACTATAGAAAAGGCAATCCCTGGCGGATTTGAAATTTGTGACAGTAAAAAATTATTTTTTGAATAATTTACTATAGAAAAGGCAATCCCTGGCGCAATTAAAATTTGCGACAGTAAAAAATAATTTTTTGCATAATTTACTATAGAAAAGGCAATCCCTGGCGCACTTAAAATTTGCGACAGTAAAAAATTATTTTTTGAATAATTTACTATAGAAAAGGCAATCCCTGGCGCAATTAAAATTTGCAACAGTAAAAAATAATTTTTTGCAAAATTTACTGTAGAAAAGGCAATCCCTGGTGGATTTGAAATTTGCGACAGTAAAAAATTATTTTTTGAATAATTTACTATAGAAAAGGCAATCCCTGGCGCAATTAAAATTTGCGACTGTTGAAAATTATTTTTTGAATAATTTACTACAGAAAAGGCAATCCCTGGCGTAATTAAAATTTGCGACAGTAAAAAATTATTTTTTGAATAATTTACTATAGAAAAGGCAATCCCTGGCGTAATTAAAATTTGCGACAGTAAAAAATTATTTTTTGAATAATTTACTATAGAAAAGGCAATCCCTGGCGTAATTAAAATTTGCGACAGTAGAAAATTATTTTTTGAATAATTTACTATAGAAAAGGCAATCCCTGGCGTAATTAAAATTTGCGACAGTTGAAAATTATTTTTTGAATAATTTACTATAGAAAAGGCAATCCCTGGCGTAATTAAAATTTGCGACAGTAGAAAATTATTTTTTGAATAATTTACTATAGAAAAGGCAATCCCTGGCGTAATTAAAATTTGCAACAGTAGAAAATTATTTTTTGAATAATTTACTATAGAAAAGGCAATCCCTGGCGTAACCAAAATTTGCGACAGTATAAAAGTATTTTTTGAATAATTTACTATAGAAAAGGCAATCCCTGGCGTATTTAAAATTTGCGACAGTAAAAAAATTATTTTTTGAATAATTTACTATAGAAAAGGCAATCCCTGGCGTAATTAAAATTTGCGACAGTTGAAAATTATTTTTTGAATAATTTACTATAGAAAAGGCAATCCCTGGCGCAATTAAAATTTGCGACAGTAAAAAATTATTTTTTGAATAATTTACTATAGAAAAGGCAATCCCTAGCGTAATTAAAATTTGCGACAGTAGAAAATTATTTTTTGAATAATTTACTATAGAAAACGCAATCCCTGGCGTAATTAAAATTTGCGACAGTTGAAAATTATTTTTTGAATAATTTAATATAGAAAAGGCAATCCCTGGCGGATTTGAAATTTTCGAAGTAAAAAATTATTTTTTGAATAATTTACTATAGAAAAGGCAATCCCTGGCGTATTTAAAATTTGCGACAGTGAAAAATTAATTTGTGAGAAATTTACTATAGAAAAGGCAATCCCTGGGATATTTAAAATTTGCGACAGTTGAAAATTATTTTTTGAATAATTTACTATAGAAAAGGCAATCCCTGGCGGATTTGAAATTTGCGACAGTAAAAAATTATTTTTTGAACAATTTACTATAGAAAAGGCAATCCCTGGCGCAATTAAAATTTGCGACAGTAAAAAATTATTTTTTGAATAATTTACTATAGAAAAGGCAATCCCTGGCGTATTAAAATTTGCGACAGTAGAAAATTATTTTTTGAATAATTTACTATAGAAAAGGCAATCCCTGGCGTAATTAAAATTTGCGAGAGTAAAAAATTATATTTGAATAATTTACTATAGAAAAGGCAATCCCTGGCGTAATTAAAATTTGCGACAGTTGAAAATTATTTTTTGAATAATTTACTATAGAAAAGGCAATCCCTGGCGGATTTGAAATTTGCGACAGTAAAAAATTAATTTTTGAATAATTTACTATAGAAAAGGCAATCCCTGGCGTATTTAAAATTTGCGACAGTAAAAAATTAATTTGTGAGAAATTTACTATAGAAAAGGCAATCCCTGGGATATTTAAAATTTGCGACAGTTGAAAATTATTTTTTGAATAATTTACTATAGAAAAGGCAATCCCAGGCGGATTTGAAATTTGCGACAGTAACAAATTATTTTTTGAACAATTTACTATAGAAAAGGCAATCCCTGGGGCAATTAAAATTTGCGACAGTTGAAAATTATTTTTTGAATAATTTACTATAGAAAAGGCAATCCCTGGCGTAATTAAAATTTGTGACAGTAAAAAATTATTTTTTGAATAATTTACTATAGAAAAGGCAATCCCTGGCGTAATTAAAATTTGCGACAGTAAAAAATTATTTTTTGAATAATTTACTATAGAAAAGGCAATCCCTGGCGTAATTAAAATTTGCGACAGTAGAAAATTATTTTTTGAATAATTTACTATAGAAAAGGCAATCCCTGGCGTAATTAAAATTTGCGACAGTAGAAAATTATTTTTTGAATAATTTACTATAGAAAAGGCAATCCCTGGCGTATTTAAAATTTGAGACAGTAAAAAATTAATTTGTGAGAAATTTACTATAGAAAAGGCAATCCCTGGGATATTTAAAATTTGCGACAGTAAAAAATTATTTTTTGAATAATTTACTATAGAAAAGGCAATCCCTGGCGTAATTAAAATTTGCGACAGTTGAAAATTATTTTTTGAATAATTTACTATAGAAAAGGCAATCCCTGGCGGATTTGAAATTTGCGACAGTAAAAAATTAATTTTTGAATAATTTACTATAGAAAAGGCAATCCCTGGCGTATTTAAAATTTGCGACAGTAAAAAATTAATTTGTGAGAAATTTACTATAGAAAAGGCAATCCCTGGGATATTTAAAATTTGCGACAGTTGAAAATTATTTTTTGAATAATTTACTATAGAAAAGGCAATCCCAGGCGGATTTGAAATTTGCGACAGTAAAAAATTATTTTTTGAACAATTTACTATAGAAAAGGCAATCCCTGGGGCAATTAAAATTTGCGACAGTTGAAAATAATTTTTTGAATAATTTACTATAGAAAAGGCAATCCCTGGGATATTTAAAATTTGCGACAGTTGAAAATTATTTTTTGAATAATTTACTATAGAAAAGGCAATCCCTGGCGGATTTGAAATTTGCGACAGTAAAAAATTATTTTTTGAACAATTTACTATAGAAAAGGCAATCCCTGGCGCAATTAAAATTTGCGACAGTAAAAAATTATTTTTTGAATAATTTACTATAGAAAAGGCAATCCCTGGCGTAATTAAAATTTGCGACAGTAGAAAATTATTTTTTGAATAATTTACTATAGAAAAGGCAATCCCTGGCGTAATTAAAATTTGCGAGAGTAAAAAATTATTTTTTGAATAATTTACTATAGAAAAGGCAATCCCTGGCGTAATTAAAATTTGCGACAGTTGAAAATTATTTTTTGAATAATTTACTATAGAAAAGGCAATCCCTGCGGATTTGAAATTTGCGACAGTAAAAAATTAATTTTTGAATAATTTACTATAGAAAAGGCAATCCCTGGCGTATTTAAAATTTGCGACAGTAAAAAATTAATTTGTGAGAAATTTACTATAGAAAAGGCAATCCCTGGGATATTTAAAATTTGCGACAGTTGAAAATTATTTTTTGAATAATTTACTATAGAAAAGGCAATCCCAGGCGGATTTGAAATTTGCGACAGTAAAAAATTATTTTTTGAACAATTTACTATAGAAAAGGCAATCCCTGGGGCAATTAAAATTTGCGACAGTTGAAAATTATTTTTTGAATAATTTACTATAGAAAAGGCAATCCCTGGCGGATTTGAAATTTTCGACAGTAAAAAATTATTTTTTGAATAATTTACTATAGAAAAGGCAATCCCTGGCGTATTTAAAATTTGCGACAGTAAAAAATTAATTTGTGAGAAATTTACTATAGAAAAGGCAATCCCTGGGATATTTAAAATTTGCGACAGTTGAAAATTATTTTTTGAATAATTTACTATAGAAAAGGCAATCCCTGGCGGATTTGAAAATTGCGACAGTAAAAAATTATTTTTTGAACAATTTACTATAGAAAAGGCAATCCCTGGCGCAATTAAAATTTGCGACAGTTGAAAATTATTTTTTGAATAATTTACTATAGAAAAGGCAATCCCTGGCGTAATTAAAATTTGCGACAGTAAATAATTATTTTTTGAATAATTTACTATAGAAAAGGCAATCCCTGGCGTAATTAAAATTTGCCACAGTAAAAAATTATTTTTTGAATAATTTACTATAGAAAAGGCAATCCCTGGCGTAATTAAAATTTTCGACAGTTGAAAATTATTTTTTGAATAATTTACTATAGAAAAGGCAATCCCTGGCGCAATTAAAATTTGCGACAGTAAAAAATTATTTTTTGAATAATTTACTATAGAAAAGGCAATCCCTGGCGTAATTAAAATTTGCGACAGTAGAAAATTATTTTTTGAATAATTTACTATAGAAAAGGCAATCCCTGGCGTAATTAAAATTTGCGAGAGTAAAAAATTATTTTTTGAATAATTTACTATAGAAAAGGCAATCCCTGGCGTAATTAAAATTTGCGACAGTACAAAATTACTTTTTGAATAATTTACTATAGAAAAGTCAATCCCTGGCGTATTTAAAATTTGCGACAGTAAAAAATTATTTTTTGAATAATTTACTATAGAAAAGGCAATCCCTGGCGTAATTAAAATTTGCGACAGTTTAAAATTATTTTTTGAATAATTTACTATAGAAAAGGCAATCCCTGGCGGATTTGAAATTTGCGACAGTAAAAAATTATTTTTTTAATAATTTACTATAGAAAAGGCAATCCCTGGCGGATTTGAAATTTGTGACAGTAAAAAATTATTTTTTGAATAATTTACTATAGAAAAGGCAATCCCTGGCGCAATTAAAATTTGCGACAGTAAAAAATAATTTTTTGCATAATTTACTATAGAAAAGGCAATCCCTGGCGCACTTAAAATTTGCGACAGTAAAAAATTATTTTTTGAATAATTTACTATAGAAAAGGCAATCCCTGGCGCAATTAAAATTTGCAACAGTAAAAAATAATTTTTTGCAAAATTTACTGTAGAAAAGGCAATCCCTGGTGGATTTGAAATTTGCGACAGTAAAAAATTATTTTTTGAATAATTTACTATAGAAAAGGCAATCCCTGGCGCAATTAAAATTTGCGACTGTTGAAAATTATTTTTTGAATAATTTACTACAGAAAAGGCAATCCCTGGCGTAATTAAAATTTGCGACAGTAAAAAATTATTTTTTGAATAATTTACTATAGAAAAGGCAATCCCTGGCGTAATTAAAATTTGCGACAGTAAAAAATTATTTTTTGAATAATTTACTATAGAAAAGGCAATCCCTGGCGTAATTAAAATTTGCGACAGTAGAAAATTATTTTTTGAATAATTTACTATAGAAAAGGCAATCCCTGGCGTAATTAAAATTTGCGACAGTTGAAAATTATTTTTTGAATAATTTACTATAGAAAAGGCAATCCCTGGCGTAATTAAAATTTGCGACAGTAGAAAATTATTTTTTGAATAATTTACTATAGAAAAGGCAATCCCTGGCGTAATTAAAATTTGCAACAGTAGAAAATTATTTTTTGAATAATTTACTATAGAAAAGGCAATCCCTGGCGTAACCAAAATTTGCGACAGTATAAAAGTATTTTTTGAATAATTTACTATAGAAAAGGCAATCCCTGGCGTATTTAAAATTTGCGACAGTAAAAAAATTATTTTTTGAATAATTTACTATAGAAAAGGCAATCCCTGGCGTAATTAAAATTTGCGACAGTTGAAAATTATTTTTTGAATAATTTACTATAGAAAAGGCAATCCCTGGCGCAATTAAAATTTGCGACAGTAAAAAATTATTTTTTGAATAATTTACTATAGAAAAGGCAATCCCTAGCGTAATTAAAATTTGCGACAGTAGAAAATTATTTTTTGAATAATTTACTATAGAAAACGCAATCCCTGGCGTAATTAAAATTTGCGACAGTTGAAAATTATTTTTTGAATAATTTAATATAGAAAAGGCAATCCCTGGCGGATTTGAAATTTTCGAAGTAAAAAATTATTTTTTGAATAATTTACTATAGAAAAGGCAATCCCTGGCGTATTTAAAATTTGCGACAGTGAAAAATTAATTTGTGAGAAATTTACTATAGAAAAGGCAATCCCTGGGATATTTAAAATTTGCGACAGTTGAAAATTATTTTTTGAATAATTTACTATAGAAAAGGCAATCCCTGGCGGATTTGAAATTTGCGACAGTAAAAAATTATTTTTTGAACAATTTACTATAGAAAAGGCAATCCCTGGCGCAATTAAAATTTGCGACAGTAAAAAATTATTTTTTGAATAATTTACTATAGAAAAGGCAATCCCTGGCGTAATTAAAATTTGCGACAGTAGAAAATTATTTTTTGAATAATTTACTATAGAAAAGGCAATCCCTGGCGTAATTAAAATTTGCGAGAGTAAAAAATTATTTTTTGAATAATTTACTATAGAAAAGGCAATCCCTGGCGTAATTAAAATTTGCGACAGTTGAAAATTATTTTTTGAATAATTTACTATAGAAAAGGCAATCCCTGGCGGATTTGAAATTTGCGACAGTAAAAAATTAATTTTTGAATAATTTACTATAGAAAAGGCAATCCCTGGCGTATTTAAAATTTGCGATAGTAAAAAATTAATTTGTGAGAAATTTACTATAGAAAAGGCAATCCCTGGGATATTTAAAATTTGCGACAGTTGAAAATTATTTTTTGAATAATTTACTATAGAAAAGGCAATCCCAGGCGGATTTGAAATTTGCGACAGTAAAAAATTATTTTTTGAACAATTTACTATAGAAAAGGCAATCCCTGGGGCAATTAAAATTTGCGACAGTTGAAAATTATTTTTTGAATAATTTACTATAGAAAAGGCAATCCCTGGCGTAATTAAAATTTGTGACAGTAAAAAATTATTTTTTGAATAATTTACTATAGAAAAGGCAATCCCTGGCGTAATTAAAATTTGCGAGAGTAAAAAATTATTTTTTGAATAATTTACTATAGAAAAGGCAATCCCTGGCGTAATTAAAATTTGCGACAGTTGAAAATTATTTTTTGAATAATTTACTATAGAAAAGGCAATCCCTGGCGGATTTGAAATTTGCGACAGTAAAAAATTAATTTTTGAATAATTTACTATAGTAAAGGCAATCCCTGGCGTATTTAAAATTTGCGACAGTAAAAAATTAATTTGTGAGAAATTTACTATAGAAAAGGCAATCCCTGGGATATTTAAAATTTGCGACAGTTGAAAATTATTTTTTGAATAATTTACTATAGAAAAGGCAATCCCAGGCGGATTTGAAATTTGCGACAGTAAAAAATTATTTTTTGAACAATTTACTATAGAAAAGGCAATCCCTGGGGCAATTAAAATTTGCGACAGTTGAAAATTATTTTTTGAATAATTTACTATAGAAAAGGCAATCCCTGGCGTAATTAAAATTTGTGACAGTAAAAAATTATTTTTTGAATAATTTACTATAGAAAAGACAATCCCTGGCGTAATTAAAATTTGCGACAGTAAAAAATTATTTTTTGAATAATTTACTATAGAAAAGGCAATCCCTGGCGTAATTAAAATTTGCGACAGTAGAAAATTATTTTTTGAATAATTTACTATAGAAAAGGCAATCCCTGGCGTATTTAAAATTTGAGACAGTAAAAAATTAATTTGTGAGAAATTTACTATAGAAAAGGCAATCCCTGGCGTATTTAAAATTTGCGACAGTAAAAAATTAATTTGTGAGAAATTTACTATAGAAAAGGCAATCCCTGGGATATTTAAAATTTGCGACAGTTGAAAATTATTTTTTGAATAATTTACTATAGAAAAGGCAATCCCTGGCGGATTTGAAAATTGCGACAGTAAAAAATTATTTTTTGAACAATTTACTATAGAAAAGGCAATCCCTGGCGCAATTAAAATTTGCGACAGTTGAAAATTATTTTTTGAATAATTTACTATAGAAAAGGCAATCCCTGGCGTAATTAAAATTTGCGACAGTAAATAATTATTTTTTGAATAATTTACTATAGAAAAGGCAATCCCTGGCGTAATTAAAATTTGCCACAGTAAAAAATTATTTTTTGAATAATTTACTATAGAAAAGGCAATCCCTGGCGTATTTAAAATTTGCGACAGTAAAAAATTAATTTGTGAGAAATTTACTATAGAAAAGGCAATCCCTGGGATATTTAAAATTTGCGACAGTTGAAAATTATTTTTTGAATAATTTACTATAGAAAAGGCAATCCCAGGCGGATTTGAAATTTGCGACAGTAAAAAATTATTTTTTGAACAATTTACTATAGAAAAGGCAATCCCTGGGGCAATTAAAATTTGCGACAGTTGAAAATTATTTTTTGAATAATTTACTATAGAAAAGGCAATCCCTGGCGGATTTGAAATTTTCGACAGTAAAAAATTATTTTTTGAATAATTTACTATAGAAAAGGCAATCCCTGGCGTATTTAAAATTTGCGACAGTAAAAAATTAATTTGTGAGAAATTTACTATAGAAAAGGCAATCCCTGGGATATTTAAAATTTGCGACAGTTGAAAATTATTTTTTGAATAATTTACTATAGAAAAGGCAATCCCTGGCGGATTTGAAAATTGCGACAGTAAAAAATTATTTTTTGAACAATTTACTATAGAAAAGGCAATCCCTGGCGCAATTAAAATTTGCGACAGTTGAAAATTATTTTTTGAATAATTTACTATAGAAAAGGCAATCCCTGGCGTAATTAAAATTTGCGACAGTAAATAATTATTTTTTGAATAATTTACTATAGAAAAGGCAATCCCTGGCGTAATTAAAATTTGCCACAGTAAAAAATTATTTTTTGAATAATTTACTATAGAAAAGGCAATCCCTGGCGTAATTAAAATTTTCGACAGTTGAAAATTATTTTTTGAATAATTTACTATAGAAAAGGCAATCCCTGGCGCAATTAAAATTTGCGACAGTAAAAAATTATTTTTTGAATAATTTACTATAGAAAAGGCAATCCCTGGCGTAATTAAAATTTGCGACAGTAGAAAATTATTTTTTGAATAATTTACTATAGAAAAGGCAATCCCTGGCGTAATTAAAATTTGCGAGAGTAAAAAATTATTTTTTGAATAATTTACTATAGAAAAGGCAATCCCTGGCGTAATTAAAATTTGCGACAGTACAAAATTACTTTTTGAATAATTTACTATAGAAAAGTCAATCCCTGGCGTATTTAAAATTTGCGACAGTAAAAAATTATTTTTTGAATAATTTACTATAGAAAAGGCAATCCCTGGCGTAATTAAAATTTGCGACAGTTTAAAATTATTTTTTGAATAATTTACTATAGAAAAGGCAATCCCTGGCGGATTTGAAATTTGCGACAGTAAAAAATTATTTTTTTAATAATTTACTATAGAAAAGGCAATCCCTGGCGGATTTGAAATTTGTGACAGTAAAAAATTATTTTTTGAATAATTTACTATAGAAAAGGCAATCCCTGGCGCAATTAAAATTTGCGACAGTAAAAAATAATTTTTTGCATAATTTACTATAGAAAAGGCAATCCCTGGCGCACTTAAAATTTGCGACAGTAAAAAATTATTTTTTGAATAATTTACTATAGAAAAGGCAATCCCTGGCGCAATTAAAATTTGCAACAGTAAAAAATAATTTTTTGCAAAATTTACTGTAGAAAAGGCAATCCCTGGTGGATTTGAAATTTGCGACAGTAAAAAATTATTTTTTGAATAATTTACTATAGAAAAGGCAATCCCTGGCGCAATTAAAATTTGCGACTGTTGAAAATTATTTTTTGAATAATTTACTACAGAAAAGGCAATCCCTGGCGTAATTAAAATTTGCGACAGTAAAAAATTATTTTTTGAATAATTTACTATAGAAAAGGCAATCCCTGGCGTAATTAAAATTTGCGACAGTAAAAAATTATTTTTTGAATAATTTACTATAGAAAAGGCAATCCCTGGCGTAATTAAAATTTGCGACAGTAGAAAATTATTTTTTGAATAATTTACTATAGAAAAGGCAATCCCTGGCGTAATTAAAATTTGCGACAGTTGAAAATTATTTTTTGAATAATTTACTATAGAAAAGGCAATCCCTGGCGGATTTGAAATTTGCGACAGTAAAAAATTATTTTTTGAACAATTTACTATAGAAAAGGCAATCCCTGGCGCAATTAAAATTTGCGACAGTAAAAAATTATTTTTTGAATAATTTACTATAGAAAAGGCAATCCCTGGCGTAATTAAAATTTGCGACAGTAGAAAATTATTTTTTGAATAATTTACTATAGAAAAGGCAATCCCTGGCGTAATTAAAATTTGCGAGAGTAAAAAATTATTTTTTGAATAATTTACTATAGAAAAGGCAATCCCTGGCGTAATTAAAATTTGCGACAGTTGAAAATTATTTTTTGAATAATTTACTATAGAAAAGGCAATCCCTGGCGGATTTGAAATTTGCGACAGTAAAAAATTAATTTTTGAATAATTTACTATAGAAAAGGCAATCCCTGGCGTATTTAAAATTTGCGACAGTAAAAAATTAATTTGTGAGAAATTTACTATAGAAAAGGCAATCCCTGGGATATTTAAAATTTGCGACAGTTGAAAATTATTTTTTGAATAATTTACTATAGAAAAGGCAATCCCAGGCGGATTTGAAATTTGCGACAGTAAAAAATTATTTTTTGAACAATTTACTATAGAAAAGGCAATCCCTGGGGCAATTAAAATTTGCGACAGTTGAAAATTATTTTTTGAATAATTTACTATAGAAAAGGCAATCCCTGGCGTAATTAAAATTTGTGACAGTAAAAAATTATTTTTTGAATAATTTACTATAGAAAAGACAATCCCTGGCGTAATTAAAATTTGCGACAGTAAAAAATTATTTTTTGAATAATTTACTATAGAAAAGGCAATCCCTGGCGTAATTAAAATTTGCGACAGTAGAAAATTATTTTTTGAATAATTTACTATAGAAAAGGCAATCCCTGGCGTAATTAAAATTTGCGACAGTAGAAAATTATTTTTTGAATAATTTACTATAGAAAAGGCAATCCCTGGCGTATTTAAAATTTGAGACAGTAAAAAATTAATTTGTGAGAAATTTACTATAGAAAAGGCAATCCCTGGGATATTTAAAATTTGCGACAGTAAAAAATTATTTTTTGAATAATTTACTATAGAAAAGGCAATCCCTGGCGCAATTAAAATTTGCAACAGTAGAAAATTATTTTTTGAATAATTTACTGTAGAAAACGCTATCCCTGGCGTAATTAAAATTTGCGACAATATAAAATTATTTTTTGAATAATTTACTATAGAAAAGTCAATCCCTGGCGTATTTAAAATTTGCGACAGTAAAAAATTATTTTTTGAATAATTTACTATAGAAAAGGCAATCCCTGGCGTAATTAAAATTTGCGACAGTAAAAAATTATTTTTTGAATAATTTACTATAGAAAAGGCAATCCCTGGGATATTTAAAATTTGCGACAGTAAAAAATTATTTTTTGAATAATTTACTATAGAAAAGGCAATCCCTGGCGTAATTAAAATTTGCGACAGTTGAAAATTATTTTTTGAATAATTTACTATAGAAAAGGCAATCCCTGGCGGATTTGAAATTTGCGACAGTAAAAAATTATTTTTTGAATAATTTACTATAGAAAAGGCAATCCCTGGCGGATTTGAAATTTGCGACAGTAAAAAATTATTTTTTGAATAATTTACTATAGAAAAGGCAATCCCTGGCGCAATTAAAATTTGCGACAGTAAAAAAATATTTTTTGCAAAATTTACTATAGAAAAGGCAATCCCTGTCGCACTTAAAATTTGCGACAGTATAAAATTATTTTTTGAATAATTTACTATAGCAAAGGCAATCCCTGGCGCACTTAAAATTTGCGAAAGTAAGAAATTAATTTTTGAATAATTTACTATAGAAAAGGCAATCCCTGGCGTAATTAAAATTTGCGACAGTAAAAAATTATTTTTTGAATAATTTACTATAGAAAAGGCAATCCCTGGCGTAATTAAAATTTGCGACAGTAGAAAATTATTTTTTGAATAATTTACTATAGAAAAGGCAATCCCTGGCGTAATTAAAATTTGCGACAGTAGGAAATTATTTTTTGAATAATTTACTATAGAAAGGCAATCCCTGGCGTATTTAAAATTTGAGACAGTAAAAAATTAATTTGTGAGAAATTTACTATAGAAAAGGCAATCCCTGGGATATTTAAAATTTGCGACAGTAAAAAATTATTTTTTGAATAATTTACTAAAGAAAAGGCAATCCCTGGCGCAATTAAAATTTGCAACAGTAGAAAATTATTTTTTGAATAATTTACTATAGAAAGGCAATCCCTGGCGTAATTAAAATTTGCGACAGTATAAAATTATTTTTTGAATAATTTACTATAGAAAAGTCAATCCCTGGCGTATTTAAAATTTGCGACAGTAAAAAATTATTTTTTGAATAATTTACTATAGAAAAGGCAATCCCTGGCGTAATTAAAATTTGCGACAGTAAAAAATTATTTTTTGAATAATTTACTATAGAAAAGGCAATCCCTGGGATATTTAAAATTTGCGACAGTAAAAAATTATTTTTTGAATAATTTACTATAGAAAAGGCAATCCCTGGCGTAATTAAAATTTGCGACAGTTGAAAATTATTTTTTGAATAATTTACTATAGAAAAGGCAATCCCTGGCGGATTTGAAATTTGCGACAGTAAAAAATTATTTTTTGAATAATTTACTATAGAAAAGGCAATCCCTGGCGGATTTGAAATTTGCGACAGTAAAAAATTATTTTTTGAATAATTTACTATAGAAAAGGCAATCCCTGGCGTATTTAAAATTTGCGACAGTAAAAATTAATTTGTGAGAAATTTACTATAGAAAAGGCAATCCCTGGGATATTTAAAATTTGCGACAGTTGAAAATTATTTTTTGAATAATTTACTATAGAAAAGGCAATCCCAGGCGGATTTGAAATTTGCGACAGTAAAAAATTATTTTTTGAACAATTTACTATAGAAAAGGCAATCCCTGGGGCAATTAAAATTTGCGACAGTTGAAAATTATTTTTTGAATAATTTACTATAGAAAAGGCAATCCCTGGCGTAATTAAAATTTGCGACGGTAAAAAATTATTTTTTGAATAATTTACTATAGAAAAGGCAATCCCTGGCGTAATTAAAATTTGCGACAGTAAAAAATTATTTTTTGAATAATTTACTATAGAAAAGGCAATCCCTGGCGTAATTAAAATTTGCGACAGTAGAAAATTATTTTTCGAATAATTTACTATAGAAAAGGCAATCCCTGGCGTAATTAAAATTTGCGACAGTAGAAAATTATTTTTTGAATAATTTACTATAGAAAAGGCAATCCCTGGCGTATTTAAAATTTGAGACAGTAAAAAATTAATTTGTGAGAAATTTACTATAGAAAAGGCAATCCCTGGGATATTTAAAATTTGCGACAGTAAAAAATTATTTTTTGAATAATTTACTATAGAAAAGGCAATCCCTGGCGCAATTAAAATTTGCAACAGTAGAAAATTATTTTTTGAATAATTTACTATAGAAAAGGCAATCCCTGGGATATTTAAAATTTGCGACAGTAAAAAATTATTTTTTGAATAATTTACTATAGAAAAGGCAATCCCTGGCGTAATTAAAATTTGCGACAGTTGAAAATTATTTTTTGAATAATTTACTATAGAAAAGGCAATCCCTGGCGGATTTGAAATTTGCGACAGTAAAAAATTATTTTTTGAATAATTTACTATAGAAAAGGCAATCCCTGGCGGATTTGAAATTTGCGACAGTAAAAAATTATTTTTTGAATAATTTACTATAGAAATGGCAATCCCTGGCGCAATTAAAATTTGCGACAGTAAAAAATTATTTTTTGCAAAATTTACTATAGAAAAGGCAATCCCTGGCGCACTTAAAATTTGCGACAGTATAAAATTATTTTTTGAATAATTTACTATGGAAAAGGCAATCCCTGGCGCACTTAAAATTTGCGACAGTAAGAAATTAATTTTTGAATAATTTACTATAGAAAAGGCAATCCCTGGCGCACTTAAAATTTGCGACAGTAGAAAATTATTTTTTGAATAATTTACTATAGAAAAGGCAATCCCTGGCGTAATTAAAATTTGCGACAGTTGAAAATTATTTTTTGAATAATTTACTATAGAAAAGGCAATCCCTGGCGTAATTAAAATTTGCGACAGTAGAAAATTATTTTTTGAATAATTTACTATAGAAAAGGCAATCCGTGGCGCAATTAAAATTTGCGACAGTAAAAAATTATTTTTTGAATAATTTACTATAGAAAAGGCAATCCCTGGCGTAATTAAAATTTGCGACAGTAGAAAATTATTTTTTGAATAATTTACTATAGAAAAGGCAATCCCTGGCTTATTTAAAATTTGCGACAGTAAAAACTTAATTTGTGAGAAATTTACTATAGAAAAGGCAATGCCTGGGATATTTAAAATTTGCGACAGTAAAAAATTATTTTTTGAATAATTTACTATAGAAAAGACAATCCCTGGCGTATTTAAAATTTGCGACAGTAAAAAATTATTTTTTGAATAATTTACTATAGAAAAGGCAATCCCTGGCGTAATTAAAATTTGCGACAGTAAAAAATTATTTTTTGAATAATTTACTATAGAAAAGGCAATCCCTGGCGCACTTAAAATTTGCGACAGTAAAAAATTATTTTTTGAATAATTAACTATAGAAAAGGCAATCCCTGGCGTAATTAAAATTTGCGACAGTAAAAAATTATTTTTTGAATAATTTACTATAGAAAAGGCAATCCCTGGCGCAATTACAATTTGCCACAGTAGAAAATTATTTTTTGAATAATTTACTATAGAAAAGGCAATCCCTGGCGTAATTAAAATTTGCGACAGAATAAAATTATTTTTTGAATAATTTACTATAGAAAAGGCAATCCCTGGCGTAATTAAAATTTGCGACAGTTGAAAATTATTTTTTGAATAATTTACTATAGAAAAGGCAATCCCTGGCGTAATTAAAATTTGCGACAATAGAAAATTATTTTTTGAATAATTTACTATAGAAAAGGCAATCCCTGGCGGATTTGAAATTTGCGACAGTAAACAATTATTTTTTGAATAATTTACTATAGAAAAGGCAATCCCTGGCGTAATTAAAATTTGCGACAGTAAAAAATTATTTTTTGAATAATTTACTGTAGAAAAGGCAATCCCTTACGCAATTACAATTTGCGACAGTAGAAAATTATTTTTTGAATAATTTACTATAGAAGAGGCAATCCCTGGCGTAATTAAAATTTGCGACAGTATAAAATTATTTTTTGAATAATTTACTATAGAAAAGTCAATCCCTGGCGTATTTAAAATTTGCGACAGTAAAAAATTATTTTTTGAATAATTTACTATAGAAAAGGCAATCCCTGGCGTAATTAAAATTTGCGACAGTAAAAAATTATTTTTTGAATAATTTACTATAGAAAAGGCAATCCCTGGCGTAATTAAAATTTGCGACAGTTGAAAATTATTTTTTGAATAATTTACTATAGAAAAGGCAATCCCTGGCGTAATTAAAATTTGCGACAGTAGAAAATTATTTTTTGAATAATTTACTATAGAAAAGGCAATCCCTGGGATATTTAAAATTTGCGACAGTAAAAAATTATTTTTTGAATAATTTACTATAGAAAAGGCAATCCCTGGCGTAATTAAAATTTGCGACAGTTGAAAATTATTTTTTGAATAATTTACTATAGAAAAGGCAATCCCTGGCGGATTTGAAATTTGCGACAGTAAAAAATTATTTTTTGAATAATTTACTATAGAAAAGGCAATCCCTGGCGGATTTGAAATTTGCGACAGTAAAAAATTATTTTTTGAATAATTTACTATAGAAAAGGCAATCCCTGGCGCAATTAAATTTTGCGACAGTAAAAAATTATTTTTTGCAAAATTTACTATAGAAAAGGCAATCCCTGGCGCACTTAAAATTTGCGACAGTATAAAATTATTTTTTGAATAATTTACTATAGAAAAGGCAATCCCTGGCACACTTAAAATTTGCGACAGTAAGAAATTAATTTTTGAATAATTTACTATAGAAAAGGCAATCCCTGGCGCACTTAAAATTTGCGACAGTCGAAAATTATTTTTTGAATAATTTACTATAGAAAAGGCAATCCCTGGCGTAATTAAAATTTGCGACAGTTGAAAATTATTTTTTGAATAATTTACTATAGAAAAGGCAATCCCTGGCGTAATTAAAATTTGCGACAGTAGAAAATTATTTTTTGAATAATTTACTATAGAAAAGGCAATCCCTGGCGTAATTAAAATTTGCGACAGTAAAAAATTATTTTTTGCAAAATTTACTATAGAAAAGGCAATCCCTGGCTTATTTAAAATTTGCGACAGTAAAAACTTAATTTGTGAGAAATTTACTATAGAAAAGGCAATCCCTGGGATATTTAAAATTTGCGACAGTGAAAAATTATTTTTTGAATAATTTACTATAGAAAAGACAATCCCTGGCGTATTTAAAATTTGCGACAGTAAAAAATTATTTTTTGAATAATTTACTATAGAAAAGGCAATCCCTGGCGTAATTAAAATTTGCGACAGTAAAAAATTATTTTTTGAATAATTTACTATAGAAAAGGCAATCCCTGGCGCACTTAAAATTTGCGACAGTAAAAAATTATTTTTTGAGTAATTAACTATAGAAAAGGCAATCCCTGTCGTAATTAAAATTTGCGACAGTAAAAAATTATTTTTTGAATAATTTACTATAGAAAAGGCAATCCCTGGCGTAATTAAAATTTGCGACAATAGAAAATTATTTTTTGAATAATTTACTATAGAAAAGGCAATCCCTGGCGGATTTGAAATTTGCGACAGTAAAAAATTATTTTTTGAATAATTTACTATAGAAAAGGCAATCCCTGGCGTAATTAAAATTTGCGGCAGTAAAAAATTATTTTTTGAATAATTTACTGTAGAAAAGGCAATCCCTTACGCAATTACAATTTGCGACAGTAGAAAATTATTTTTTGAATAATTTACTATAGAAAAGGCAATCCCTGGCGTAATTAAAATTTGCGACAGTATAAAATTATTTTTTGAATAATTTACTATAGAAAAGTCAATCCCTGGCGTATTTAAAATTTGCGACAGTAAAAAATTATTTTTTGAATAATTTACTATAGAAAAGGCAATCCCTGGCGTAATTAAAATTTGCGACAGTAAAAAATTATTTTTTGAATAATTTACTATAGAAAAGGCAATCCCTGGGATATTTAAAATTTGCGACAGTAAAAAATTATTTTTTGAATAATTTACTATAGAAAAGGCAATCCCTGGCGTAATTAAAATTTGCGACAGTTGAAAATTATTTTTTGAATAATTTACTATAGAAAAGGCAATCCCTGGCGGATTTGAAATTTGCGACAGTAAAAAATTATTTTTTGAATAATTTACTATAGAAAAGTCAATCCCTGGCGTATTTGAAATTTGCGACAGTAAAAAATTATTTTTTGAATAATTTACTATAGAAAAGGCAATCAATGGCGTATTTAAAATTTGCGACAGTAAAAATTAATTTGTGAGAAATTTACTATAGAAAAGGCAATCCCTGGGATATTTAAAATTTGCGACAGTTGAAATTATTTTTTGAATAATTTACTATAGAAAAGGCAATCCCAGGCGGATTTGAAATTTGCGACAGTAAAAAATTATTTTTTGAACAATTTACTATAGAAAAGGCAATCCCTGGGGCAATTAAAATTTGCGACAGTTGAAAATTATTTTTTGAATAATTTACTATAGAAAAGGCAATCCCTGGCGTAATTAAAATTTGCGACGGTAAAAAATTATTTTTTGAATAATTTACTATAGAAAAGGCAATCCCTGGCGTAATTAAAATTTGCGACAGTAAAAAATTATTTTTTGAATAATTTACTATAGAAAAGGCAATCCCTGGCGTAATTAAAATTTGCGACAGTAGAAAATTATTTTTCGAATAATTTACTATAGAAAAGGCAATCCCTGGCGTAATTAAAATTTGCGACAGTAGAAAATTATTTTTTGAATAATTTACTATAGAAAGGGCAATCCCTGGCGTATTTAAAATTTGAGACAGTAAAAAATTAATTTGTGAGAAATTTACTATAGAAAAGGCAATCCCTGGGATATTTAAAATTTGCGACAGTAAAAAATTATTTTTTGAATAATTTACTATAGAAAAGGCAATCCCTGGCGCAATTAAAATTTGCAACAGTAGAAAATTATTTTTTGAATAATTTACTATAGAAAAGGCAATCCCTGGGATATTTAAAATTTGCGACAGTAAAAAATTATTTTTTGAATAATTTACTATAGAAAAGGCAATCCCTGGCGTAATTAAAATTTGCGACAGTTGAAAATTATTTTTTGAATAATTTACTATAGAAAAGGCAATCCCTGGCGGATTTGAAATTTGCGACAGTAAAAAATTATTTTTTGAATAATTTACTATAGAAAAGGCAATCCCTGGCGGATTTGAAATTTGCGACAGTAAAAAATTATTTTTTGAATAATTTACTATAGAAAAGGCAATCCCTGGCGCAATTAAATTTTGCGACAGTAAAAAATTATTTTTTGCAAAATTTACTATAGAAAAGGCAATCCCTGGCGCACTTAAAATTTGCGACAGTATAAAATTATTTTTTGAATAATTTACTATAGAAAAGGCAATCCCTGGCGCACTTAAAATTTGCGACAGTAAGAAATTAATTTTTGAATAATTTACTATAGAAAAGGCAATCCCTGGCGCACTTAAAATTTGCGACAGTCGAAAATTATTTTTTGAATAATTTACTATAGAAAAGGCAATCCCTGGCGTAATTAAAATTTGCGACAGTTGAAAATTATTTTTTGAATAATTTACTATAGAAAAGGCAATCCCTGGCGTAATTAAAATTTGCGACAGTAGAAAATTATTTTTTGAATAATTTACTATAGAAAAGGCAATCCCTGGCGTAATTAAAATTTGCGACAGTAAAAAATTATTTTTTGCAAAATTTACTATAGAAAAGGCAATCCCTGGCTTATTTAAAATTTGCGACAGTAAAAACTTAATTTGTGAGAAATTTACTATAGAAAAGGCAATCCCTGGGATATTTAAAATTTGCGACAGTGAAAAATTATTTTTTGAATAATTTACTATAGAAAAGACAATCCCTGGCGTATTTAAAATTTGCGACAGTAAAAAATTATTTTTTGAATAATTTACTATAGAAAAGGCAATCCCTGGCGTAATTAAAATTTGCGACAGTAAAAAATTATTTTTTGAATAATTTACTATAGAAAAGGCAATCCCTGGCGCACTTAAAATTTGCGACAGTAAAAAATTATTTTTTGAGTAATTAACTATAGAAAAGGCAATCCCTGTCGTAATTAAAATTTGCGACAGTAAAAAATTATTTTTTGAATAATTTACTATAGAAAAGGCAATCCCTGGCGCAATTACAATTTGCCACAGTAGAAAATTATTTTTTGAATAATTTACTATAGAAAAGGCAATCCCTGGCGTAATTAAAATTTGCGACAGAATAAAATTATTTTTTGAATAATTTACTATAGAAAAGGCAATCCCTGGCGTAATTAAAATTTGCGACAGTTGAAAATTATTTTTTGAATAATTTACTATAGAAAAGGCAATCCCTGGCGTAATTAAAATTTGCGACAATAGAAAATTATTTTTTGAATAATTTACTATAGAAAAGGCAATCCCTGGCGGATTTGAAATTTGCGACAGTAGAAAATTATTTTTTGAATAATTTACTATAGAAAAGGCAATCCCTGGCGTAATTAAAATTTGCGACAGTATAAAATTATTTTTTGAATAATTTACTATAGAAAAGGCAATCCCTGGCGTATTTAAAATTTGCGACAGTAGAAAATTATTTTTTGAATAATTTACTATAGAAAAGGCAATCCCTGGCGTAATTAAAATTTGCGACAGTAAAAAATTATTTTTTGCAAAATTTACTGTAGAAAAGGCAATCCCTGGCGCAATTAAAACTTGCGATAGTAAAAAATTATTTTTTGCAAAATTTACTGTAGAAAGGCAATCCCTGGCGCAATTAAAACTTGCGATAGTAAAAAATTATTTTTTGAATAATTTACTACAGAAAAGGCAATCCCTGGCGGATTTGAAATTTGCGACAGTAAAAAATTATTTTTTGCAAAATTTACTGTAGAAAAGGCAATCCCTGGCGGATTTGAAATTTGCGACAGTAAAAAATTATTTTTTGAATAATTTACTATAGAAAAGGCAATCCCTGGCGCAATTAAAATTTGCGACAGTAAAAAATTATTTTTTGAATAATTTACTATAGAAAAGGCAATCCCTGGCGTAATTAAAATTTGCGACAGTAGAAAATTATTTTTTGAATAATTTACTATAGAAAAGGCAATCCCTGGCGTAATTAAAATTTGCGACAGTAGAATATTATTTTTTGAATAATTTACTATAGAAAAGGCAATCCCTGGCGTAATTAAAATTTGAGACAGTAAAAAATTAATTTGTGAGAAATTTACTATAGAAAAGGCAATCCCTGGGATATTTAAAATTTGCGACAGTAAAAAATTATTTTTTGAATAATTTACTATAGAAAAGGCAATCCCTGGCGCAATTAAAATTTGCAACAATAGAAAATTATTTTTTGAATAATTTACTATAGAAAAGGCAATCCCCGGCGTAATTAAAACTTGCGACAGTATAAAATTATTTTTTGAATAATTTACCATAGAAAAGTCAATCCCTGGCGTATTTAAAATTTGCGACAGTAAAAAATTATTTTTTGAATAATTTACTATAGAAAAGGCAATCCCTGGCGTAATTAAAATTTGCGACAGTTTAAAATTATTTTTTGAATAATTTACTATAGAAAAGGGAATCCCTGGCGGATTTGAAATTCGCGACTGTAAAAAATTATTTTTTGAATAATTTACTATAGAAAAGGCAATCCCTGGCGGATTTGAAATTTGCGACAGTAAAAATTATTTTTTGAATAATTTACTATAGAAAAGGCAATCCCTGGCGCAATTAAAATTTGCGACAGTAAAAAATTATTTTTTGCATAATTTACTATAGAAAAGGCAATCCCTGGCGCACTTAAAATTTGCGACAGTAAAAAATTATTTTTTGAATAATTTACTATAGAAAAGGCAATCCCTGGCGCAATTAAAATTTGCAACAGTAAAAAATTATTTTTTGCAAAATTTTCTGTAGAAAAGGCAATCCCTGGTGGATTTGAAATTTGCGACAGTAAAAAATTATTTTTTGAATAATTTACTATAGAAAAGGCAATCCCTGGCGCAATTAAAATTTGCGACTGTTGAAAATTATTTTTTGAATAATTTACTATAGAAAAGGCAATCCCTGGCGTAATTAAAATTTGCAACAGTAGAAAATTATTTTTTGAATAATTTACTATAGAAAAGGCAATCCCTGGCGTAATTAAATTTTTCGACAGTATAAAATTATTTTTTGAATAATTTACTATAGAAAAGGCGTATTTAAAATTTGCGACAGAAAAAAATTATTTTTTGAATAATTTACTATAGAAAAGGCAATCCCTGGCGTAATTAAAATTTGCGACAGTTGAAAATTATTTTTTGAATAATTTACTATAGAAAAGGCAATCCCTGGCGCAATTAAAATTTGCGACAGTAAAAAATTATTTTTTGAATAATTTACTATAGAAAAGGCAATCCCTGGCGTAATTAAAATTTGCGACAGTAGAAAATTATTTTTTGAATAATTTACTATAGAAAAGGCAATCCCTGGCGTAATTAAAATTTGCGACAGTAAAAAATTATTTTTTGAATAATTTACTATAGAAAAGGCAATCCCTGGCGTAATTAAAATTTGCGACAGTTGAAAATTATTTTTTGAATAATTTACTATAGAAAAGGCAATCCCTGGCGGATTTGAAATTTGCGACAGTAAAAAATTATTTTTGAATAACTTACTATAGAAAAGGCAATCCCTGGCGTATTTAAAATTTGCGACAGTAAAAAATTAATTTGTGAGAAATTTACTATAGAAAAGGCAATCCCTGGTATATTTAAAATTTGCGACAGTTGAAAATTATTTTTTGAATAATTTACTATAGAAAAGGCAATCCCTGGCGTAATTAAAATTTGCGACAGTTGAAAATTATTTTTTGAATAATTTACTATAGAAAAGGCAATCCCTGGCGCAATTAAAATTTGCGACAGTAAAAAATTATTTTTTGAATAATTTACTATAGAAAAAGCAATCCCTGGCGTAATTAAAATTTGCGACAGTAGAAAATTATTTTTGAATAATTTACTATAGAAAAGGCAATCCCTGGCGTAATTAAAATTTGCGACAGTAGAAAATTATTTTTTGAATAATTTACTATAGAAAAGGCAATCCCTGGCTTATTTAAAATTTGCGACAGTAAAAACATAATTTGTGAGAAATTTACTATAGAAAAGGGCAATCCTGGGATATTTAAAATTTGCGACAGTAAAAAATTATTTTTTGAATAATTTACTATAGAAAAGACAATCCCTGGCGTATTTAAAATTTGCGACAGTAAAAAATTATTTTTTGAATAATTTACTATAGAAAAGGCAATCCCTGGCGTAATTAAAATTTGCGACAGTAAAAAATTATTTTTTGAATAATTTACTATAGAAAAGGCAATCCCTGGCGCACTTAAAATTTGCGACAGTAAAAAATTATTTTTGAATAATTAACTATAGAAAAGGCAATCCCTGGCGTAATTAAAATTTGCGACAGTAAAAAATTATTTTTTGAATAATTTACTATAGAAAAGGCAATCCCTGGCGCAATTACAATTTGCCACAGTAGAAAATTATTTTTTGAATAATTTACTATAGAAAAGGCAATCCCTGGCGTAATTAAAATTTGCGACAGTATAAAATTATTTTTTGAATAATTTACTATAGAAAAGGCAATGCCTGGCGGATTTGAAATTTGCGACAGTAGAAAATTATTTTTTGAATAATTTACTATAGAAAAGGCAATCCCTGGCGTAATTAAAATTTGCGACAGTATAAAATTATTTTTTGAATAATTTACTATAGAAAAGGCAATCCCTGGCGTATTTAAAATTTGCGACAGTAGAAAATTATTTTTTGAATAATTTACTATAGAAAAGGCAATCCCTGGCGTAATTAAAATTTGCGACAGTAAAAAATTATTTTTTGCAAAATTTACTGTAGAAAAGGCAATCCCTGGCGCAATTAAAACTTGCGATAGTAAAAAATTATTTTTTGCAAAATTTACTGTAGAAAGGCAATCCCTGGCGCAATTAAAACTTGCGATAGTAAAAAATTATTTTTTGAATAATTTACTACAGAAAAGGCAATCCCTGGCGGATTTGAAATTTGCGACAGTAAAAAATTATTTTTGCAAAATTTACTGTAGAAAAGGCAATCCCTGGCGGATTTGAAATTTGCGACAGTAAAAAATTATTTTTTGAATAATTTACTATAGAAAAGGCAATCCCTGGCGCAATTAAAATTTGCGACAGTAAAAAAATTATTTTTTGAATAATTTACTATAGAAAAGGCAATCCCTGGCGTAATTAAAATTTGCGACAGTAGAAAATTATTTTTTGAATAATTTACTATAGAAAAGGCAATCCCTGGCGTAATTAAAATTTGCGACAGTAGAATATTATTTTTTGAATAATTTACTATAGAAAAGGCAATCCCTGGCGTAATTAAAATTTGAGACAGTAAAAAATTAATTTGTGAGAAATTTACTATAGAAAAGGCAATCCCTGGGATATTTAAAATTTGCGACAGTAAAAAATTATTTTTTGAATAATTTACTATAGAAAAGGCAATCCCTGGCGCAATTAAAATTTGCAACAATAGAAAATTATTTTTTGAATAATTTACTATAGAAAAGGCAATCCCCGGCGTAATTAAAACTTGCGACAGTATAAAATTATTTTTTGAATAATTTACCATAGAAAAGTCAATCCCTGGCGTATTTAAAATTTGCGACAGTAAAAAATTATTTTTGAATAATTTACTATAGAAAAGGCAATCCCTGGCGGATTTGAAATTTGCGACAGTAAAAAATTATTTTTTGAATAACTTACTATAGAAAAGGCAATCCCTGGCGTATTTAAAATTTGCGACAGTAAAAAATTAATTTGTGAGTAATTTACTATAGAAAAGGCAATCCCTGGTATATCTAAAATTTGCGACAGTTGAAAATTATTTTCTGAATAATTTACTATAGAAAAGGCCGTATTTAAAATTTGCGACAGTAAAAAAATTATTTTTTGAATAATTTACTATAGAAAAGGCAATCCCTGGCGTAATTAAAATTTGCGACAGTAGAAAATTATTTTTTGAATAATTTACTATAGAAAAGGCAATCCCTGGCGCAATTAAAATTTGAGACAGTAAAAAATTATTTTTTGAATAATTTGCTATAGAAAAGGCAATCCCTGGCGTAATTAAAATTTGCGACAGTTGAAAATTATTTTTTGAATAATTTACTATAGAAAAGGCAATCCCTGGCGTAATTAAAATTTGCGACAGTATAAAATTATTTTTTGAATAATTTACTATAGAAAAGGCAATCCCTGGCGTAATTAAAATTTGCGACAGTAAAAAATTATTTTTTGAATAATTTTACTATAGAAAAGGCAATCCCTGGCGCACTTAAAACTTGCGACAGTAAAAAAATATTTTTTGAATAATTTACTATAGAAAAGGCAATCCCTGGCGCACTTAAAATTTGCGACAGTAAAAAATTATTTTTTGAATAATTTACTATAGAAAAGGCAATCCCTGGCGCACTTAAAATTTGCGACAGTATAAAATTATTTTTTGAATAATTTACTATAGAAAAGGCAATCCCTGGCGTAATTAAAATTTGCGACAGTAAAAAATTATTTTTTGAATAATTTACTATAGAAAGGCAATCCCTGGCGCACTTAAAACTTGCGACAGTAAAAAAATATTTTTTGAATAATTTACTATAGAAAAGGCAATCCCTGGCGCACTTAAAATTTGCGACAGTAAAAAATTATTTTTTGAATATTTTACTATAGAAAAGGCAATCCCTGGCGTAATAAAATTTGCGACAGTAGAAAATTATTTTTTGAATAATTTACTATAGAAAAGGCAATCCCTGGCGCAATTAAAATTTGCGACAGTACAAAATTATTTTTTGAATAATTTACTATAGAAAAGGCAATCCCTGGCGTAGTTAAAATTTGCGACAGTAGAAAATTATTTTTTGAATAATTTACTATAGAAAAGGCAATCCCTGGCGCAATTAAAATTTGCGACAGTAAAAAATTATTTTTTGAATAATTTACTATAGAAAAGGCAATCCCTGGCGTAATTAAAATTTGCGACAGTTGAAAATTATTTTTTGAATAATTTACTATAGAAAAGGCAATCCCTGGCGTAATTAAAATTTGCGACAGTATAAAATTATTTTTTGAATAATTTACTATAGAAAAGGCAATCCCTGGCGTAATTAAAATTTGCGACAGTAAAAAATTATTTTTTGAATAATTTACTATAGAAAAGGCAATCCCTGGCGCACTTAAAACTTGCGACAGTAAAAAAATATTTTTTGAATAATTTACTATAGAAAAGGCAATCCCTGGCGCACTTAAAATTTGCGACAGTAAAAAATTATTTTTTGAATAATTTACTATAGAAAAGGCAATCCCTGGCGCACTTAAAATTTGCGACAGTATAAAATTATTTTTTGAATAATTTACTATAGAAAAGGCAATCCCTGGCGTAATTAAAATTTGCGACAGAAAAAAATTATTTTTTGAATAATTTACTATAGAAAAGGCAATCCCTGGCGCACTTAAAACTTGCGACAGTAAAAAAATATTTTTTGAATAATTTACTATAGAAAAGGCAATCCCTGGCGCACTTAAAATTTGCGACAGTAAAAAATTATTTTTTGAATATTTTACTATAGAAAAGGCAATCCCTGGCGTAATTAAAATTTGCGACAGTAGAAAATTATTTTTTGAATAATTTACTATATAAAAGGCAACCCCTGGCGTAATTAAAATTTGCGACAGTAAAAAATTATTTTTTGAATAATTTACTATAGAAAAGGCAATCCCTGGCGTAATTAAAATTTGCGACATTTGAAAATTATTTTTTGAATAATTTACTATAGAAAAGGCAATCCCTGGCGGATTTGAAATTTGCGACAGTAAAAAATTATTTTTTGAATAATTTACTATAGAAAAGGCAATCCCTGGCGCAATTAAAATTTGCGACAGTAAAAAATTATTTTTTGCATAATTTACTATAGAAAAGGCAATCCCTGGCGTAATTAAAATTTGCGACAGTTGAAAATTATTTTTTGAATAATTTACTATAGAAAAGGCAATCCCTGGCGGATTTGAAATTTGCGACAGTACAAAAATTATTTTTTGAATAATTTACTATAGAAAAGGCAATCCCTGGCGTAGTTAAAATTTGCGACAGTAGAAAATTATTTTTTGAATAATTTACTATAGAAAAGGCAATCCCTGACGCAATTAAAATTTGCGACAGTAAAAAATTATTTTTTGAATAATTTACTATAGAAAAGGCAATCCCTGGCGTAATTAAAATTTGCGACAGTTGAAAATTATTTTTTGAATAATTTACTATAGAAAAGGCAATCCCTGGCGTAATTAAAATTTGCGACGTAAAAAATTATTTTTTGAATAATTTACTATAGAAAAGGCAATCCCTGGCGTAATTAAAATTTGCGACAGTAGAAAATTATTTTTTGAATAATTTACTATAGAAAAGGCAATCCCTGGCGTAATTAAAATTTGCGACAGTTGAAAATTATTTTTTGAATAATTTACTATAGAAAAGGCAATCCCTGGCGTAATTAAAATTTCCGACAGTAGAAAATTATTTTTTGAATAATTTACTATAGAAAAGGCAATTTCTGGCGTAATTAAAATTTGCAACAGTAGAAAATTATTTTTTGAATAATTTAATATAGAAAAGGCAATCCCTGGCGTAATTAAAATTTGCGACAGTATAAAATTATTTTTTGAATAATTTACTATAGAAAAGGCAATCCCTGGCGTATTTAAAATTTGCGACAGTAAAAAATTATTTTTTGAATAATTTACTATAGAAAAGGCAATCCCTGGCGTAATTAAAATTTGCGACGGTTGAAAATTATTTTATGAATAATTTACTATAGAAAAGGCAATCCCTGGCGCAATTAAAATTTGCGACAGTAAAAAATTATTTTTTGAATAATTTACTATAGAAAAGGCAATCCCTGGCGCAATTAAAATTTGCGACAGTAAAAAATTATTTTTTGCATAATTTACTATAGAAAAGGCAATCCCTGGCGTAATTAAAATTTGCGACAGTTGAAAATTATTTTTTGAATAATTTACTATAGAAAAGGCAATCCCTGGCGGATTTGAAATTTGCGACAGTAAAAAATTATTTTTTGAATAATTTACTATAGAAAAGGCAATCCCTGGCGTAATTAAAATTTGCGACAGTTGAAAATTATTTTTTGAATAATTTACTATAGAAAAGGCAATCCCTGGCGTAATTAAAATTTGCGACAGTATAAAATTATTTTTTGAATAATTTACTATAGAAAAGGCAATCCCTGGCGTAATTAAAATTTGCGACAGTAAAAAATTATTTTTTGAATAATTTACTATAGAAAAGGCAATCCCTGGCGCACTTAAAACTTGCGACAGTAAAAAAATATTTTTTGAATAATTTACTATAGAAAAGGCAATCCCTGGCGCACTTAAAATTTGCGACAGTAAAAAATTATTTTTTGAATAATTTACTATAGAAAAGGCAATCCCTGGCGCACTTAAAATTTGCGACAGTATAAAATTATTTTTTGAATAATTTACTATAGAAAAGGCAATCCCTGGCGTAATTAAAATTTGCGACAGTAAAAAATTATTTTTTGAATAATTTACTATAGAAAAGGCAATCCCTGGCGCACTTAAAACTTGCGACAGTAAAAAAATATTTTTTGAATAATTTACTATAGAAAAGGCAATCCCTGGCGCACTTAAAATTTGCGACAGTAAAAAATTATTTTTTGAATATTTTACTATAGAAAAGGCAATCCCTGGCGTAATCAAAATTTGCGACAGTAGAAAATTATTTTTTGAATAATTTACTATAGAAAAGGCAATCCCTGGCGCAATTAAAATTTGCGACAGTACAAAATTATTTTTTGAATAATTTACTATAGAAAAGGCAATCCCTGGCGTAGTTAAAATTTGCGACAGTAGAAAATTATTTTTTGAATAATTTACTATAGAAAAGGCAATCCCTGGCGCAATTAAAATTTGCGACAGTAAAAAATTATTTTTTGAATAATTTACTATAGAAAAGGCAATCCCTGGCGTAATTAAAATTTGCGACAGTTGAAAATTATTTTTTGAATAATTTACTATAGAAAAGGCAATCCCTGGCGTAATTAAAATTTGCGACAGTATAAAATTATTTTTTGAATAATTTACTATAGAAAAGGCAATCCCTGGCGTAATTAAAATATGCGACAGTAAAAAATTATTTTTTGAATAATTTACTATAGAAAAGGCAATCCCTGGCGCACTTAAAACTTGCGACAGTAAAAAAATATTTTTTGAATAATTTACTATAGAAAAGGCAATCCCTGGCGCACTTAAAATTTGCGACAGTAAAAAATTATTTTTTGAATAATTTACTATAGAAAAGGCAATCCCTGGCGCACTTAAAATTTGCGACAGTATAAAATTATTTTTTGAATAATTTACTATAGAAAAGGCAATCCCTGGCGTAATTAAAATTTGCGACAGTAAAAAATTATTTTTTGAATAATTTACTATAGAAAAGGCAATCCCTGGCGCACTTAAAACTTGCGACAGTAAAAAATATTTTTTGAATAATTTACTATAGAAAAGGCAATCCCTGGCGCACTTAAAATTTGCGACAGTAAAAAATTATTTTTTGAATATTTTACTATAGAAAAGGCAATCCCTGGCGTAATTAAAATTTGCGACAGTAGAAAATTATTTTTTGAATAATTTACTATATAAAAGGCAACCCCTGGCGTAATTAAAATTTGCGACAGTAAAAAATAATTTTTTGAATAATTTACTATAGAAAAGGCAATCCCTGGCGTAATTAAAATTTGCGACAGTTGAAAATTATTTTTTGAATAATTTACTATAGAAAAGGCAATCCCTGGCGGATTTGAAATTTGCGACAGTAAAAAATTATTTTTTGAATAATTTACTATAGAAAAGGCAATCCCTGGCGCAATTAAAATTTGCGACAGTAAAAAATTATTTTTTGCATAATTTACTATAGAAAAGGCAATCCCTGGCGCACTTAAAATTTGCGACAGTAAAAAATTATTTTTTGAATAATTTACTATAGAAAAGGCAATCCCTGGCGCAATTAAAATTTGCAACAGTAAAAAATTATTTTTTGCAAAATTTACTGTAGAAAAGGCAATCCCTGGTGGATTTGAAATTTGCGACAGTAAAAAATTATTTTTTGAATAATTTACTATAGAAAAGGCAATCCCTGGCGCAATTAAAATTTGCGACTGTTGAAAATTATTTTTTGAATAATTTACTATAGAAAAGGCAATCCCTGGCGTAATTAAAATTTGCGACAGTAGAAAATTATTTTTTGAATAATTTACTATAGAAAAGGCAATCCCTGGCGTAATTAAAATTTGCGACAGTAAAAAATTATTTTTTGAAGAATTTACTATAGAAAAGGCAATCCCTGGCATAATTAAAATTTGCGACAGTTGAAAATTATTTTTTGAATAATTTACTATAGAAAAGGCAATTCCTGGCGGATTTGAAATTTGCGACAGTAAAAAATTATTTTTTGAATAATTTACTATAGAAAAGGCAATCCCTGGCGTATTTAAAATTTTCGACAATAAAAAATTAATTTGTGGGAAATTTACTATAGAAAAGGCAATCCCTGGGATATTTAAAATTTGCGACAGTTGAAAATTATTTTTTGAATAATTTACTATAGAAAAGGCAATCCCTGGCGGATTTGAAATTTGCGACAGTAAAAAATTATTTTTTGAACAATTTACTATAGAAAAGGCAATCCCTGGCGCAATTAAAATTTGCGACAGTTGAAAATTATTTTTTGAATAATTTACTATAGAAAAGGCAATCCCTGGCGTAATTAAAATTTGCGACAGTAAAAAATTATTTTTTGAGTAATTTACTATAGAAAAGGCAATCCCTGGCGTAATTAAAATTTGCGACAGAAAAAAATTATTTTTTGAATAATTTACTATAGAAAAGGCAATCCCTGGCGTAATTAAAATTTGCGACAGTAGAAAATTATTTTTTGAATAATTTACTATAGAAAAGGCAATCCCTGGCGTAATTAAAATTTGCGACAGTTGAAAATTATTTTTTGAATAATTTACTATAGAAAAGGCAATCCCTGGCGTAATTAAAATTTGCGACAGTAGAAAATTATTTTTGAATATTTACTATAGAAAAGGCAATCCCTGGCGTAATTAAAATTTGCAACAGTAGAAAATTATTTTTTGAATAATTTACTATAGAAAAGGCAATCCCTGGCGTAATTAAAATTTGCGACAGTATAAAATTATTTTTTGAATAATTTACTATAGAAAAGGCAATCCCTGGCGCAATTAAAATTTGCGACAGTAAAAAATTATTTTTTGAATAATTTACTATAGAAAAGGCAATCCCTGGCGTAATTAAAATTTGCGACAGTATAAAATTATTTTTTGAATAATTTACTATAGAAAAGTCAATCCCTGGCGTAATTAAAATTTGCGACAGTAAAAAATTATTTTTTGAATAATTTACTATAGAAAAGGCAATCCCTGGCGCACTTAAAATTTGCGACAGTAAAAAATTATTTTTTGAATAATTTACTATAGAAAAGGCAATCCCTGGCGCACTTAAAATTTGCGACAGTAAAAAATTATTTTTTGAATAATTTACTATAGAAAAGGCAATCCCTGGCGCACTTAAAATTTGCGACAGTAAAAAATTATTTTTTGAATAATTTACTATAGAAAAGGCAATCCCTGGCGCACTCAAAATTTGCGACAGTAAAAAATTATTTTTTGAATAATTTACTATAGAAAAGGCAATCCCTGGCGTAATTAAAATTTGCGACAGTATAAAATTATTTTTCGAATAATTTACTATAGAAAAGGCAATCCCTGGCGTAATTAAAATTTGCAACAGTAGAAAATTATTTTTTGAATAATTTACTATAGAAAAGGCAATCCCTGGCGCAATTAAAATTTGCGACAGTAAAAAATTATTTTTTGAATAATTTACTATAGAAAAGGCAATACCTGGCGTATTTAAAATTTGCGACAGTAAAAAATTAATTTGTGAGAAATTTACTATAGAAAAGGCAATCCCTGGGATATTTAAAATTTGCAACAGTTGAAAATTATTTTTTGAATAATTTACTATAGAAAAGGCAATCCCTGGCGGATTTGAAATTTGCGACAGTAAAAAATTATTTTTTGAACAATTTACTATAGAAAAGGCAATCCCTGGCGCAATTAAAATTTGCGACAGTTGAAAATTATTTTTTGAATAATTTACTATAGAAAAGGCAATCCCTGGCGTAATTAAAATTTGCGACAGTAAAAAATTATTTTTTGAATAATTTACTATAGAAAAGGCAATCCCTGGCGTAATTAAAATTTGCGACAGTAAAAAATTATTTTTTGAATAATTTACTATAGAAAAGGCAATCCCTGGCGTAATTAAAATTTGCGACAGTAGAAAATTATTTTTTGAATAATTTACTATAGAAAAGGCAATCCCTGGAGTAATTAAAATTTGCGACAGTATAAAATTATTTTTTGAATAATTTACTATAGAAAAGTCAATCCCTGGCGTATTTAAAATTTGCGACAGTAAAAAATTATTTTTTGAATAATTTACTATAGAAAAGGCAATCCCTGGCGGATTTGAAATTTGCGACTGTAAAAAATTATTTTTTGAATAATTTACTATAGAAAAGGCAATTCCTGGCGGATTTGAAATTTGCGACAGTAAAAAATTATTTTTTGAATAATTTACTATAGAAAAGGCAATCCCTGGCGCAATTAAAATTTGCGACAGTAAAAAATTATTTTTTGCATAATTTACTATAGAAAAGGCAATCCCTGGCGCACTTAAAATTTGCGACAGTAAAAAATTATTTTTTGAATAATTTACTATAGAAAAGGCAATCCCTGGCGCAATTAAAATTTGCAACAGTAAAAAATTATTTTTTGCAAAATTTACTGTAGAAAAGGCAATCCCTGGTGGATTTGAAATTTGCGACAGTAAAAAATTATTTTTTGAATAATTTACTATAGAAAAGGCAATCCCTGGCGCAATTAAAATTTGCGACTGTTGAAAATTATTTTTTGAATAATTTACTATAGAAAAGGCAATCCCTGGCGTAATTAAAATTTGCGACAGTAAAAAATTATTTTTTGAATAATTTACTATAGAAAAGGCAATCCCTGGCGTAATTAAAATTTGCGACAGTAAAAAATTATTTTTTGAATAATTTACTATAGAAAAGGCAATCCCTGGCGTAATTAAAATTTGCGACAGTAGAAAATTATTTTTTGAATAATTTACTATAGAAAAGGCAATCCCTGGCGTAATTAAAATTTGCGACAGTTGAAAATTATTTATTGAATAATTTACTATAGAAAAGGCAATCCCTGGCCTAATTAAAATTTGCGACAGTATAAAATTATTTTTTGAATAATTTACTATAGAAAAGGCAATCCCTGGCGTAATTAAAATTTGCAAACAGTAGAAAATTATTTTTTGCATAATTTACTATAGAAAAGGCAATCCCGAGCGCACTTAAAATTTGCGACAGTAAAAAATTATTTTTTGAATAATTTACTATAGAAAAGGCAATCCCTGGCGCAATTAAAATTTGCAACAGTAAAAAATTATTTTTTGCAAAATTTACTGTAGAAAAGGCAATCCCTGGTGGATTTGAAATTTGCGACAGTAAAAAATTATTTTTTGAATAATTTACTATAGAAAAGGCAATCCCTGGTGGATTTGAAATTTGCGACAGTAAAAAATTATTTTTTGAATAATTTACTATAGAAAAGGCAATCCCTGGCCTAATTAAAATTTGCGACAGTATAAAATTATTTTTTGAATAATTTACTATAGAAAAGGCAATCCCTGGCGTAATTAAAATTTGCAAACAATAGAAAATTATTTTTTGCATAATTTACTATAGAAAAGGCAATCCCGAGCGCACTTAAAATTTGCGACAGTAAAAAATTATTTTTTGAATAATTTACTATAGAAAAGGCAATCCCTGGCGCAATTAAAATTTGCGACTGTTGAAAATTATTTTTTGAATAATTTACTATAGAAAAGGCAATCCCTGGCGTAATTAAAATTTGCGACAGTAAAAAATTATTTTTTGAATAATTTACTATAGAAAAGGCAATCCCTGGCGTAATTAAAATTTGCGACAGTAAAAAATTATTTTTTGAATAATTTACTATAGAAAAGGCAATCCCTGGCGTAATTAAAATTTGCGACAGTAGAAAATTATTTTTTGAATAATTTACTATAGAAAAGGCAATCCCTGGCGTAATTAAAATTTGCGACAGTTGAAAATTATTTTTTGAATAATTTACTATAGAAAAGGCAATCCCTGGCCTAATTAAAATTTGCGACAGTATAAAATTATTTTTTTCAATAATTTACTATAGAAAAGGCAATCCCTGGCGTAATTAAAATTTGCAAACAGTAGAAAATTATTTTTTGCATAATTTACTATAGAAAAGGCAATCCCGAGCGCACTTAAAATTTGCGACAGTAAAAAAATATTTTTTGAATAATTTACTATAGAAAAGGCAATCCCTGGCGCAATTAAAATTTGCAACAGTAAAAAATTATTTTTTGCAAAATTTACTGTAGAAAAGGCAATCCCTGGTGGATTTGAAATTTGCGACAGTAAAAAATTATTTTTTGAATAATTTACTATAGAAAAGGCAATCCCTGGCGCAATTAAAATTTGCGACTGTTGAAAATTATTTTTTGAATAATTTACTATAGAAAAGGCAATCCCTGGCGTAATTAAAATTTGCGACAGTAAAAAATTATTTTTTGAATAATTTACTATAGAAAAGGCAATCCCTGGCGTAATTAAAATTTGCGACAGTAAAAAATTATTTTTTGAATAATTTACTAAAGAAAAGGCAATCCCTGGCGTAATTAAAATTTGCGACAGTAGAAAATTATTTTTTGAATAATTTACTATAGAAAAGGCAATCCCTGGCGTAATTAAAATTTGCGACAGTTGAAAATTATTTTTTGAATAATTTACTATAGAAAAGGCAATCCCTGGCGTAATTAAAATTTGCGACAGTAGAAAATTATTTTTTGAATAATTTACTATAGAAAAGGCAATCCCTGGCGTAATTAAAATTTGCAACAGTAGAAAATTATTTTTTGAATAATTTACTATAGAAAAGGCAATCCCTGGCGTAATTAAAATTTGCGACAGTATAAAATTATTTTTTGAATAATTTACGATAGAAAAGGCAATCCCTGGCGTATTTAAAATTTGCGACAGTAAAAAATTATTTTTTGAATAATTTACTATAGAAAAGGCAATCCCTGGAGTAATTAAAATTTGCGACAGTTGAAAATTATTTTTTGAATAATTTACTATAGAAAAGGCAATCCCTGGCGCAATTAAAATTTGCGACAGTAAAAAATTATTTTGTGAATAATTTACTATAGAAAAGGCAATCCCTGGCGCAATTAAAATTTGCAACAGTAAAAAATTATTTTTTGCAAAATTTACTGTAGAAAAGGCAATCCCTGGTGGATTTGAAATTTGCGACAGTAAAAAATTATTTTTTGAATAATTTACTATAGAAAAGGCAATCCCTGGCGTAATTAAAATTTGCGACAGTATAAAATTATTTTTTGAATAATTTACTATAGAAAAGGCAATCCCTGGCGTAATTAAAATTTGCGACAGTAAAAAATTATTTTTTGAATAATTTACTATAGAAAAGGCAATCCCTGGCGCACTCAAAATTTGCGATAGTAAAAAATTATTTTTTGAATAATTTACTATAGAAAAGGCAATCCCTGGCGCAATTAAAATTTGCGACAGTAGAAAATTATTTTTTGAATAATTTACTATAGAAAAGGCAATCCCTGGCGTAATTAAAATTTGCGACAGTAAAAAATTATTTTTTGAATAATTTACTATAGAAAAGGCAATCCCTGGCGTAATTAAAATTTGCGACAGTTGAAAATTATTTTTTGAATAATTTACTATAGAAAAGGCAATCCCTGGCGGATTTAAAATTTGCGACAGTAAAAAATTATTTTTTGAATAATTTACTATAGAAAAGGCAATCCCTGGCGTAATTAAAATTTGCGACAGTAAAAAATTATTTTTTGAATAATTTACTATAGAAAAGGCAATCCCTGGCGTAATTAAAATTTGCGACAGTAAAAAATTATTTTTTGAATAATTTACTAAAGAAAAGGCAATCCCTGGCGTAATTAAAATTTGCGACAGTAGAAAATTATTTTTTGAATAATTTACTATAGAAAAGGCAATCCCTGGCGTAATTAAAATTTGCGACAGTTGAAAATTATTTTTTGAATAATTTACTATAGAAAAGGCAATCCCTGGCGTAATTAAAATTTGCGACAGTAGAAAATTATTTTTTGAATATTTACTATAGAAAAGGCAATCCCTGGCGTAATTAAAATTTGCAACAGTAGAAAATTATTTTTTGAATAATTTACTATAGAAAAGGCAATCCCTGGCGTAATTAAAATTTGCGACAGTATAAAATTATTTTTTGAATAATTTACTATAGAAAAGGCAATCCCTGGCGCAATTAAAATTTGCGACAGTAAAAAATTATTTTTTGAATAATTTACTATAGAAAAGGCAATCCCTGGCGTAATTAAAATTTGCGACAGTATAAAATTATTTTTTGAATAATTTACTATAGAAAAGTCAATCCCTGGCGTAATTAAAATTTGCGACAGTAAAAAATTATTTTTTGAATAATTTACTATAGAAAAGGCAATCCCTGGCGCACTTAAAATTTGCGACAGTAAAAAATTATTTTTTGAATAATTTACTATAGAAAAGGCAATCCCTGGCGCACTTAAAATTTGCGACAGTAAAAAATTATTTTTTGAATAATTTACTATAGAAAAGGCAATCCCTGGCGCACTTAAAATTTGCGACAGTAAAAAATTATTTTTTGAATAATTTACTATAGAAAAGGCAATCCCTGGCGCACTCAAAATTTTCGACAGTAAAAAATTATTTTTTGAATAATTTACTATAGAAAAGGCAATCCCTGGCGTAATTAAAATTTGCGACAGTATAAAATTATTTTTCGAATAATTTACTATAGAAAAGGCAATCCCTGGCGTAATTAAAATTTGCAACAGTAGAAAATTATTTTTTGAATAATTTACTATAGAAAAGGCAATCCCTGGCGCAATTAAAATTTGCGACAGTAAAAAATTATTTTTTGAATAATTTACTATAGAAAAGGCAATACCTGGCGTATTTAAAATTTGCGACAGTAAAAAATTAATTTGTGAGAAATTTACTATAGAAAAGGCAATCCCTGGGATATTTAAAATTTGCAACAGTTGAAAATTATTTTTTGAATAATTTACTATAGAAAAGGCAATCCCTGCGGATTTGAAATTTGCGACAGTAAAAAATTATTTTTTGAACAATTTACTATAGAAAAGGCAATCCCTGGCGCAATTAAAATTTGCGACAGTTGAAAATTATTTTTTGAATAATTTACTATAGAAAAGGCAATCCCTGGCGTAATTAAAATTTGCGACAGTAAAAAATTATTTTTTGAATAATTTACTATAGAAAAGGCAATCCCTGGCGTAATTAAAATTTGCGACAGTAAAAAATTATTTTTTGAATAATTTACTATAGAAAAGGCAATCCCTGGCGTAATTAAAATTTGCGACAGTAGAAAATTATTTTTTGAATAATTTACTATAGAAAAGGCAATCCCTGGAGTAATTAAAATTTGCGACAGTATAAAATTATTTTTTGAATAATTTACTATAGAAAAGTCAATCCCTGGCGTATTTAAAATTTGCGACAGTAAAAAATTATTTTTTGAATAATTTAATATAGAAAAGGCAATCCCTGGCGGATTTGAAATTTGCGACTGTAAAAAATTATTTTTTGAATAATTTACTATAGAAAAGGCAATTCCTGGCGGATTTGAAATTTGCGACAGTAAAAAATTATTTTTTGAATAATTTACTATAGAAAAGGCAATCCCTGGCGCAATTAAAATTTGCGACAGTAAAAAATTATTTTTTGCATAATTTACTATAGAAAAGGCAATCCCTGGCGCACTTAAAATTTGCGACAGTAAAAAATTATTTTTTGAATAATTTACTATAGAAAAGGCAATCCCTGGCGCAATTAAAATTTGCAACAGTAAAAAATTATTTTTTGCAAAATTTACTGTAGAAAAGGCAATCCCTGGTGGATTTGAAATTTGCGACAGTAAAAAATTATTTTTTGAATAATTTACTATAGAAAAGGCAATCCCTGGCGCAATTAAAATTTGCGACTGTTGAAAATTATTTTTTGAATAATTTACTATAGAAAAGGCAATCCCTGGCGTAATTAAAATTTGCGACAGTAAAAAATTATTTTTTGAATAATTTACTATAGAAAAGGCAATCCCTGGCGTATTAAAATTTGCGACAGTAAAAAATTATTTTTTGAATAATTTACTATAGAAAAGGCAATCCCCTGGCGTAATTAAAATTTGCGACAGTAGAAAATTATTTTTTGAATAATTTACTATAGAAAAGGCAATCCCTGGCGTAATTAAAATTTGCGACAGTTGAAAATTATTTATTGAATAATTTACTATAGAAAAGGCAATCCCTGGCCTAATTAAAATTTGCGACAGTATAAAATTATTTTTTGAATAATTTACTATAGAAAAGGCAATCCCTGGCGTAATTAAAATTTGCAAACAGTAGAAAATTATTTTTTGCATAATTTACTATAGAAAAGGCAATCCCGAGCGCACTAAAAATTTGCGACAGTAAAAAATTATTTTTTGAATAATTTACTATAGAAAAGGCAATCCCTGGCGCAATTAAAATTTGCAACAGTAAAAAATTATTTTTTGCAAAATTTACTGTAGAAAAGGCAATCCCTGGTGGATTTGAAATTTGCGACAGTAAAAAATTATTTTTTGAATAATTTACTATAGAAAAGGCAATCCCTGGTGGATTTGAAATTTGCGACAGTAAAAAATTATTTTTTGAATAATTTACTATAGAAAAGGCAATCCCTGGCCTAATTAAAATTTGCGACAGTATAAAATTATTTTTTGAATAATTTACTATAGAAAAGGCAATCCCTGGCGTAATTAAAATTTGCAAACAATAGAAAATTATTTTTTGCATAATTTACTATAGAAAAGGCAATCCCGAGCGCACTTAAAATTTGCGACAGTAAAAAATTATTTTTTGAATAATTTACTATAGAAAAGGCAATCCCTGGCGCAATTAAAATTTGCGACTGTTGAAAATTATTTTTTGAATAATTTACTATAGAAAAGGCAATCCCTGGCGTAATTAAAATTTGCGACAGTAAAAAATTATTTTTTGAATAATTTACTATAGAAAAGGCAATCCCTGGCGTAATTAAAATTTGCGACAGTAAAAAATTTTTTTTTGAATAATTTACTATAGAAAAGGCAATCCCTGGCGTAATTAAAATTTGCGACAGTAGAAAATTATTTTTTGAATAATTTACTATAGAAAAGGCAATCCCTGGCGTAATTAAAATTTGCGACAGTTGAAAATTATTTTTTGAATAATTTACTATAGAAAAGGCAATCCCTGGCCTAATTAAAATTTGCGACAGTATAAAATTATTTTTTTCAATAATTTACTATAGAAAAGGCAATCCCTGGCGTAATTAAAATTTGCAAACAGTAGAAAATTATTTTTTGCATAATTTACTATAGAAAAGGCAATCCCGAGCGCACTTAAAATTTGCGACAGTAAAAAAATATTTTTTGAATAATTTACTATAGAAAAGGCAATCCCTGGCGCAATTAAAATTTGCAACAGTAAAAAATTATTTTTTGCAAAATTTACTGTAGAAAAGGCAATCCCTGGTGGATTTGAAATTTGCGACAGTAAAAAATTATTTTTTGAATAATTTACTATAGAAAAGGCAATCCCTGGCGCAATTAAAATTTGCGACTGTTGAAAATTATTTTTTGAATAATTTACTATAGAAAAGGCAATCCCTGGCGTAATTAAAATTTGCGACAGTAAAAAATTATTTTTTGAATAATTTACTATAGAAAAGGCAATCCCTGGCGTAATTAAAATTTGCGACAGTAAAAAATTATTTTTTGAATAATTTACTAAAGAAAAGGCAATCCCTGGCGTATTTAAAATTTGCGACAGTAGAAAATTATTTTTTGAATAATTTACTATAGAAAAGGCAATCCCTGGCGTAATTAAAATTTGCGACAGTTGAAAATTATTTTTTGAATAATTTACTATAGAAAAGGCAATCCCTGGCGTAATTAAAATTTGCGACAGTAGAAAATTATTTTTTGAATAATTTACTATAGAAAAGGCAATCCCTGGCGTAATTAAAATTTGCAACAGTAGAAAATTATTTTTTGAATAATTTACTATAGAAAAGGCAATCCCTGGCGTAATTAAAATTTGCGACAGTATAAAATTATTTTTTGAATAATTTACGATAGAAAAGGCAATCCCTGGCGTATTTAAAATTTGCGACAGTAAAAAATTATTTTTTGAATAATTTACTATAGAAAAGGCAATCCCTGGAGTAATTAAAATTTGCGACAGTTGAAAATTATTTTTTGAATAATTTACTATAGAAAAGGCAATCCCTGGCGCAATTAAAATTTGCGACAGTAAAAAATTATTTTGTGATTAATTTACTATAGAAAAGGCAATCCCTGGCGCAATTAAAATTTGCAACAGTAAAAAATTATTTTTTGCAAAATTTACTGTAGAAAAGGCAATCCCTGGTGGATTTGAAATTTGCGACAGTAAAAAATTATTTTTTGAATAATTTACTATAGAAAAGGCAATCCCTGGCGTAATTAAATTTGCGACAGTATAAAATTATTTTTTGAATAATTTACTATAGAAAAGGCAATCCCTGGCGTAATTAAAATTTGCGACAAGTAAAAAATTATTTTTTGAATAATTTACTATAGAAAAGGCAATCCCTGGCGCACTCAAAATTTGCGATAGTAAAAAATTATTTTTTGAATAATTTACTATAGAAAAGGCAATCCCTGGCGCAATTAAAATTTGCGACAGTAGAAAATTATTTTTTGAATAATTTACTATAGAAAAGGCAATCCCTGGCGTAATTAAAATTTGCGACAGTAAAAAATTATTTTTTGAATAATTTACTATAGAAAAGGCAATCCCTGGCGTAATTAAAATTTGCGACAGTTGAAAATTATTTTTTGAATAATTTACTATAGAAAAGGCAATCCCTGGCGGATTTAAAATTTGCGACAGTAAAAAATTATTTTTTGAATAATTTACTATAGAAAAGGCAATACCTGGCGTAATTAAAATTTGAGACAGTTGAAAATTATTTTTTGAATAATTTACTATAGAAAAGGCAATCCCTGGCGGATTTGAAATTTGCGACAGTAAAAAATTATTTTTTGAATAATTTACTATAGAAAAGGCAATACCTGGCGTATTTAAAAATTTGCGACAGTAAAAAATTAATTTGTGAGAAATTTACTATAGAAAAGGCAATCCCTGGGATATTTAAAATTTGCGACAGTTGAAAATTATTTTTTGAATAATTTACTATAGAAAAGGCAATCCCTGGCGGATTTGAAATTTGCGAGAGTAAAAAATTATTTTTTGAAAAATTTACTATAGAAAAGGCAATCCCTGGCGCAATTAAAATTTGCGACAGTTGAAAATTATTTTTTGAATAATTTACTATAGAAAAGGCAATCCCTGGCGTAATTAAAATTTGCGACAGTAAAAAATTATTTTTTGAATAATTTACTATAGAAAAGGCAATCCCTGGCGCACTTAAAATTTGCGACAGTAAAAAATTATTTTTTGAATAATTTACTATAGAAAAGGCAATCCCTGGCGCACTTAAAATTTGCGACAGTAAAAAATTATTTTTTGAATAATTTACTATAGAAAAGGCAATCCCTGGCGCACTCAAAATTTGCGACAGTAAAAAATTATTTTTTGAATAATTTACTATAGAAAAGGCAATCCCTAGCGCAATTAAAATTTGCGACAGTAAAAAATTATTTTTTGAATATTTTACTATAGAAAAGGCAATCCCTGGCGCAATTAAAATTTGCGACAGTTGAAAATTATTTTTTGAATAATTTACTATAGAAAAGGCAATCCCTGGCGTAATTAAAATTTGCGACAGTTGAAAATTATTTTTTGAATAATTTACTATGGAAAAGGCAATCCCTGGCGGATTTAAAATTTGCGACAGTAAAAAATTATTTTTTTGAACAATTTACTATAGAAAAGGCAATCCCTGGCGCAATTAAAATTTGCGACAGTTGAAAATTATTTTTTGAATAATTTACTATAGAAAAGGCAATCCCTGGCGTAATTAAAATTTGCGACAGTAAAAAATTATTTTTTGAATAATTTACTATAGAAAAGGCAATCCCTGGCGTAATTAAAATTTGCGACAGTAGAAAATTATTTTTTGAATAATTTACTATAGAAAAGGCAATCCCTGGCGTAATTAAAATTTGCGACAGTAAAAAATAATTTTTTGAATAATTTACTATAGAAAAGGCAATCCCTGGCGTAATTAAAATTTGCGATAGTTGAAAATTATTTTTTGAATAATTTACTATGGAAAAGGCAATCCCTGGCGGATTTAAAATTTGCGACAGTAAAAAATTATTTTTTGAACAATTTACTATAGAAAAGGCAATCCCTGGCGCAATTAAAATTTGCGACAGTTGAAAATTATTTTTTGAATAATTTACTATAGAAAAGGCAATCCCTGGCGTAATTAAAATTTGCGACAGTAAAAAATTATTTTTTGAATAATTTACTATAGAAAAGGCAATCCCTGGCGTAATTAAAATTTGCGACAGTAAAAAATTATTTTTTGAATAATTTACTATAGAAAAGGCAATCCCTGGCGTAATTAAAATTTGCGACAGTAGAAAATTATTTTTTGAATAATTTACTATAGAAAAGGCAATCCCTGGCGTAATTAAAATTTGCGACAGTTGAAAATTATTTTTTGAATAATTTACTATAGAAAAGGCAATCCCTGGCGTAATTTAAATTTGCGACAGTAGAAAATTAATTTGTGAGAAATTTACTATAGAAAAGGCAATCCCTGGCGTAATTAAAATTTGCAACAGTAGAAAATTATTTTTTGAATAATTTACTATATAAAAGGCAATCCCTGGCGCACTTAAAATTTGCGACAGTAAAAAATCATTTTTTGAATAATTTACTATAGAAAAGGCAACCCCTGGCGCACTTAAAATTTGCGACAGTAAAAAATTATTTTTTGAATAATTTACTATAGAAAAGGCAATACCTGGCGCACTTAAAATTTGCGACAGTAAAAAATTATTTTTTGAATAATTTACTATAGAAAAGGCAATCCCTGGCGCACTCAAAATTTGCGACAGTAAAAAATTATTTTTTGAATAATTTACTATAGAAAAGGCAATCCCTGGCGTAATTAAAATTTGCGACAGTATAAAATTATTTTTTGAATAATTTACTATAGAAAAGGCAATCCCTGCCGTAATTAAAATTTGCGACAGTAGAAAATTATTTTTTGAATAATTTACTATAGAAAAGGCAATCCCTGGCGCAATTAAAATTTGCGACAGTAAAAAATTATTTTTTGAATAATTTACTATAGAAAAGGCAATCCCTGGCGTAATTAAAATTTGCGACAGTTGAAAATTATTTTTTGAATAATTTACTATAGAAAAGGCAATCCCTGGCGTAATTAAAATTTGCGACAGTATAAAATTATTTTTTGAACAATTTACTATAGAAAAGGCAATCCTTGGCGTAATTACAATTTGCGACAGTAAAAAATTATTTTTTGAATAATTTATTATAGAAAAGGCAATCCCTGGCGCACTTAAAATTTGCGACAGTAAAAAATTATTTTTTGAATAATTTACTATAGAAAAGGCAATCCCTGGCGCACTTAAAATTTGCGACAGTAAAAAATTATTTTTTGAATAATTTACTATAGAAAAGGCAATCCCTGGCGCACTTAAAATTTGCGACAGTAAAAAATTATTTTTTGAATAATTTACTATAGAAAAGGCAATCACTGGCGCACTCAAAATTTGCGACAGTAAAAAATTATTTTTTGAATAATTTACTATAGAAAAGGCAATCCCTGGCGTATTTAAAATTTGCGACAGTAAAAAATTATTTATTGAATAATTTACTATAGAAAAGGCAATCCCTGGCGTAATTAAAATTTGCGACAGTTGAAAATTATTTTTTGAATAATTTACTATAGAAAAGGCAATCCCTCGCGCAATTAAAATTTGCGACAGTAAAAAATTATTTTTTGAATAATTTACTATAGAAAAGGCAATCCCTGGCGTAATTAAAATTTGCGACAGTAGAAAATTATTTTTTGAATAATTTACTATAGAAAAGGCAATCCCTGGCGTAATTAAAATTTGCGACAGTTGAAAATTATTTTTTGAATAATTTACTATAGAAAAGGCAATCCCTGGCGTAATTTAAATTTGCGACAGTAGAAAATTATTTTTTGAATAATTTACTATAGAAAAGGCAATCCCTGGCGTAATTAAAATTTGCAACAGTAGAAAATTATTTTTTGCATAATTTACTATAGAAAAGGCAATCCCTGGCGCACTTAAAATTTGCGACAGTAAAAAATTATTTTTTGAATAATTTACTATAGAAAAGGCAATCCCTGGCGCAATTAAAATTTGCAACAGTAAAAAATTATTTTTTTGCAAAATTTACTGTAGAAAAGGCAATCCCTGGTGGATTTGAAATTTGCGACAGTAAAAAATTATTTTTTGAATAATTTACTATAGAAAAGGCAATCCCTGGCGCAATTAAAATTTGCGACTGTTGAAAATTATTTTTTGAATAATTTACTATAGAAAAGGCAATCCCTGGCGTAATTAAAATTTGCGACAGTAAAAAATTATTTTTTGAATAATTTACTATAGAAAAGGCAATCCCTGGCGTAATTAAAATTTGCGACAGTAAAAAATTATTTTTTGAATAATTTACTATAGAAAAGGCAATCCCTGGCGTAATTAAAATTTGCGACAGTTGAAAATTATTTTTTGAATAATTTACTATAGAAAAGGCAATCCCTGGCGGATTTGAAATTTGCGACAGTAAAAAATTATTTTTTGAATAATTTACTATAGAAAAGGCAATCCCTGGCGTATTTAAAATTTGCGACAGTAAAAAATTAATTTGTGAGAAATTTACTATAGAAAAGGCAATCCCTGGCGTAATTAAAATTTGCAACAGTAGAAAATTATTTTTTGAATAATTTACTATATAAAAGGCAATCCCTGGCGCACTTAAAATTTGCGACAGTAAAAAATCATTTTTTGAATAATTTACTATAGAAAAGGCAACCCCTGGCGCACTTAAAATTTGCGACAGTAAAAAATTATTTTTTGAATAATTTACTATAGAAAAGGCAATACCTGGCGCAGTTAAAATTTGCGACAGTAAAAAATTATTTTTTGAATAATTTACTATAGAAAAGGCAATCCCTGGCGCACTCAAAATTTGCGACAGTAAAAAATTATTTTTTGAATAATTTACTATAGAAAAGGCAATCCCTGGCGTAATTAAAATTTGCGACAGTAAAAAATTTTTTTTTGAATAATTTACTATAGAAAAGGCAATCCCTGCCGTAATTAAAATTTGCGACAGTAGAAAATTATTTTTTGAATAATTTACTATAGAAAAGGCAATCCCTGGCGCAATTAAAATTTGCGACAGTAAAAAATTATTTTTTGAATAATTTACTATAGAAAAGGCAATCCCTGGCGTAATTAAAATTTGCGACAGTTGAAAATTATTTTTTGAATAATTTACTATAGAAAAGGCAATCCCTGGCGTAATTAAAATTTGCGACAGTATAAAATTATTTTTTGAACAATTTACTATAGAAAAGGCAATCCTTGGCGTAATTACAATTTGCGACAGTAAAAAATTATTTTTTGAATAATTTATTATAGAAAAGGCAATCCCTGGCGCACTTAAAATTTGCGACAGTAAAAAATTATTTTTTGAATAATTTACTATAGAAAAGGCAATCCCTGGCGCACTTAAAATTTGCGACAGTAAAAAATTATTTTTTGAATAATTTACTATAGAAAAGGCAATCACTGGCGCGCTCAAAATTTGCGACAGTAAAAAATTATTTTTTGAATAATTTACTATAGAAAAGGCAATCCCTGGCGTATTTAAAATTTGCGACAGTAAAAAATTATTTTTTGAATAATTTACTATAGAAAAGGCAATCCCTGGCGTAATTAAAATTTGCGACAGTTGAAAATTATTTTTTGAATAATTTACTATAGAAAAGGCAATCCCTCGCGCAATTAAAATTTGCGACAGTAAAAAATTATTTTTTGAATAATTTACTATAGAAAAGGCAATCCCTGGCGTAATTAAAATTTGCGACAGTAGAAAATTATTTTTTGAATAATTTACTATAGAAAAGGCAATCCCTGGCGTAATTAAAATTTGCGACAGTAAAAAATTATGTTTTGAATAATTTACTATAGAAAAGGCAATCCCTGGCGTAATTAAAATTTGCGACAGTTGAAAATTATTTTTTGAATAATTTACTATAGAAAAGGCAATCCCTGGCGGATTTGAAATTTGCGACATTAAAAAATTATTTTTTGAATAATTTACTATAGAAAAGGCAATCCCTGGCGTATTTAAAATTTGCGACAGTAAAAAATTAATTTGTGAGAAATTTACTATAGAAAAGGCAATCCCTGGGATATTTAAAATTTGCGACAGTTGAAAATTATTTTTTGAATAATTTACTATAGAAAAGGCAATCCCTGGCGGATTTGAAATTTGCGACAGTAAAAAATTATTTTTTGAACAATTTACTATAGAAAAGGCAATCCCTGGCGCAATTAAAATTTGCGACAGTTGAAAATTATTTTTTGAATAATTTACTATAGAAAAGGCAATCCCTGGCGTAATTAAAATTTGCGACAGTAAAAAATTATTTTTTGAATAATTTACTATAGAAAAGGCAATCCCTGGCGCACTCAAAATTTGCGACAGTAAAAAATTATTTTTTGAATAATTTACTATAGAAAAGGCAATCCCTGGCGTAATTAAAATTTGCGACAGTATAAAATTATTTTTTGAATAATTTACTATAGAAAAGGCAATCCCTGCCGTAATTAAAATTTGCGACAGTAGAAAATTATTTTTTGAATAATTTACTATAGAAAAGGCAATCCCTGGCGCAATTAAAATTTGCGACAGTAAAAAATTATTTTTTGAATAATTTACTATAGAAAAGGCAATCCCTGGCGTAATTAAATTTTGCGACAGTAAAAAATTATTTTTTGAACAATTTACTATAGAAAAGGAAATCCCTGGCGCAATTAAAATTTGCGACAGTTGAAAATTATTTTTTGAATAATTTACTATAGAAAAGGCAATCCCTGGCGTAATTAAAATTTGCGACAGTAAAAAATTATTTTTTGAATAATTTACTATAGAAAAGGCAATCCTTGGCGTAATTAAAATTTGCGACAGAAAAAAATTATTTTTTGAATAATTTACTATAGAAAAGGCAATCCCTGGCGTAATTAAAATTTGCGACAGTTGAAAATTATTTTTTGAATAATTTACTATAGAAAAGGCAATCCCTGGCACAATTAAAATTTGCGACAGTAAAAAATTATTTTTTGAATAATTTACTATAGAAAAGGCAATCCCTGGCGTAATTAAAATTTGCGACAGTAGAAAATTATTTTTTGAATAATTTACTATAGAAAAGGCAATCCCTGGCGTAATTAAAATTTGCGACAGTATAAAATTATTTTTTGAATAATTTACTATAGAAAAGTCAATCCCTGGAGTATTTAAAATTTGCGACAGTAAAAAATTATTTTATGAATAATTTACTATAGAAAAGGCAATCCCTGGCGGATTTGAAATTTGCGACTGTAAAAATTATTTTTTGAATAATTTACTATAGAAAAGGCAATCCCTGGCGGATTTGAAATTTGCGACAGTAAAAAATTATTTTTTGAATAATTTACTATAGAAAAGGCAATCCCTGGCGTAATTAAAATTTGCGACAGTTGAAAATAATTTTTTGAATAATTTACTATAGAAAAGGCAATCCCTGGCGTAATTAAAATTTGCGACATTATAAAATTATTTTTTGAATAATTTACTATAGAAAAGGCAATCCCTGGCGTAATTAAAATTTGCGACAGTAAAAAATTATTTTTTGAATAATTTACTATAGAAAAGGCAATCCCTGGCGTAATTAAAATTTGCGACAGAAAAAAATTATTTTTTGAATAATTTACTATAGAAAAGGCAATCCCTGGCGTAATTAAAATTTGCGACAGTAGAAAATTATTTTTTGAATATTTACTATAGAAAAGGCAATCCCTGGCGTAATTAAAATTTGCAACAGTAGAAAATTATTTTTTGAATAATTTACTATAGAAAAGGCAATCTCTGGCGCACTTAAAATTTGCGACAGTAAAAAATTATTTTTTAAATAATTTACTATAGAAAAGGCAATCCCTGGCGCTCTTAAAATTTGCGACAGTAAAAAATTATTTTTTGAATAATTTACTATAGAAAAGGCAATTCCTGGCGCACTTAAAATTTGCGACAGTAAAAAATTAGTTTTTGAATAATTTACTATAGAAAAGGCATTCCCTGGCGCACTCAAAATTTGCGACAGTAAAAAATTATTTTTTGAATAATTTACTATAGAAAAGGCAATCCCTGGCGTAATTAAAATTTGCGACATTATAAAATTATTTTTTGAATAATTTACTATAGAAAAGGCAATCCCTGCCGTAATTAAAATTTGCGACAGTAGAAAATTATTTTTTGAATAATTTACTATAGAAAAGGCAATCCCTGGCGCAATTAAAATTTGCGGCAGTAAAAAATTATTTTTTGAATAATTTACTATAGAAAAGGCAATCCCTGGCGTAATTAAAATTTGCGACAGTTGAAAATTATTTTTTGAATAATTTACTATAGAAAAGGCAATCTCTGGCGTAATTAAAATTTGCGACAGTATAAAATTATTTTTTGAATAATTTACTATAGAAAAGGCAATCCCTGGCGTAATTAAAATTTGCGACAGTAAAAAATTATTTTTTGAATAATTTACTATAGAAAAGGCAATCCCTGGCGCACTTAAAATTTGCGACAGTAAAAAATTATTTTTTGAATAATTTACTATAGAAAAGGCAATCCCTGGCGCACTTAAAATTTGCGACAGTAAAAAATTATTTTTTGAATAATTTACTATAGATAAGGCAATCCCTGGCGCACTTAAAATTTGCGACAGTAAAAAATTATTTTTTGAATAATTTACTATAGAAAAGGCAATCCCTGGCGTAATTAAAATTTGCAACAGTTGAAAATTATTTTTTGAATAATTTACTATAGAAAAGGCAATCCCTGTCGCAATTAAAATTTGCGACAGTAAAAAATTATTTTTTGAATAATTTACTATAGAAAAGGCAATCCCTGGCGTAATTAAAATTTGCGACAGTAGAAAATTAATTTTTGAATAATTTACTATAGAAAAGGCAATCCCTGGCGTAATTAAAATTTGCGACAGTAAAAAATTATTTTTTGAATAATTTACTATAGAAAAGGCAATCCCTGGCGTAATTAAAATTTGCGACAGTTGAAAATTATTTTTTGAATAATTTACTATAGAAAAGGCAATCCCTGGCGGATTTGAAATTTGCGACAGTAAAAAATTATTTTTTGAATAATTTACTATAGAAAAGGCAATCCCTGGCGTATTTAAAATTTGCGACAGAAAAAAATTATTTTTTGAATAATTTACTATAGAAAAGGCAATCCCTGGCGTAATTAAAATTTGCGACAGTAGAAAATTATTTTTTGAATATTTACTATAGAAAAAGCAATCCCTGGCGTAATTAAAATTTGCAACAGTAGAAAATTATTTTTTGAATAATTTACTATAGAAAAGGCAATCCCTGGCGCACTTAAAATTTGCGACAGTAAAAAATTATTTTTTGAATAATTTACTATAGAAAAGGCAATCCCTGGCGCACTTAAAATTTGCGACAGTAAAAAATTATTTTTTGAATAATTTACTATAGAAAAGGCAATCCCTGGCGCACTTAAAATTTGCGACAGTAAAAAATTATTTTTTGAATAATTTACTATAGAAAAGGCAATCCCTGGCGCACTCAAAATTTGCGACAGTAAAAAATTATTTTTTGAATAATTTACTATAGAAAATGCAATCCCTGGCGTAATTAAAATTTGCGACAGTATAAAATTATTTTTTGAATAATTTACTATAGAAAAGGCAATCCCTGCCGTAATTAAAATTTGCGACAGTAGAAAATTATTTTTTGAATAATTTACTATAGAAAAGGCAATCCCTGGCGCAATTAAAATTTGCGACAGTAAAAAATTATTTTTTGAATAATTTACTATAGAAAAGGCAATCCCTGGCGTAATTAAAATTTGCGACAGTTGAAAATTATTTTTTGAATAATTTACTATAGAAAAGGCAATCCCTGGCGTAATTAAAATTTGCGACAGTATAAAATTATTTTTTGAATAATTTACTATAGAAAAGGCAATCCCTGGCGTAATTAAAATTTGCGACAGTAAAAAATTATTTTTTGAATAATTTACTATAGAAAAGGCAATCCCTGGCGCACTTAAAATTTGCGACAGTAAAAAATTATTTTTTGAATAATTTACTATAGCAAAGGCAATCCCTGGCGCACTTAAAATTTGCGACAGTAAAAAATTATTTTTTGAATAATTTACTATAGAAAAGGCAATCCCTGGCGCACTTAAAATTTGCGACAGTAAAAAATTATTTTTTGAATAATTAACTATAGAAAAGGCAATCCCTGGCGCACTCAAAATTTGCGACAGTAAAAAATTATTTTTTGAATAATTTACTATAGAAAAGGCAACCCCTGGCGCAATTAAAATTTGCTACAGTAAAAAATTATTTTTTGAATATTTTACTATAGAAAAGGCAATCCCTGTCGTAATTAAAATTTGCGACAGTAGAAAATTATTTTTTGAATAATTTACTATAGAAAAGGCAATCCCTGGCGTAATTAAAATTTGCGACAGTAAAAAATTATTTTTTGAATAATTTACTATAGTAAAGGCAATCCCTGGCGTAATTAAAATTTGCGACAGTTGAAAATTATTTTTTGAATAATTTACTATAGAAAAGGCAATCCCTGGCGCATTTGAAATTTGCGACAGTAAAAATTATTTTTTGAATAATTTACTATAGAGGCAATACCTGGCGTATTTAAAATTTGCGACAGTAAAAAATTAATTTGTGAGAAATTTACTATAGAAAAGGCAATCCCTGGGATATTTAAAATTTGCGACATTTGAAAATTATTTTTTGAATAATTTACTATAGAAAAGGCAATCCCTGGCGGATTTGAAATTTGCGACAGTAAAAAATTATTTTTTGAACAATTTACTATAGAAAAAGCAATCCCTGGCGCAATTAAAATTTGCGACAGTTGAAAATTATTTTTTGAATAATTTACTATAGAAAAGGCAATCCCTGGCGTAATTAAAATTTGCGACAGTAAAAAATTATTTTTTGAATAATTTACAATAGAAACGGCAATCCCTGGCGTAATTAAAATTTGCGACAGAAAAAAATTATTTTTTGAATAATTTACTATAGAAAAGGCAATCCCTGGCGTAATTAAAATTTGCGACAGTTGAATATTATTTTTTGAATAATTTACTATAGAAAAGGCAATCCCTGGCGCAATTAAAATTTTCGACAGTAAAAAATTATTTTTTGAATAATTTACTATAGAAAAGGCAATCCCTGGCGTAATTAAAATTTGCGACAGTAGAAAATTATTTTTTGAATAATTTACTATAGAAAAGGCAATCCCTGGCGTAATTAAAATTTGCGACAGTATAAAATTATTTTTTGAATAATTTACTATAGAAAAGTCAATCCCTGGAGTATTTAAAATTTGCGACAGTAAAAAATTATTTTTTGAATAATTTACTATAGAAAAGGCAATCCCTGGCGGATTTGAAATTTGCGACTGTAAAAATTATTTTTTGAATAATTTACTATAGAAAAGGCAATCCCTGGCGGATTTGAAATTTGCGGCAGTAAAAAATTATTTTTTGAATAATTTACTATAGAAAAGGCAATCCCTGGCGCAATTAAAATTTGCGACAGTAAAAAATTATTTTTTGCATAATTTACTATAGAAAAGGCAATCCCTGGCGCACTTAAAATTTGCGACAGTAAAAAATTATTTTTTGAATAATTTACTATAGAAAAGGCAATCCCCGGCGCAATTAAAATTTGCAACAGTAAAAAATTATTTTTTGCAAAATTTACTGTAGAAAAGGCAATCCCGGGTGGATTTGAAATTTGCGACAGTAAAAAATTATTTTTTGAATAATTTACTATAGAAAAGGCAATCCCTGGCGCAATTAAAATTTGCGACTGTTGAAAATTATTTTTTGAATAATTTACTATAGAAAAGGCAATCCCTGGCGTAATTAAAATTTGCGACAGTAAAAAATAATTTTTTGAATAATTTACTATAGAAAAGGCAATCCCTGGCGTAATTAAAATTTGCGACAGTTGAAAATTATTTTTTGAATAATTTACTATAGAAAAGGCAATCCCTGGCGTAATTAAAATTTGCGACAGTAGAAAATTATTTTTTGAATAATTTACTATAGAAAAGGAAATCCCTGGCGTAATTAAAATTTGCAACAGTAGAAAATTATTTTTTGCATAATTTACTATAGAAAAGGCAATCCCTGGCGCACTTAAAATTTGCGACAGTAAAAAATTATTTTTTGAATAATTTACTATAGAAAAGGCAATCCCTGGCGCAATTAAAATTTTCAACAGTAAAAAATTATTTTTTGCAAAATTTACTGTAGAAAAGGCAATCCGTGGTGGATTTGAAATTTGCGACAGTAAAAAATTATTTTTTGAATAATTTACTATAGAAAAGGCAATCCCTGGCGCAATTAAAATTTGCGACTGTTGAAAATTATTTTTTGAATAATTTACTATAGAAAAGGCAATCCCTGGCGTAAATAAAATTTGCGACAGTAAAAAATTATTTTTTGAATAATTTACTATAGAAAAGGCAATCCCTGGCGTAATTAAAATTTGCGACAGTAAAAAATTATTTTTTGAATAATTTACTATAGAAAAGGCAATCCCTGGCGTAATTAAAATTTGCGACAGTAGAAAATTATTTTTTGAATAATTTACTATAGAAAAGGCAATCCCTGGCGTAATTAAAATTTGCGACAGTTGAAAATTATTTTTTGAATAATTTACTATAGAAAAGGCAATCCCTGGCGTAATTAAAATTTGCGACAGTAGAAAATTATTTTTTGAATAATTTACTATAGAAAAGGCAATCCCTGGCGTAATTAAAATTTGCAACAGTAGAAAATTATTTTTTGAATAATTTACTATAGAAAGGCAATCCCTGGCGTAATTAAAATTTGCGACAGTATAAAATTATTTTTTGAATAATTTACTATAGAAAAGGCAATCCCTGGCGTATTTAAAATTTGCGACAGTAAAAAATTATTTTTTGAATAATTTACTATAGAAAAGGCAATCCCTGACGTAATTAAAATTTGCGACAGTTGAAAATTATTTTTTGAATAATTTACTATAGAAAAGGCAATCCCTGGCGCAATTAAAATTTGCGACAGTAAAAAATTATTTTTTGAATAATTTAATATAGAAAAGGCAATCCCTGGCGTAATTAAAATTTGCGACAGTAGAAAATTATTTTTTGAATAATTTACTATGGAAAAGGCAATCCCTGGCGTAATTAAAATTTGCGACAGTAAAAAATTATTTTTTGAATAATTTACTATAGAAAAGGCAATCCCTGGCGTAATTAATATTTGCGACAGTTGAAAATTATTTTTTGAATAATTTACTATAAAAAAGCCAATCCCTGGCGGATTTGAAATTTGCGACAGTAAAAAATTATTTTTTGAATAATTTACTATAGAAAAGGCAATCCCTGGCGTATTTAAAATTTGCGACAGTAAAAAATTAATTTGTAAGAAATTTACTATAGAAAAGGCAATCCCTGGGATATTTAAAATTTGCGACAGTTGAAAATTATTTTTTGAATAATTTACTATAGAAAAGGAAATCCCTGGCGGATTTGAAATTTGCGACAGTAAAAAATTATTTTTTGAACAATTTACTATAGAAAAGGCAATCCCTGGCGCAATTAAAATTTGCGACAGTTGAAAATTATTTTTTGAATAATTTACTATAGAAAAGGCAATCCCTGGCGTAATTAAAATTTGCGACAGTAAAAAATTATTTTTTGAATAATTTACTATAGAAAAGGCAATCCCTGGCGTAATTAAAATTTGCGACAGAAAAAAATTATTTTTTGAATAATTTACTATAGAAAAGGCAATCCCTGGCGTAATTAAAATTTGCGACAGTAGAAAATTATTTTTTGAATAATTTACTATAGAAAAGGCAATCCCTGGCGTAATTAAAATTTGCGACAGTTGAAAATTATTTTTTGAATAATTTACTATAGAAAAGGCAATCCCTGGCGTGTTTAAAATTTGCGACAGTAGAAAATTATTTTTTGAATATTTACTATAGAAAAGGCAATCCCTGGTGTAATTAAAATTTGCAAGAGTAGAAAATTATTTTTTGAATAATTTACTATAGAAAAGGCAATCCCTGGCGTAATTAAAATTTGCGACAGTATAAAATTATTTTTTGAATAATTTACTATAGAAAAGGCAATCCCTGGCGCAATTAAAATTTGCGACAGTAAAAAATTATTTTTTGAATAATTTACTATAGAAAAGGCAATCCCTGGCGTAATTAAAATTTGCGACAGTTGAAAATTATTTTTTGAATAATTTACTATAGAAAAGGCAATCCCTGGCGTAATTAAAATTTGCGACAGTATACAATTATTTTTTGAATAATTTACTATAGAAAAGGCAATCCCTGGCGTAATTAAAATTTGCGACAGTAAAAAATTATTTTTTGAATAATTTACTATAGAAAAGGCAATCCCTGGCGCACTTAAAATTTGCGACAGTAAAAAATTATTTTTTGAATAATTTACTATAGAAAAGGCAATCCCTGGCGCACTTAAAATTTGCGACAGTAAAAAATTATTTTTTGAATAATTTACTATAGAACAGGCAATCCCTGGCGTAATTAAAATTTGCGACAGTATAAAATTATTTTTTGAATAATTTACTATAGAAAAGGCAATCCCTGGCGCACTTAAAATTTGCGACAGTAAAAAATTATTTTTTGAATAATTTACTATAGAAAAGGCAATCCCTGGCGTAATTAAAATTTGCGACAGTATAAAATTATTTTTTTAATAATTTACTATAGAAAAGGCAATCCCTGGCGTAATTAAAATTTGCGACAGTAGAAAATTATTTTTGAATAATTTACTATAGAAAAGGCAATCCCTGGCGTAATTAAAATTTGCGACAGTAGAAAATTATTTTTTGAATAATTTACTATAGAAAAGGCAATCTCTGGCGCACTTAAAATTTGCGACAGTATAAAATTATTTTTTGAATAATTTACTATAGAAAAGGCAATCCCTGGCGTAATTAAAATTTGCGACAGTTGAAAATTATTTTTTGAATAATTTACTATAGAAAAGGCAATCCCTGGCGTAATTAAAATTTGCGACAGTATAAAATTATTTTTTGAATAATTTACTATAGAAAAGGCAATCCCTGGCGTAATTAAAATTTGCGAGAGTTGAAAATTATTTTTTGAATAATTTACTATAGAAAAGGCAATCCCTGGCGTAATTAAAATTTGCGACAGTAAAAAATTATTGTTTGAATAATTTACTATAGAAAAGGCAATCCCTGGCGTAATTAAAATTTGCGACAGTATAAAATTATTTTTTGAATAATTTACTATAGAAAAGGCAATCCCTGGCGTAATTAAAATTTGCGACAGTTGAAAATTATTTTTTGAATAATTTACTATAGAAAAGGCAATCCCTGGCGTAATTAAAATTTGCGACAGTAAAAAATTATTTTTTGAATAATTTACTATAGAAAAGGCAATCCCTGGCGTAATTAAAATTTGCGACAGTAAAAAATTATTTTTTGAATAATTTACTATAGAAAAGGCAATCCCTGGCGTAATTAAAATTTGCGACAGAAAAAAATTATTTTTTGAATAATTTACTATAGAAAAGGCAATCCCTGGCGTAATTAAAATTTGCGACAGTAGAAAATTATTTTTTGAATAATTTACTATAGAAAAGGCAATCCCTGGCGTAATTAAAATTTGCGACAGTTGAAAATTATTTTTTGAATAATTTACTATAGAAAAGGCAATCCCTGGCGTGTTTAAAATTTGCGACAGTAGAAAATTATTTTTTGAATATTTACTATAGAATAGGCAATCCCTGGCGTAATTAAAATTTGCAACAGTAGGAAATTTATTTTTTGAATAATTTACTATAGAAAAGGCAATCCCTGGCGTAATTAAAATTTGCGACAGTATAAAATTATTTTTTGAATAATTTACTATAGAAAAGGCAATCCCTGGCGCAATTAAAATTTGCGACAGTAAAAAATTATTTTTTGAATAATTTACTATAGAAAAGGCAATCCCTGGCGTAATTAAAATTTGCGACAGTTGAAAATTATTTTTTGAATAATTTACTATAGAAAAGGCAATCCCTGGCGGATTTGAAATTTGCGACTGTAAAAATTATTTTTTGAATAATTTACTATAGAAAAGGCAATCCCTGGCGGATTTGAAATTTGCGGCAGTAAAAAATTATTTTTTGAATAATTTACTATAGAAAAGGCAATCCCTGGCGCAATTAAAATTTGCGACAGTAAAAAATTATTTTTTGCATAATTTACTATAGAAAAGGCAATCCCTGGCGCACTTAAAATTTGCGACAGTAAAAAATTATTTTTTGAATAATTTACTATAGAAAAGGCAATCCCCGGCGCAATTAAAATTTGCAACAGTAAAAAATTATTTTTTGCAAAATTTACTGTAGAAAAGGCAATCCCGGGTGGATTTGAAATTTGCGACAGTAAAAAATTATTTTTTGAATAATTTACTATAGAAAAGGCAATCCCTGGCGCAATTAAAATTTGCGACTGTTGAAAATTATTTTTTGAATAATTTACTATAGAAAAGGCAATCCCTGGCGTAATTAAAATTTGCGACAGTTGAAAATTATTTTTTGAATAATTTACTATAGAAAAGGCAATCCCTGGCGTAATTAAAATTTGCGACAGTAGAAAATTATTTTTTGAATAATTTACTATAGAAAAGGAAATCCCTGGCGTAATTAAAATTTGCAACAGTAGAAAATTATTTTTTGCATAATTTACTATAGAAAAGGCAATCCCTGGCGCACTTAAAATTTGCGACAGTAAAAAATTATTTTTTGAATAATTTACTATAGAAAAGGCAATCCCTGGCGCAATTAAAATTTGCAACAGTAAAAAATTATTTTTTGCAAAATTTACTGTAGAAAAGGCAATCCGTGGTGGATTTGAAATTTGCGACAGTAAAAAATTATTTTTTGAATAATTTACTATAGAAAAGGCAATCCCTGGCGCAATTAAAATTTGCGACTGTTGAAAATTATTTTTTGAATAATTTACTATAGAAAAGGCAATCCCTGGCGTAATTAAAATTTGCGACAGTAAAAAATTATTTTTTGAATAATTTACTATAGAAAAGGCAATCCCTGGCGTAATTAAAATTTGCGACAGTAAAAAATTATTTTTTGAATAATTTACTATAGAAAAGGCAATCCCTGGCGTAATTAAAATTTGCGACAGTAGAAAATTATTTTTTGAATAATTTACTATAGAAAAGGCAATCCCTGACGTAATTAAAATTTGCGACAGTTGAAAATTATTTTTTGAATAATTTACTATAGAAAAGGCAATCCCTGGCGTAATTAAAATTTGCGACAGTAGAAAATTATTTTTTGAATAATTTACTATAGAAAAGGAAATCCCTGGCGGATTTGAAATTTGCGACAGTAAAAAATTATTTTTTGAACAATTTACTATAGAAAAGGGCAATCCCTGGCGCAATTAAAATTTGCGACAGTTGAAAATTATTTTTTGAATAATTTACTATAGAAAAGGCAATCCCTGGCGTAATTAAAATTTGCGACAGTAAAAAATTATTTTTTGAATAATTTACTATAGAAAAGGCAATCCCTGGCGTAATTAAAATTTGCGACAGTTGAAAATTATTTTTTGAATAATTTACTATAGAAAAGGCAATCCCTGGCGTGTTTAAAATTTGCGACAGTAGAAAATTATTTTTTGAATATTTACTATAGAAAAGGCAATCCCTGGCGTAATTAAAATTTGCGACAGTTGAAAATTATTTTTTGAATAATTTACTATAGAAAAGGCAATCCCTGGCGTGTTTAAAATTTGCGACAGTAGAAAATTATTTTTTGAATATTTACTATAGAAAAGGCAATCCCTGGCGTAATTAAAATTTGCAACTGTAGAAAATTATTTTTTGAATAATTTACTATAGAAAAGGCAATCCCTGGCGTAATTAAAATTTGCGACAGTATAAAATTATTTTTTGAATAATTTACTATAGAAAAGGCAATCCCTGGCGCAATTAAAATTTGCGACAGTAAAAAATTATTTTTTGAATAATTTACTATATAAAAGGCAATCCCTGGCGTAATTAAAATTTGCGACAGTTGAAAATTATTTTTTGAATAATTTACTATAGAAAAGGCAATCCCTGGCGTAATTAAAATTTGCGACAGTATACAATTATTTTTTGAATAATTTACTATAGAAAAGGCAATCCCTGGCGTAATTAAAATTTGCGACAGTAAAAAATTATTTTTTGAATAATTTACTATAGAAAAGGCAATCCCTGGCGCACTTAAAATTTGCGACAGTAAAAAATTATTTTTTGAATAATTTACTATAGAAAAGGCAATCCCTGGCGCACTTAAAATTTGCGACAGTAAAAAATTATTTTTTGAATAATTTACTATAGAACAGGCAATCCCTGGCGTAATTAAAATTTGCGACAGTATAAAATTATTTTTTGAATAATTTACTATAGAAAAGGCAATCCCTGGCGCACTTAAAATTTGCGACAGTAAAAAATTATTTTTTGAATAATTTACTATAGAAAAGGCAATCCCTGGCGTAATTAAAATTTGCGACAGTATAAAATTATTTTTTTAATAATTTACTATAGAAAAAGGCAATCCCTGGCGTAATTAAAATTTGCGACAGTAGAAAATTATTTTTGAATAATTTACTATAGAAAAGGCAATCCCTGGCGTAATTAAAATTTGCGACAGTAGAAAATTATTTTTTGAATAATTTACTATAGAAAAGGCAATCCCTGGCGCACTTAAAATTTGCGACAGTATAAAATTATTTTTTGAATAATTTACTATAGAAAAGGCAATCCCTGGCGTAATTAAAATTTGCGACAGTTGAAAATTATTTTTTGAATAATTTACTATAGAAAAGGCAATCCCTGGCGTAATTAAAATTTGCGACAGTATAAAATTATTTTTTGAATAATTTACTATAGAAAAGGCAATCCCTGGCGTAATTAAAATTTGCGACAGTTGAAAATTATTTTTTGAATAATTTACTATAGAAAAGGCAATCCCTGGCGTAATTAAAATTTGCGACAGTAAAAAATTATTGTTTGAATAATTTACTATAGAAAAGGCAATCCCTGGCGTAATTAAAATTTGCGACAGTATAAAATTATTTTTTGAATAATTTACTATAGAAAAGGCAATCCCTGGCGTAATTAAAATTTGCGACAGTTGAAAATTATTTTTTGAATAATTTACTATAGAAAAGGCAATCCCTGGCGTAATTAAAATTTGCGACAGTAAAAAATTATTTTTTGAATAATTTACTATAGAAAAGGCAATCCCTGGCGTAATTAAAATTTGCGACAGTAAAAAATTATTTTTTGAATAATTTACTATAGAAAAGGCAATCCCTGGCGTAATTAAAATTTGCGACAGAAAAAAATTATTTTTTGAATAATTTACTATAGAAAAGGCAATCCCTGGCGTAATTAAAATTTGCGACAGTAAAAAATTATTTTTGAATAATTAACTATAGAAAAGGCAATCCCTGGCGCACTCAAAATTTGCGACAGTAAAAAATTATTTTTTGAATAATTTACTATAGAAAAGGCAACCCCTGGCGCAATTAAAATTTGCTACAGTAAAAAATTATTTTTTGAATATTTTACTATAGAAAAGGCAATCCCTGTCGTAATTAAAATTTGCGACAGTAGAAAATTATTTTTTGAATAATTTACTATAGAAAAGGCAATCCCTGGCGTAATTAAAATTTGCGACAGTAAAAAATTATTTTTTGAATAATTTACTATAGTAAAGGCAATCCCTGGCGTAATTAAAATTTGCGACAGTTGAAAATTATTTTTTGAATAATTTACTATAGAAAAGGCAATCCCTGGCGCATTTGAAATTTGCGACAGTAAAAATTATTTTTTGAATAATTTACTATAGAGGCAATACCTGGCGTATTTAAAATTTGCGACAGTAAAAAATTAATTTGTGAGAAATTTACTATAGAAAAGGCAATCCCTGGGATATTTAAAATTTGCGACATTTGAAAATTATTTTTTGAATAATTTACTATAGAAAAGGCAATCCCTGGCGGATTTGAAATTTGCGACAGTAAAAAATTATTTTTTGAACAATTTACTATAGAAAAAGCAATCCCTGGCGCAATTAAAATTTGCGACAGTTGAAAATTATTTTTTGACTAATTTACTATAGAAAAGGCAATCCCTGGCGTAATTAAAATTTGCGACAGTAAAAAATTATTTTTTGAATAATTTACAATAGAAAAGGCAATCCCTGGCGTAATTAAAATTTGCGACAGAAAAAAATTATTTTTTGAATAATTTACTATAGAAAAGGCAATCCCTGGCGTAATTAAAATTTGCGACAGTTGAATATTATTTTTTGAATAATTTACTATAGAAAAGGCAATCCCTGGCGCAATTAAAATTTTCGACAGTAAAAAATTATTTTTTGAATAATTTACTATAGAAAAGGCAATCCCTGGCGTAATTAAAATTTGCGACAGTAGAAAATTATTTTTTGAATAATTTACTATAGAAAAGGCAATCCCTGGCGTAATTAAAATTTGCGACAGTATAAAATTATTTTTTGAATAATTTACTATAGAAAAGTCAATCCCTGGAGTATTTAAAATTTGCGACAGTAAAAAATTATTTTTTGAATAATTTACTATAGAAAAGGCAATCCCTGGCGGATTTGAAATTTGCGACTGTAAAAAATTATTTTTTGAATAATTTACTATAGAAAAGGCAATCCCTGGCGGATTTGAAATTTGCGGCAGTAAAAAATTATTTTTTGAATAATTTACTATAGAAAAGGCAATCCCTGGCGCAATTAAAATTTGCGACAGTAAAAAATTATTTTTTGCATAATTTACTATAGAAAAGGCAATCCCTGGCGTAATTAAAATTTGCGACAGTAAAAAATTATTTTTTGAATAATTTACTATAGAAAAGGCAATCCCCGGCGCAATTAAAATTTGCAACAGTAAAAAATTATTTTTTGCAAAATTTACTGTAGAAAAGGCAATCCCGAGTGGATTTGAAATTTGCGACAGTAAAAAATTATTTTTTGAATAATTTACTATAGAAAAGGCAATCCCTGGCGCAATTAAAATTTGCGACTGTTGAAAATTATTTTTTGAATAATTTACTATAGAAAAGGCAATCCCTGGCGTAATTAAAATTTGCGACAGTAAAAAATTATTTTTTGAATAATTTACTATAGAAAAGGCAATCCCTGGCGTAATTAAAATTTGCGACAGTTGAAAATTATTTTTTGAATAATTTACTATAGAAAAGGCAATCCCTGGCGTAATTAAAATTTGCGACAGTAGAAAATTATTTTTTGAATAATTTACTATAGAAAAGGAAATCCCTGGCGTAATTAAAATTTGCAACAGTAGAAAATTATTTTTTGCATAATTTACTATAGAAAAGGCAATCGCTGGCGCACTTAAAATTTGCGACAGTAAAAAATTATTTTTTGAATAATTTACTATAGAAAAGGCAATCCCTGGCGCAATTAAAATTTGCAACAGTAAAAAATTATTTTTTGCAAAATTTACTGTAGAAAAGGCAATCCGTGGTGGATTTGAAATTTGCGACAGTAAAAAATTATTTTTTGAATAATTTACTATAGAAAAGGCAATCCCTGGCGCAATTAAAATTTGCGACTGTTGAAAATTATTTTTTGAATAATTTACTATAGAAAAGGCAATCCCTGGCGTAAATAAAATTTGCGACAGTAAAAAATTATTTTTTGAATAATTTACTATAGAAAAGGCAATCCCTGGCGTAATTAAAATTTGCGACAGTAAAAAATTATTTTTTGAATAATTTACTATAGAAAAGGCAATCCCTGGCGTAATTAAAATTTGCGACAGTAGAAAATTATTTTTTGAATAATTTACTATAGAAAAGGCAATCCCTGGCGTAATTAAAATTTGCGACAGTTGAAAATTATTTTTTGAATAATTTACTATAGAAAAGGCAATCCCTGGCGTAATTAAAATTTGCGACAGTAGAAAATTATTTTTTGAATAATTTACTATAGAAAAGGCAATCCCTGGCGTAATTAAAATTTGCAACAGTAGAAAATTATTTTTTGAATAATTTACTATAGAAAGGCAATCCCTGGCGTAATTAAAATTTGCGACAGTATAAAATTATTTTTTGAATAATTTACTATAGAAAAGGCAATCCCTGGCGTATTTAAAATTTGCGACAGTAAAAAATTATTTTTTGAATAATTTGCTATAGAAAAGGCAATCCCTGACGTAATTAAAATTTGCGACAGTTGAAAATTATTTTTTGAATAATTTACTATATAAAAGGCAATCCCTGGCGCAATTAAAATTTGCGACAGTAAAAAATTATTTTTTGAATAATTTACTATAGAAAAGGCAATCCCTGGCGTAATTAAAATTTGCGACAGTAGAAAATTATTTTTTGAATAATTTACTATGGAAAAGGCAATCCCTGGCGTAATTAAAATTTGCGACAGTAAAAAATTATTTTTTGAATAATTTACTATAGAAAAGGCAATCCCTGGCGTAATTAAAATTTGCGACAGTTGAAAATTATTTTTTGAATAATTTACTATAAAAAAGCCAATCCCTGGCGGATTTGAAATTTGCGACAGTAAAAAATTATTTTTTGAATAATTTACTATAGAAAAGGCAATCCCTGGCGTATTTAAAATTTGCGACAGTAAAAAATTAATTTGTAAGAAATTTACTATAGAAAAGGCAATCCCTGGGATATTTAAAATTTGCGACAGTTGAAAATTATTTTTTGAATAATTTACTATAGAAAAGGAAATCCCTGGCGGATTTGAAATTTGCGACAGTAAAAAATTATTTTTTGAACAATTTACTATAGAAAAGGCAATCCCTGGCGCAATTAAAATTTGCGACAGTTGAAAATTATTTTTTGAATAATTTACTATAGAAAAGGCAATCCCTGGCGTAATTAAAATTTGCGACAGTAAAAATTTATTTTTTGAATAATTTACTATAGAAAAGGCAATCCCTGGCGTAATTAAAATTTGCGACAGAAAAAAATTATTTTTTGAATAATTTACTATAGAAAAGGCAATCCCTGGCGTAATTAAAATTTGCGACAGTAGAAAATTATTTTTTGAATAATTTACTATAGAAAAGGCAATCCCTGGCGTAATTAAAATTTGCGACAGTTGAAAATTATTTTTTGAATAATTTACTATAGAAAAGGCAATCCCTGGCGTGTTTAAAATTTGCGACAGTAGAAAATTATTTTTTGAATATTTACTATAGAAAAGGCAATCCCTGGCGTAATTAAAATTTGCAAGAGTAGAAAATTATTTTTTGAATAATTTACTATAGAAAAGGCAATCCCTGGCGTAATTAAAATTTGCGACAGTATAAAATTATTTTTTGAATAATTTACTATAGAAAAGGCAATCCCTGGCGCAATTAAAATTTGCTACAGTAAAAAATTATTTTTTGAATAATTTACTATAGAAAAGGCAATCCCTGGCGTAATTAAAATTTGCGACAGTTGAAAATTATTTTTTGAATAATTTACTATAGAAAAGGCAATCCCTGGCGTAATTAAAATTTGCGACAGTATACAATTATTTTTTGAATAATTTACTATAGAAAAGGCAATCCCTGGCGTAATTAAAATTTGCGACAGTAAAAAATTATTTTTTGAATAATTTACTATAGAAAAGGCAATCCCTGGCGCACTTAAAATTTGCGACAGTAAAAAATTATTTTTTGAATAATTTACTATAGAAAAGGCAATCCCTGGCGCACTTAAAATTTGCGACAGTAAAAAATTATTTTTTGAATAATTTACTATAGAACAGGCAATCCCTGGCGTAATTAAAATTTGCGACAGTATAAAATTATTTTTTGAATAATTTACTATAGAAAAGGCAATCCCTGGCGCACTTAAAATTTGCGACAGTAAAAAATTATTTTTTGAATAATTTACTATAGAAAAGGCAATCCCTGGCGTAATTAAAATTTGCGACAGTATAAAATTATTTTTTTAATAATTTACTATAGAAAAGGCAATCCCTGGCGTAATTAAAATTTGCGACAGTAGAAAATTATTTTTGAATAATTTACTATAGAAAAGGCAATCCCTGGCGTAATTAAAATTTGCGACAGTAGAAAATTATTTTTTGAATAATTTACTATAGAAAAGGCAATCCCTGGCGCACTTAAAATTTGCGACAGTATAAAATTATTTTTTGAATAATTTACTATAGAAAAGGCAATCCCTGGCGTAATTAAAATTTGCGACAGTTGAAAATTATTTTTTGAATAATTTACTATAGAAAAGGCAATCCCTGGCGTAATTAAAATTTGCGACAGTATAAAATTATTTTTTGAATAATTTACTATAGAAAAGGCAATCCCTGGCGTAATTAAAATTTGCGACAGTTGAAAATTATTTTTTGAATAATTTACTATAGAAAAGGCAATCCCTGGCGTAATTAAAATTTGCGACAGTAAAAAATTATTGTTTGAATAATTTACTATAGAAAAGGCAATCCCTGGCGTAATTAAAATTTGCGACAGTATAAAATTATTTTTTGAATAATTTACTATAGAAAAGGCAATCCCTGGCGTAATTAAAATTTGCGACAGTTGAAAATTATTTTTTGAATAATTTACTATAGAAAAGGCAATCCCTGGCGTAATTAAAATTTGCGACAGTAAAAAATTATTTTTTGAATAATTTACTATAGAAAAGGCAATCCCTGGCGTAATTAAAATTTGCGACAGTAAAAAATTATTTTTTGAATAATTTACTATAGAAAAGGCAATCCCTGGCGTAATTAAAATTTGCGACAGAAAAAAATTATTTTTTGAATAATTTACTATAGAAAAGGCAATCCCTGGCGTAATTAAAATTTGCGACAGTAGAAAATTATTTTTTGAATAATTTACTATAGAAAAGGCAATCCCTGGCGTAATTAAAATTTGCGACAGTTGAAAATTATTTTTTGAATAATTTACTATAGAAAAGGCAATCCCTGGCGTGTTTAAAATTTGCGACAGTAGAAAATTATTTTTTGAATATTTACTATAGAATAGGCAATCCCTGGCGTAATTAAAATTTGCAACAGTAGGAAATTTATTTTTTGAATAATTTACTATAGAAAAGGCAATCCCTGGCGTAATTAAAATTTGCGACAGTATAAAATTATTTTTTGAATAATTTACTATAGAAAAGGCAATCCCTGGCGCAATTAAAATTTGCGACAGTAAAAAATTATTTTTTGAATAATTTACTATAGAAAAGGCAATCCCTGGCGTAATTAAAATTTGCGACAGTTGAAAATTATTTTTTGAATAATTTACTATAGAAAAGGCAATCCCTGGCGGATTTGAAATTTGCGACTGTAAAAATTATTTTTTGAATAATTTACTATAGAAAAGGGCAATCCCTGGCGGATTTGAAATTTGCGGCAGTAAAAAATTATTTTTTGAATAATTTACTATAGAAAAGGCAATCCCTGGCGCAATTAAAATTTGCGACAGTAAAAAATTATTTTTTGCATAATTTACTATAGAAAAGGCAATCCCTGGCGCACTTAAAATTTGCGACAGTAAAAAATTATTTTTTGAATAATTTACTATAGAAAAGGCAATCCCCGGCGCAATTAAAATTTGCAACAGTAAAAAATTATTTTTTGCAAAATTTACTGTAGAAAAGGCAATCCCGGGTGGATTTGAAATTTGCGACAGTAAAAAATTATTTTTTGAATAATTTACTATAGAAAAGGCAATCCCTGGCGCAATTAAAATTTGCGACTGTTGAAAATTATTTTTTGAATAATTTACTATAGAAAAGGCAATCCCTGGCGTAATTAAAATTTGCGACAGTAAAAAATTATTTTTTGAATAATTTACTATAGAAAAGGCAATCCCTGGCGTAATTAAAATTTGCGACAGTTGAAAATTATTTTTTGAATAATTTACTATAGAAAAGGCAATCCCTGGCGTAATTAAAATTTGCGACAGTAGAAAATTATTTTTTGAATAATTTACTATAGAAAAGGAAATCCCTGGCGTAATTAAAATTTGCAACAGTAGAAAATTATTTTTTGCATAATTTACTATAGAAAAGGCAATCCCTGGCGCACTTAAAATTTGCGACAGTAAAAAATTATTTTTTGAATAATTTACTATAGAAAAGGCAATCCCTGGCGCAATTAAAATTTGCAACAGTAAAAAATTATTTTTTGCAAAATTTACTGTAGAAAAGGCAATCCGTGGTGGATTTGAAATTTGCGACAGTAAAAAATTATTTTTTGAATAATTTACTATAGAAAAGGCAATCCCTGGCGCAATTAAAATTTGCGACTGTTGAAAATTATTTTTTGAATAATTTACTATAGAAAAGGCAATCCCTGGCGTAATTAAAATTTGCGACAGTAAAAAATTATTTTTTGAATAATTTACTATAGAAAAGGCAATCCCTGGCGTAATTAAAATTTGCGACAGTAAAAAATTATTTTTTGAATAATTTACTATAGAAAAGGCAATCCCTGGCGTAATTAAAATTTGCGACAGTAGAAAATTATTTTTTGAATAATTTACTATAGAAAAGGCAATCCCTGGCGTAATTAAAATTTGCGACAGTTGAAAATTATTTTTTGAATAATTTACTATAGAAAAGGCAATCCCTGGCGTAATTAAAATTTGCGACAGTAGAAAATTATTTTTTGAATAATTTACTATAGAAAAGGCAATCCCTGGCGTAATTAAAATTTGCAACAGTAGAAAATTATTTTTTGAATAATTTACTATAGAAAGGCAATCCCTGGCGTAATTAAAATTTGCGACAGTATAAAATTATTTTTTGAATAATTTACTATAGAAAAGGCAATCCCTGGCGTATTTAAAATTTGCGACAGTAAAAAATTATTTTTTGAATAATTTACTATAGAAAAGGCAATCCCTGACGTAATTAAAATTTGCGACAGTTGAAAATTATTTTTTGAATAATTTACTATAGAAAAGGCAATCCCTGGCGCATTTAAAATTTGCGACAGTAAAAAATTATTTTTTGAATAATTTACTATAGAAAAGGCAATCCCTGGCGTAATTAAAATTTGCGACAGTAGAAAATTATTTTTTGAATAATTTACTATGGAAAAGGCAATCCCTGGCGTAATTAAAATTTGCGACAGTAAAAAATTATTTTTTGAATAATTTACTATAGAAAAGGCAATCCCTGGCGTAATTAAAATTTGCGACAGTTGAAAATTATTTTTTGAATAATTTACTATAGAAAAGCCAATCCCTGGCGGATTTGAAATTTGCGACAGTAAAAAATTATTTTTTGAATAATTTACTATAGAAAAGGCAATCCCTGGCGTATTTAAAATTTGCGACAGTAAAAAATTAATTTGTGAGAAATTTACTATAGAAAAGGCAATCCCTGGGATATTTAAAATTTGCGACAGTTGAAAATTATTTTTTGAATAATTTACTATAGAAAAGGAAATCCCTGGCGGATTTGAAATTTGCGACAGTAAAAAATTATTTTTTGAACAATTTACTATAGAAAAGGCAATCCCTGGCGCAATTAAAATTTGCGACAGTTGAAAATTATTTTTTGAATAATTTACTATAGAAAAGGCAATCCCTGGCGTAATTAAAATTTGCGACAGTAAAAAATTATTTTTTGAATAATTTACTATAGAAAAGGCAATCCCTGGCGTAATTAAAATTTGCGACAGAAAAAAATTATTTTTTGAATAATTTACTATAGAAAAGGCAATCCCTGGCGTAATTAAAATTTGCGACATTAGAAAATTATTTTTTGAATAATTTACTATAGAAAAGGCAATCCCTGGCGTAATAAAATTTGCGACAGTTGAAAATTATTTTTTGAATAATTTACTATAGAAAAGGCAATCCCTGGCGTGTTTAAAATTTGCGACAGTAGAAAATTATTTTTTGAATATTTACTATAGAAAAGGCAATCCCTGGCGTAATTAAAATTTGCAACAGTAGAAAATTATTTTTTGAATAATTTACTATAGAAAAGGCAATCCCTGGCGTAATTAAAATTTGCGACAGTATAAAATTATTTTTGAATAATTTACTATAGAAAAGGCAATCCCTGGCGCAATTAAAATTTGCGACAGTAAAAAATTATTTTTTGAATAATTTACTATAGAAAAGGCAATCCCTTGTGTAATTAAATTTGCGACAGTTGAAATTATTTTTTGAATAATTTACTATAGAAAAGGCAATCCCTGGCGTAATTAAAATTTGCGACAGTATACAATTATTTTTGAATAATTTACTATAGAAAAGGCAATCCCTGGCGTAATTAAAATTTGCGACAGTAAAAAATTATTTTTTGAATAATTTACTATAGAAAAGGCAATCCTGGCGCACTTAAAAATTTGCGACAGTAAAAAATTATTTTTTGAATAATTTACTATAGAAAAGGCAATCCCTGGCGCACTTAAAATTTGCGACAGTAAAAAATTATTTTTTGAATAATTTACTATAGAACAGGCAATCCTGGCGTAATTAAAATTTGCGACAGTATAAAATTATTTTTTGAATAATTTACTATAGAAAAGGCAATCCCTGGCGCACTTAAAATTTGCGATAGTAAAAAATTATTTTTGAATAATTTACTATAGAAAAGGCAATCCCTGGCGTAATTAAAATTTGCGACAGTATAAAATTATTTTTTTAATAATTTACTATAGAAAAGGCAATCCCTGCGTAATTAAAATTTGCGACAGTAGAAAATTATTTTTGAATAATTTACTATAGAAAAGGCAATCCCTGGCGTAATTAAAATTTGCGACAGTAGAAAATTATTTTTTGAATAATTTACTATAGAAAAGGCAATCCCTGGCGCACTTAAAATTTGCGACAGTATAAAATTATTTTTTGAATAATTTACTATAGAAAAGGCAATCCCTGGCGTAATTAAAATTTGCGACAGTTGAAAATTATTTTTTGAATAATTTACTATAGAAAAGGCAATCCCTGGCGTAATTAAAATTTGCGACAGTATAAAATTATTTTTTGAATAATTTACTATAGAAAAGGCAATCCCTGGCGTAATTAAAATTTGCGACAGTTGAAAATTATTTTTTGAATAATTTACTATAGAAAAGGCATCCCTGGCGTAATTAAAATTTGCGACAGTAAAAAATTATTGTTTGAATAATTTACTATAGAAAAGGCAATCCCTGGCGTAATTAAAATTTGCGACAGTATAAAATTATTTTTTGAATAATTTACTATAGAAAAGGCAATCCCTGGCGTAATTAAAATTTGCGACAGTTGAAAATTATTTTTTGAATAATTTACTATAGAAAAGGCAATCCCTGGCGTAATTAAAATTTGCGACAGTAAAAAATTATTTTTTGAATAATTTACTATAGAAAAGGCAATCCCTGGCGTAATTAAAATTTGCGACAGTAAAAAATTATTTTTTGAATAATTTACTATAGAAAAGGCAATCCCTGGCGTAATTAAAATTTGCGACAGAAAAAAATTATTTTTTGAATAATTTACTATAGAAAAGGCAATCCCTGGCGTAATTAAAATTTGCGACAGTAGAAAATTATTTTTTGAATAATTTACTATAGAAAAGGCAATCCCTGGCGTAATTAAAATTTGCGACAGTTGAAAATTATTTTTTGAATAATTTACTATAGAAAAGGCAATCCCTGGCGTGTTTAAAATTTGCGACAGTAGAAAATTATTTTTTGAATATTTACTATAGAATAGGCAATCCTGGCGTAATTAAAATTTGCATGACTTTTTTGTATCTTGACATTGTAATAGGGGGCATATTAACAGAAAAGACAAAATAATTTTTGTCGAAAATATTTGAAGGTGGCCCCGTATTGTGGCGCTTAACGTGTTTAATTACGGTTTTAAGACGAATTCAATAAATAAATAAATAAAGAAAACAGACTTCAATACCTTAAAGCGGTTGAGGAGGACCTCATAATCCTTGCTGTGGTCTGGAGGATTAGAGCTTGTAATGGTCTTCCTCCGGGAAGCCGCTCTCTTATTCTGACCACCTCATATGCTATATATATGGTCCTTTATAAAATCCAAACGTACAAGACTTCATCTTTTCCTAAGGTTTTCGATTACGGTTCTAAGACCAATTCAATAAATAAATAAATAAAGAAGAAACACTTACAAGAATACCTTAATGCGGTTAAGGAGGAAGAGCTGCTCTTGTTATTGTCCTCCTCCGGGAAGCTGCTCTTTTGTTCTGGGCTTTCACCTGCTTTAGGCGCTTCCCCCTTAGCGTTCCGGAATGGACCAGAACATTTGAAATGATTGACACGTCGAGTGATCATATTTTCTCGCATCTACTCTGTTGAGGATATTAATTTGATCGACCAAATGTATACAAAACTGGTGTTAAAGAAATATTTGCTCTTGGCATTCCGGAATGCACTACCCATTTCATAATCTGTATACTCTACTCTGATATACCATGCGATCTATGGTAATAGGCTTGGTGATGTTACATATTGAAATTGAACTTCTTCAAACCGGTGTCATAGAAACAAAAGCGCCCCGTAAAATCCTGCATACTTGCGCAAGACTTAATGCACTTGCACAGTAGGCTTGAGTGCTAATTCTAAAGAAATAAAACGCAATTAAAATTTGCGACAGTAAAAAATTATTTTTTGAATAATTTACTATAGAAAAGGCAATCCCTGGCGTAATTAAAATTTGCGACAGTTGAAAATTATTTTTTGAATAATTTACTATAGAAAAGGCAATCCCTGGCGTAATTAAAATTTGCGACAGTATACAATTATTTTTTGAATAATTTACTATAGAAAAGGCAATCCCTGGCGTAATTAAAATTTGCGACAGTAAAAAATTATTTTTTGAATAATTTACTATAGAAAAGGCAATCCCTGGCGCACTTAAAATTTGCGACAGTAAAAAATTATTTTTTGAATAATTTACTATAGAAAAGGCAATCCCTGGCGCACTTAAAATTTGCGACAGTAAAAAATTATTTTTTGAATAATTTACTATAGAAAAGGCAATCCCTGGCGTAATTAAAATTTGCGACAGTATAAAATTATTTTTTGAATAATTTACTATAGAAAAGGCAATCCCTGGCGCACTTAAAATTTGCGACAGTAAAAAATTATTTTTTGAATAATTTACTATATTATTTTTTGAATAATTTACTATATACTATCCCTGGCGTAATTAAAATTTGCGACAGTATAAAATTATTTTTTTAATAATTTACTATAGAAAAGGCAATCCCTGGCGTAATTAAAATTTGCGACAGTAGAAAATTATTTTTGAATAATTTACTATTGAAAAGGCAATCCCTGGCTTAATTAAAATTTGCGACAGTATAAAATTATTTTTTGAATAATTTACTATAGAAAAGGCAATCCCTGGCGTAATTAAAATTTGCGACAGTTGAAAATTATTTTTTGAATAATTTACTATAGAAAAGGCAATCCCTGGCGTAATTAAAATTTGCGACAGTAAAAAATTATTTTTTGAATAATTTACTATAGAAAAGGCAATCCCTGGCGTAATTAAAATTTGCGACAGTATAAAATTATTTTTTGAATAATTTACTATAGAAAAGGCAATCCCTGGCGTAATTAAAATTTGCGACAGTAAAAAATTATTTTTTGAATAATTTACTATAGAAAAGGCAATCCCTGGCGCACTTAAAATTTGCGACAGTAAAAAATAATTTTTTGAATAATTTACTATAGAAAAGGCAATCCCTGGCGTAATTAAAATTTGCGACAGTATAAAATTATTTTTTGAATAATTTACTAGAGAAAAGGCAATCCCTGGCGTAATTAAAATTTGCGACAGTAGAAAATTATTTTTTGAATAATTTACTATAGAAAAGGCAATCCCTGGCGTAATTAAAATTTGCGACAGTAGAAAATTATTTTTTGAATAATTTACTATAGAAAAGGCAATCCCTGGCGCACTTAAAATTTGCGACAGTATAATATTATTTTTTGAATAATTTACTATAGAAAAGGCAATCCCTGGCGTAATTAAAATTTGCAACAGTTGAAAATTATTTTTTGAATAATTTACTATAGAAAAGGCAATCCCTGGGATATTTAAAATTTGCGACAGTAAAAAATTATTTTTTGAATAATTTACTATAGAAAAGGCAATCCCTGGCGTATTTAAAATTTGCGACAGTAAGAAATTAATTTGTGAGAAATTTACTAAAGTAAAGCAATCCCTGGGATATTTAAAATTTGCGACAGTAGAAAATTATTTTTTTAATAATTTACTATAGAAAAGGCAATCCCTGGCGCACTTAAAATATGCGACAGTAAAAAATTATTTTTTGAATAATTTACTATAGAAAAGGAATCCCTGGCGTAATTAAAATTTGCGACAGTAGAAAATTATTTTTTGAATAATTTACTATAGAAAAGGTAATCCCTGGGATATTTAAAATTTGCGACAGTAAAAAATTATTTTTTGAATAATTTACTACAGAAAAGGCAATCCCTGGGATATTTTAAATTTGCGACAGTAAAGAATTATTTTTTGAATAATTTACTATAGAAAAGGCAATCCCTGGCGTATTTAAAATTTGCGACAGTAAGAAATTAATTTGTGAGAAATTTACTATAGAAAAGGCAATCCCGGGGATATTTAAAATTTGCGACAGTAGAAAATTATTTTTTGAATAATTTACTATAGAAAAGGCAATCCCTGGCGTAATTAAAATTTGCGACAATTGAAAATTATTTTTTGAATAATTTACTATAGAAAAGGCAATCCCTGGCGCACTTAAAATTTGCGACAGTATAAAAGTATTTTTTGAATAATTTACTATAGAAAAGGTAATCCCCGGGGCAATTAAAATTTGCGACAGTAAAAAATTATTTTTTGAATAATTTACTATAGAAAAGGCAACCCCTGGCGTAATTAAAATTTGCGACAGTTGAAAATTATTTTTTGAATAATTTACTATAGAAAAGGCAATCCCTGGCGTAATTAAAATTTGCGACAGTAAAAAATTATTTTTTGAATAATTTACTATAGAAAAGGCAATCCCTGGCGCAATTAAAATTTGCGACAGTAAAAAATTATTTTTTGAATAATTTACTATAGAAAAGGCAATCCCTGGCGCACTTAAAATTTGCGACAGTAAAAAATTATTTTTTGAATAATTTACTATAGAAAAGGCAATCCCTGGCGCACTTAAAATTTGCGACAGTATAAAATTATTTTTTGAATAATTTACTATAGAAAAGGCAATCCCTGGCGCAATTAAAATTTGCGACAGTAAAAAATTATTTTTTGAATAATTTACTATAGAAAAGGCAATCCCTGGGATATTTAAAATTTGCGACAGAAAAAATTATTTTTTGAATAATTTACTATAGAAAAGGCAATCCCTGGCATATTTAAAATTTGCGACAGTAAAAAATTATTTTTGCAAAATTTACTATAGAAAAGACAATCTCTGGCGTAATTAAAATTTGCGACAGTAAAAAATTATTTTTTGAATAATTTACTATAGAAAAGGCAATTCCTGGCGTAATTAAAATTTGCGACAGTTGAAAATTATTTTTTGAATAATTTACTATAGAAAAGGCAATCCCTGGCGTAATTAAAATTTGCGACAGTAAAAAATTATTTTTTGAATAATTTACTATAGAAAAGGCAATCCCTGGCGTATTTAAAATTTGCGACAGTAAGAAATTAATTTGTGAGAAATTTACTATATAAAAGGCAATCCCTGGGATATTTAAAATTTGCGACAGTAGAAAATTATTTTTTGAATAATTTACTATAGAAAAGGCAATCCCTGGCGTAATTAAAATTTGCGACAGTTGAAAATTATTTTTTGAATAATTTACTATAGAAAAGGCAATCCCTGGCGTAATTAAAATTTGCGACAGTAAAAAATTATTTTTTGAATAATTTACTATAGAAAAGGCAATCCCTGGCGGATTTGAAATTTGCGACAGTAAAAAATTATTTTTTGAATAATTTACTATAGAAAAGGCAATCCCTGGCGTATTTAAAATTTGCGACAGTAAAAAATTAATTTGTGAGAAATTTACTATACAAAAGGCAATCCCTGGGATATTTAAAATTTGCGACAGTAAAAAAATATTTTTTGAATAATTTACTATAGAAAAGGCAATCCCTGGCGTATTTAAAATTTGCGACAGTAAAAAATTATTTTTTGAATAATTTACTATAGAAAAGGCATTCCCTGGCGTAATTAAAATTTGCGACAGTAAAAAATTATTTTTTGAATAATTTACTATAGAAAAGGCAATCCCTGGCGCACTTAAAATTTGCGACAGTAAAAAATTATTTTTTGAATAATTTACTATAGAAAAGGCAATCCCTGGCGCACTTAAAATTTGCGACAGTAAAAAATTATTTTTTGAATAATTTACTATAGAAAAGGCAATCCCTGGCGCAATTAAAATTTGCGACAGTAAAAAATTATTTTTTGAATAATTTACTATAGAAAAGGCAATCCCTGGCGTAATTAATATTTGCGACAGTAGAAAATTATTTTTTGAATAATTTACTATAGAAAAGGCAATCCCTGGCGTAATTAAAATTTGCGACAGTAGAAAAATATTTTTTGAATAATTTACTATAGAAAAGGCAATCCCTGGGATATTTAAAATTTGCGACAGTATAAAATTATTTTTTGAATAATTTACTATAGAAAAGGCAATCCCTGGCGTAATTAAAATATGCGACAGTAGAAAATTATTTTTTGAATAATTTACTATAGAAAAGGCAATCCCTGGCGCACTTAAAATTTGCGACAGTAAAAAATTATTTTTTGAATAATTTACTATAGAAAAGGCAATCCCTGGCGCACTTAAAATTTGCGACAGTAAAAAATTATTTTTTGAATAATTTACTATAGAAAAGGCAATCCCTGGCGTAATTAAAATTTGCGACAGTATAAAATTATTTTTTGAATAATTTACTATAGAAAAGGCAATCCCTGGCGCACTTAAAATTTGCGACAGTAAAAAATTATTTTTTGAATAATTTACTATATTATTTTTTGAATAATTTACTATATACTATCCCTGGCGTAATTAAAATTTGCGACAGTATAAAATTATTTTTTTAATAATTTACTATAGAAAAGGCAATCCCTGGCGTAATTAAAATTTGCGACAGTAGAAAATTATTTTTGAATAATTTACTATTGAAAAGGCAATCCCTGGCTTAATTAAAATTTGCGACAGTATAAAATTATTTTTTGAATAATTTACTATAGAAAAGGCAATCCCTGGCGTAATTAAAATTTGCGACAGTTGAAAATTATTTTTTGAATAATTTACTATAGAAAAGGCAATCCCTGGCGTAATTAAAATTTGCGACAGTAAAAAATTATTTTTTGAATAATTTACTATAGAAAAGGCAATCCCTGGCGTAATTAAAATTTGCGACAGTATAAAATTATTTTTTGAATAATTTACTATAGAAAAGGCAATCCCTGGCGTAATTAAAATTTGCGACAGTTGAAAATTATTTTTTGAATAATTTACTATAGAAAAGGCAATCCCTGGCGTAATTAAAATTTGCGACAGTATACAATTATTTTTTGAATAATTTACTATAGAAAAGGCAATCCCTGGCGTAATTAAAATTTGCGACAGTAAAAAATTATTTTTTGAATAATTTACTATAGAAAAGGCAATCCCTGGCGCACTTAAAATTTGCGACAGTAAAAAATTATTTTTTGAATAATTTACTATAGAAAAGGCAATCCCTGGCGCACTTAAAATTTGCGACAGTAAAAAATTATTTTTTGAATAATTTACTATAGAAAAGGCAATCCCTGGCGTAATTAAAATTTGCGACAGTATAAAATTATTTTTTGAATAATTTACTATAGAAAAGGCAATCCCTGGCGCACTTAAAATTTGCGACAGTAAAAAATTATTTTTTGAATAATTTACTATATTATTTTTTGAATAATTTACTATATACTATCCCTGGCGTAATTAAAATTTGCGACAGTATAAAATTATTTTTTTAATAATTTACTATAGAAAAGGCAATCCCTGGCGTAATTAAAATTTGCGACAGTAGAAAATTATTTTTGAATAATTTACTATTGAAAAGGCAATCCCTGGCTTAATTAAAATTTGCGACAGTATAAAATTATTTTTTGAATAATTTACTATAGAAAAGGCAATCCCTGGCGTAATTAAAATTTGCGACAGTTGAAAATTATTTTTTGAATAATTTACTATAGAAAAGGCAATCCCTGGCGTAATTAAAATTTGCGACAGTAAAAAATTATTTTTTGAATAATTTACTATAGAAAAGGCAATCCCTGGCGTAATTAAAATTTGCGACAGTATAAAATTATTTTTTGAATAATTTACTATAGAAAAGGCAATCCCTGGCGTAATTAAAATTTGCGACAGTAAAAAATTATTTTTTGAATAATTTACTATAGAAAAGGCAATCCCTGGCGCACTTAAAATTTGCGACAGTAAAAAATAATTTTTTGAATAATTTACTATAGAAAAGGCAATCCCTGGCGTAATTAAAATTTGCGACAGTATAAAATTATTTTTTGAATAATTTACTAGAGAAAAGGCAATCCCTGGCGTAATTAAAATTTGCGACAGTAGAAAATTATTTTTTGAATAATTTACTATAGAAAAGGCAATCCCTGGCGTAATTAAAATTTGCGACAGTAGAAAATTATTTTTTGAATAATTTACTATAGAAAAGGCAATCCCTGGCGCACTTAAAATTTGCGACAGTATAATATTATTTTTTGAATAATTTACTATAGAAAAGGCAATCCCTGGCGTAATTAAAATTTGCAACAGTTGAAAATTATTTTTTGAATAATTTACTATAGAAAAGGCAATCCCTGGGATATTTAAAATTTGCGACAGTAAAAAATTATTTTTTGAATAATTTACTATAGAAGAGGCAATCCCTGGCGTATTTAAAATTTGCGACAGTAAGAAATTAATTTGTGAGAAATTTACTAAAGTAAAGCAATCCCTGGGATATTTAAAATTTGCGACAGTAGAAAATTATTTTTTTAATAATTTACTATAGAAAAGGCAATCCCTGGCGCACTTAAAATATGCGACAGTAAAAAATTATTTTTTGAATAATTTACTATAGAAAAGGAATCCCTGGCGTAATTAAAATTTGCGACAGTAGAAAATTATTTTTTGAATAATTTACTATAGAAAAGGTAATCCCTGGGATATTTAAAATTTGCGACAGTAAAAAATTATTTTTTGAATAATTTACTACAGAAAAGGCAATCCCTGGGATATTTTAAATTTGCGACAGTAAAGAATTATTTTTTGAATAATTTACTATAGAAAAGGCAATCCCTGGCGTATTTAAAATTTGCGACAGTAAGAAATTAATTTGTGAGAAATTTACTATAGAAAAGGCAATCCCGGGGATATTTAAAATTTGCGACAGTAGAAAATTATTTTTTGAATAATTTACTATAGAAAAGGCAATCCCTGGCGTAATTAAAATTTGCGACAATTGAAAATTATTTTTTGAATAATTTACTATAGAAAAGGCAATCCCTGGCGCACTTAAAATTTGCGACAGTATAAAAGTATTTTTTGAATAATTTACTATAGAAAAGGTAATCCCCGGGGCAATTAAAATTTGCGACAGTAAAAAATTATTTTTTGAATAATTTACTATAGAAAAGGCAACCCCTGGCGAAATTAAAATTTGCGACAGTTGAAAATTATTTTTTGAATAATTTACTATAGAAAAGGCAATCCCTGGCGTAATTAAAATTTGCGACAGTAAAAAATTATTTTTTGAATAATTTACTATAGAAAAGGCAATCCCTGGCGCAATTAAAATTTGCGACAGTAAAAAATTATTTTTTGAATAATTTACTATAGAAAAGGCAATCCCTGGCGCACTTAAAATTTGCGACAGTAAAAAATTATTTTTTGAATAATTTACTATAGAAAAGGCAATCCCTGGCGCACTTAAAATTTGCGACAGTATAAAATTATTTTTTGAATAATTTACTATAGAAAAGGCAATCCCTGGCGCAATTAAAATTTGCGACAGTAAAAAATTATTTTTTGAATAATTTACTATAGAAAAGGCAATCCCTGGGATATTTAAAATTTGCGACAGAAAAAATTATTTTTTGAATAATTTACTATAGAAAAGGCAATCCCTGGCATATTTAAAATTTGCGACAGTAAAAAATTATTTTTGCAAAATTTACTATAGAAAAGACAATCCCTGGCGTAATTAAAATTTGCGACAGTAAAAAATTATTTTTTGAATAATTTACTATAGAAAAGGCAATTCCTGGCGTAATTAAAATTTGCGACAGTTGAAAATTATTTTTTGAATAATTTACTATAGAAAAGGCAATCCCTGGCGTAATTAAAATTTGCGACAGTAAAAAATTATTTTTTGAATAATTTACTATAGAAAAGGCAATCCCTGGCGTATTTAAAATTTGCGACAGTAAGAAATTAATTTGTGAGAAATTTACTATATAAAAGGCAATCCCTGGGATATTTAAAATTTGCGACAGTAGAAAATTATTTTTTGAATAATTTACTATAGAAAAGGCAATCCCTGGCGTAATTAAAATTTGCGACAGTTGAAAATTATTTTTTGAATAATTTACTATAGAAAAGGCAATCCCTGGCGTAATTAAAATTTGCGACAGTAAAAAATTATTTTTTGAATAATTTACTATAGAAAAGGCAATCCCTGGCGGATTTGAAATTTGCGACAGTAAAAAATTATTTTTTGAATAATTTACTATAGAAAAGGCAATCCCTGGCGTATTTAAAATTTGCGACAGTAAAAAATTAATTTGTGAGAAATTTACTATACAAAAGGCAATCCCTGGGATATTTAAAATTTGCGACAGTAAAAAAATATTTTTTGAATAATTTACTATAGAAAAGGCAATCCCTGGCGTATTTAAAATTTGCGACAGTAAAAAATTATTTTTTGAATAATTTACTATAGAAAAGGCATTCCCTGGCGTAATTAAAATTTGCGACAGTAAAAAATTATTTTTTGAATAATTTACTATAGAAAAGGCAATCCCTGGCGCACTTAAAATTTGCGACAGTAAAAAATTATTTTTTGAATAATTTACTATAGAAAAGGCAATCCCTGGCGCACTTAAAATTTGCGACAGTAAAAAATTATTTTTTGAATAATTTACTATAGAAAAGGCAATCCCTGGCGCAATTAAAATTTGCGACAGTAAAAAATTATTTTTTGAATAATTTACTATAGAAAAGGCAATCCCTGGCGTAATTAATATTTGCGACAGTAGAAAATTATTTTTTGAATAATTTACTATAGAAAAGGCAATCCCTGGCGTAATTAAAATTTGCGACAGTAGAAAAATATTTTTTGAATAATTTACTATAGAAAAGGCAATCCCTGGGATATTTAAAATTTGCGACAGTATAAAATTATTTTTTGAATAATTTACTATAGAAAAGGCAATCCCTGGCGTAATTAAAATATGCGACAGTAGAAAATTATTTTTTGAATAATTTACTATAGAAAAGGCAATCCCTGGCGTAATTAAAATTTGCGACAGTAGAAAATTATTTTTTGAATAATTTACTATAGAAAAGGCAATCCCTGGCGCAATTAAAATTTGCGACAGTAACAAATTATTTTTTGCAAAATTTACTATAGAAAAGGCAATCCCTGGCGCACTTAAAATTTGCGACAGTATAAAATTAGTTTTTGATTAATTTACTATAGAAAAGGCAATCCCTGCCGTAATTAGAATTTGCGACAGTAAAAAATTATTTTTTGAATAATTTACTATAGAAAAGGCAATCCCTGGCGTAATTAAAATTTGCGACAGTTGAAAATTATTTTTTGAATAATTTACTATAGAAAAGGCAATCCCTGGAGTAATTAAAATTTGCGACAGTAAAAAATTATTTTTTGAATAATTTACTATAGAAAAGGAAATCCCTGGCGCAATTAAAATTTGCGACAGTAAGAAATTAATTTGTGAGAAATTTACTATAGAAAAGGCAATCCCTGGGATATTTATAATTTTCGACAGTAGAAAATTATTTTTTGAATAATTTACTATAGAAAAGGCAATCCCTGGCGCACTTAAAATTTGCGACAGTAAAAAATTATTTTTTGAATAATTTACTATAGAAAAGGCAATCCCTGGTATATTTAAAATTTGCGAGAGTAAAAAATTATTTTTTGAATAATTTACTATAGAAAAGGCAATCCCTGGCGTATTTAAAATTTGCGACAGTAAGAAATTAATTTGTGAGAAATTTACTATAGGAAAGGCAATCCCTGGGATATTTAAAATTTGCGACAGTAGAAAATTATTTTTTGAATAATTTACTATAGAAAAGGCAATCCCTGGCGTAATTAAAATTTGCGACAGTTGAAAATTATTTTTTGAATAATTTACTATAGAAAAGGCAATCCCTGGCGCACTTAAAATTTGCGACAGTATAAAATTATTTTTTGAATAATTTACTATAGAAAAGGCAATCCCTGGCGCAATTAAAATTTGCGACAGTAAAAAATTATTTTTTGCAAAATTTACTATAGAAAAGGCAATCCCTGGCGCACTTAAAATTTGCGACAGTATAAAATTATTTTTTGAATAATTTACTATAGAAAAGGCAATTCCTGGCGTAATTAAAATTTGCGAGAGTAAAAAATTATTTTTTGAATAATTTACTATAGAAAAGGCAATCCCTGGCGTAATTAAAATTTGCGACAGTTGAAAATTATTTTTTGAATAATTTACTATAGAAAAGGCAATCCCTGGCGTAATTAAAATTTGCGACAGTAAAAAATTATTTTTTGAATAATTTACTATAGAAAAGGCAATCCCTGGCGCAATTAAAATTTGCGACAGTAAAAAATTATTTTTTGAATAATTTACTATAGAAAAGGCAATCCCTGGGATATTTAAAATTTGCGACAGTAAAAAATTATTTTTTGAATAATTTACTATAGAAAAGGCAATCCCTGGCGTATTTAAAATTTGCGACAGTAAGAAATTAATTTGTGAGAAATTTACTATAGAAAAGGCAATCCCTGGGATATTTAAAATTTGCGAGAGTAGAAAATTATTTTTTGAATAATTTACTATAGAAAAGGCAATCCCTGGCGTAATTAAAATTTGCGACAGTTGAAAATTATTTTTTGAATAATTTACTATAGAAAAGGCAATCCCTGGGATATTTAAAATTTGCGACAGTAAGAAATTAATTTGTGAGAAATTTACTATAGAAAAGGCAATCCCTGGCGCAATTAAAATTTGCGACAGTATAAAATTATTTTTTGAATAATTTACTATAGAAAAAGCAATCCCTGGCGTATTTAAAATTTGCGACGGTAAAAAATTATTTTTTGCAAAATTTACTATAGAAAAGGCAATCCTTGGCGTAATTAAAACTTGCGACAGTATAAAATTATTTTTTGAATAATTTACTATAGAAAAAGCAATCCCTGGCGTATTTAAAATTTGCGACAGTAAAAAATTATTTTTTGCAAAATTTACTATAGAAAAGGCAATCCTTGGCGTAATTAAAACTTGCGACAGTATAAAATTATTTTTTGAATAATTTACTATAGAAAAGGCAATCCCTGGCGTAATTAAAATTTGCGACAGTAAAAAATTTTTTTTTGAATAATTTACTATAGAAAAGGCAATCCCTGGCGTAATTAAAATTTGCGACAGTTGAAAATTATTTTTTGAATAATTTACTATAGAAAAGGCAATCCCTGGCGCACATAAAATTTGCGACAGTAAAAAATTATTTTATGAATAATTTACTATAGAAAAGGCAATCCCTGGCGTATTTAAAATTTGCGACAGTAAGAAATTAATTTGTGAGAAATTTACTATAGAAAAGGCAATCCCTGGGATATTTAAAATTTGCGACAGTAAAAAATTATTTTTTTTTTGCAAAATTTACTATAGAAAAGGCAATCCCTGGCGTATTTAGAATTTGCGACAGTAAAAAATTATTTTTTGAATAATTTACTATAGAAAAGGCAATCCCTGGCGTAATTAAAATTTGCGAAAGTAGAAAATTATTTTTTGAATAATTTACTATAGAAAAGGCAATCCCTGGCGTATTTAAAATTTGCGACAGTAAAAAATTAATTTGTGAGAAATTTACTATAGAAAAGGCAATCCCTGGGATATTTAAAATTTGCGACAGTAAAAAATTATTTTTTGAATAATTTACTATAGAAAAGGCAATCCCTGGCGTATTTAAAATTTGCGACAGTAAAAATTATTTTTTGAATAATTTACTATAGAAGAGGCAATCCCTGGCGTAATTAAAATTTGCAACAGTAAAAAATTATTTTTTGAATAATTTACTATAGAAAAGGCAATCCCTGGCGCAATTAAAATTTGCGACAGTATAAAATTATTTTTTGAATAATTTACTATAGAAAAGGCAATCCCTGGCGTATTTAAAATTTGCGACAGTAAAAAATTATTTTTTGAATAATTTACCATAGAAAAGGCAATCCCTGGCGTAATTAAAATTTGCGACAGTTGAAAATTATTTTTTGAATAATTTACTATAGAAAAGGCAATCCCTGGCGTAATTAAAATTTGCGACAGTATAAAATTATTTTTTGAATAATTTACTATATAAAAGGCAATCCCTGGCGCAATTAAAATTTGCGACAGTATAAAATTATTTTTTTAATAATTTACTATAGAAAAGGCAATCCCTGGCGTATTTAAAATTTGCGACAGTAAAAAATAATTTTTTGCAAAATTTACTATAGAAAAGGCAATCCCTGGCGTAATTAAAATTTGCGACAGTATAAAATTATTTTTTGAATAATTTACTATAGAAAAGGCAATCCCTGGCGTAACTAAAATTTGCGACAGTATAAAATTATTTTTTGAATAATTTACTATAGAAAAGGCAATCCCTGGCGTAATTAAAATTTGCGACAGTTGAAAATTATTTTTTGAATAATTTACTATAGAAAAGGCAATCCCTGGCGTAATTAAAATTTGCGACAGTATAAAATTATTTTTTGAATAATTTACTATAGAAAAGGCAATCCCTGGCGCAATTAAAATTTGCGACAGTATAAAATTATTTTTTGAATAATTTACTATAGAAAAGGCAATCCTGGCGCAATTAAAATTTGCGACAGTTGAAAATCATTTTTTGAATAATTTACTATAGAAAAGGCAATCCCTGGCGTAATTAAAATTTGCGACAGTTGAAAATTATTTTTTGAATAATTTACTATAGAAAAGGCAATCCCTGGCGTAATTAAAATTTGCGACAATAAAAAATTATTTTTTGAATAATTTACTATAGAAAAGGCAATCCCTGGCGTAATTAAAATTTGCGAGAGTTGAAAATTATTTTTTGAATAATTTACTATAGAAAAGGCAATCCCTGGCGCAATTAAAATTGCGACAGTATAAAATTATTTTTTGAATAATTTACTATAGAAAAGGCAATCCCTGGCGTATTTAAAATTTGCGACAGTAAAAAATTAATATTTTGAAAAATTTACTGTAGAAAAGGCAATCCCTGGGATATTTAAAATTTGCGACAGTATAAAATTATTTTTTGAATAATTTACTATAGAAAAGGCAATCCCTGGCGTAATTAAAATTTGCGACAGTAGAAAATTATTTTTTGAATAATTTACTATAGAAAAGGCAATCCCTGGCGTAATTAAAATTTGCGACAGTTGAAAATTATTTTTTGAATAATTTACTATAGAAAAGGCAATCCCTGGCGTAATTAAAATTTGCGACAGTATAAAATTATTTTTTGAATAATTTACTATAGAAAAGGCAATCCCTGGCGCAATTAAAATTTGCGACAGTATAAAATTATTTTTTGAATAATTTACTATAGAAAAAGCAATCCCTGGCGTATTTAAAATTTGCGACAGTAAAAAATTATTTTTTGCAAAATTTACTATAGAAAAGGCAATCCTTGGCGTAATTAAAACTTGCGACAGTATAAAATTATTTTTTGAATAATTTACTATAGAAAAGGCAATCCCTGGCGTAATTAAAATTTGCGACAGTAAAAAATTATTTTTTGAATAATTTACTATAGAAAAGGCAATCCCTGGCGTAATTAAAATTTGCGACAGTTGAAAATTATTTTTTGAATAATTTACTATAGAAAAGGCAATCCCTGGCGCACATAAAATTTGCGACAGTAAAAAATTATTTTTTGAATAATTTACTATAGAAAAGGCAATCCCTGGCGTATTTAAAATTTGCGACAGTAAGAAATTAATTTGTGAGAAATTTACTATAGAAAAGGCAGTACCTGGGATATTTAAAATTTGCGACAGTAAAAAATTATTTTTTTTGCAAAATTTACTATAGAAAAGGCAATCCCTGGCGTATTTAGAATTTGCGACAGTAAAAAATTATTTTTTGAATAATTTACTATAGAAAAGGCAATCTCTGGCGTAATTAAAATTTGCGACAGTAGAAAATTATTTTTTGAATAATTTACTATAGAAAAGGCAATCCCTGGCGTATTTAAAATTTGCGACAGTAAAAAATTAATTTGTGAGAAATTTACTATAGAAAAGGCAATCCCTGGGATATTTAAAATTTGCGACAGTAAAAAATTATTTTTTGAATAATTTACTATAGAAAAGGCAATCCCTGGCGTATTTAAAATTTGCGACAGTAAAAATTATTTTTTGAATAATTTACTATAGAAAAGGCAATCCCTGGCGTAATTAAAATTTGCGACAGTAAAAAATTATTTTTTGAATAATTTACTATAGAAAAGGCAATCCCTGGCGCAATTAAAATTTGCGACAGTATAAAATTATTTTTTGAATAATTTACTATAGAAAAGCAATCCCTGGCGTATTTAAAATTTGCGACAGTAAAAAATTATTTTTTGAATAATTTACTATAGAAAAGGCAATCCCTGGCGTAATTAAAATTTGCGACAGTATAAAATTATTTTTTGAATAATTTACTATAGAAAGGGCAATCCCTGGCGCAATTAAAATTTGCGACAGTATAAAATTATTTTTTGAATAATTTACTATAGAAAAGGCAATCCCTGGCGTAATTAAAATTTGCGTCAGTTGAAAATTATTTTTTGAATAATTTACTATAGAAAAGGCAATCCCTGGCGTAATTAAAATTTGCGACAGTTGAAAATTATTTTTTGAATAATTTACTATAGAAAAGGCAATCCCTGGCGTAATTAAAATTTGCGACAGTATAAAATTATTTTTTGAATAATTTACTATAGAAAAGGCAATCCCTGGCGCAATTAAAATTTGCGACAGTATAAAATTATTTTTTGAATAATTTACTATAGAAAAGGCAATCCCTGGCGTAATTAAAATTTGCGACAGTTGAAAATTATTTTTTGAATAATTTACTATAGAAAAGGCAATCCCTGGCGTAATTAAAATTTGCGACAGATGAAAATTATTTTTTGAATAATTTACTATAGAAAAGGTAATCCCTGGCGTAATTAAAATTTGCGACAGTAGAAAATTATTTTTTGAATAATTTACTATAGAAAAGGCAATCCCTGGCGTAATTAAAATTTGCGACAGTTGAAAATTATTTTTTGAATAATTTACTATAGAAAAGGCAATCCCTGGCGCACTTAAAATTTGCGACAGTATAAAATTATTTTTTGAATAATTTACTATAGAAAAGGCAATCCCTGGCGCAATTAAAATTTGCGACAGTAAAAAATTATTTTTTGCAAAATTTACTATAGAAAAGGCAATCCCTGGCGCACTTAAAATTTGCGACAGTATAAAATTATTTTTTGAATAATTTACTATAGAAAAGGCAATCCCTGGCGTAATTAAAATTTGCGACAGTAAAAAATTATTTGTTGAATAATTTACTATAGAAAAGGCAATCCCTGGCGTAATTAAAATTTGCGACAGTTGAAAATTATTTTTTGAATAATTTACTATAGAGAAGGCAATCCCTGGCGTAATTAAAATTTCCGACAGTAAAAAATTATTTTTTGAATAATTTACTATAGAAAAGGCAATCCCTGGCGCAATTAAAATTTGCGACAGTAAAAAAATTATTTTTTGAATAATTTACTATAGAAAAGGCAATCCCTGGGATATTTAAAATTTGCGACAGTAAAAAATTATTTTTTGAATAACTTACTATAGAAAAGGCAATCCCTGGCGTGTTTAAAATTTGCGACAGTAAGAAATTAATTTGTGAGAAATTTACTATAGAAAAGGCAATCCCTGGAATATTTAAAATTTGCGACAGTAGAAAATTATTTTTTGAATAATTTACTATAGAAAAGGCAATCCCTGGCGTAATTAAAATTTGCGACAGTTGAAAATTATTTTTTGAATAATTTACTATAGAAAAGGCAATCCCTGGGATATTTAAAATTTGCGACAGTAAAAAATTATTTTTTGAATAATTTACTATAGAAAAGGCAATCCCTGGCGTATTTAAAATTTGCGACAGTAAGAAATTAATTTGTGAGAAATTTACTATAGAAAAGGCAATCCCTGGCGTATTTAAAATTTGCGACAGTAAAAAATTAATATTTTGAAAAATTTACTGTAGAAAAGGCAATCCCTGGGATATTTAAAATTTGCGACAGTATAAAATTATTTTTTGAATAATTTACTATAGAAAAGGCAATCCCTGGCGTAATTAAAATTTGCGACAGTAGAAAATTATTTTTTGAATAATTTACTATAGAAAAGGCAATCCCTGGCGTAATTAAAATTTGCGACAGTTGAAACTTATTTTTTGAATAATTTACTATAGAAAAGGCAATCCTTGGCGTAATTAAAATTTGCGACAGTATAAAATTATTTTTTGAATAATTTACTATAGAAAAGGCAATCCCAGGCGCAATTGAAATTTGCGACAGTATAAAATTATTTTTTGAATAATTTACTATAGAAAAAGCAATCCCTGGCGTATTTAAAATTTGCGACAGTAAAAAATTATTTTTTGCAAAATTTACTATAGAAAAGGCAATCCTTGGCGTAATTAAAACTTGCGACAGTATAAAATTATTTTTTGAATAATTTACTATAGAAAAGGCAATCCCTGGCGTAATTAAAATTTGCGACAGTAAAAAATTATTTTTTGAATAATTTACTATAGAAAAGGCAATCCCTGGCGTAATTAAAATTTGCGACAGTTGAAAATTATTTTCTGAATAATTTACTATAGAAAAGGCAATCCCTGGCGCACATAAAATTTGCGACAGTAAAAAATTATTTTTTGAATAATTTACTATAGAAAAGGCAATCCCTGGCGTATTTAAAATTTGCGACAGTAAGAAATTAATTTGTGAGAAATTTACTATAGAAAAGGCAATCCCTGGGATATTTAAAATTTGCGACAGTAAAAAATTATTTTTTTTGCAAAATTGACTATAGAAAAGGCAATCCCTGGGATATTTAAAATTTGCGACAGTATAAAATTATTTTTTGAATAATTTACTATAGAAAAGGCAATCCCTGGCGTAATTAAAACTTGCGACAGTATAAAATTATTTTTTGAATAATTTACAATAGAAAAGGCAATCCCTGGCGCAATTAAAATTTGCGACAGTATAAAATTATTTTTTGAATAATTTACTATAGAAAAAGCAATTCCTGGCGTAATTAAAATTTGCGACAGTAAAAAATTATTTTTTTAATAATTTACTATAGAAAAGGCAATCCTTGGCGTAATTAAAATTTGCGACAGTTAAAAATTATTTTTTGAATAATTTACTATAGAAAAGGCAACCCTGGCGCACATAAAATTTGCGACAGTAAAAAATTATTTTTTGAATAATTTACTATAGAAAAGGCAATCGCTGGCGTATTTAAAATTTGCGACAGTAAGAAATTAATTTGTGAGAAATTTACTATAGAAAAGGCAATCCCTGGTATATTTAAAATTTGCGACAGTAAAAAATTATTTTTGTTTGCAAAATTTACTATAGAAAAGGCAATCCCTGGCGTATTTAGAATTTGCGACAGTAAAAAATTATTTTTTTGAATAATTTACTATAGAGAAGGCAATCCCTGGCGTAATTAAAATTTGCGACAGTAGAAAATTATTTTTTGAATAATTTACTATAGAAAAGGCAATCCCTGGCGTATTTAAAATTTGCGACAGTAAAAAATTAATTTGTGAGAAATTTACTATAGAAAAGGCAATCCCTGGGATATTTAAAATTTGCGACAGTAAAAAATTATTTTTTGAATAATTTACTATAGAAAAGGTAATCCCTGGCATATTTAAAATTTGCGACAGTAAAAATTATTTTTTGAATAATTTACTATAGAAAAGGCAATCCCTGGCGTAATTAAAATTTGCGACAGTAAAAAATTATTTTTTGAATAATTTACTATAGAAAAGGCAATCCCTGGCGCAATTAAATATTGCGACAGTATAAAATTATTTTTTGAATAATTTACTATAGAAAAGGCAATCCCTGGCGTATTTAAAATTTGCGACAGTAAAAAATTATTTTTTGAATAATTTACTATAGAAAAGGCAATCCCTGGCGTAATTAAAATTTGCGACAGATGAAAATTATTTTTTGAATAATTTACTATAGGAAAGGTAATCCCTGGCGTAATTAAAATTTGCGACAGTAGAAAATTATTTTTTGAATAATTTACTATAGAAAAGGCAATCCCCGGCGTAATTAAAATTTGCTACAGTTGAAAATTATTTTTTGAATAATTTACTATAGAAAAGGCAATCCCTGGCGTAATTAAAATTTGCGACAGTAAAAAATTATTTTTTGAATAATTTACTATAGAAAAGGCAATCCCTGGCGCAATTAAAATTTGCGACAGTAAAAAATTATTTTTTGCAAAATTTACTATAGAAAAGGCAATCCCTGGCGTAATTAAAATTTGCGACAGTATAAAATTATTTTTTGAATAATTTACTATAGAAAAGGCAATCCCTGGCGTAACTAAAATTTGCGACAGTATAAAATTATTTTTTGAATAATTTACTATAGAAAAGGCAATCCCTGGCGTAATTAAAATTTGCGACAGTTGAAAATTATTTTTTGAATAATTTACTATAGAAAAGGCAATCCCTGGCGTAATTAAAATTTGCGACAGTATGAAATTATTTTTTGAATAATTTACTATAGAAAAGGCAATCCCTGGCGCAATTAAAATTTGCGACAGTATAAAATTATTTTTTGAATAATTTACTATAGAAAAGGCAATCCCTGGTGCAATTAAAATTTGCGACAGTAAAAAATTATTTTTTGAATAATTTACTATAGAAAAGGGAATCCCTGGCGTATTTAAAATTTGCGACAGTAAGAAATTAATTTGTGAGAAATTTACTATAGAAAAGGCAATCCCTGGGATATTTAAAATTAGCGACAGTAAAAAATTATTTTTTTGCAAAATTTACTATAGAAAACGCAATCCCTGGCGTATTTAAAATTTGCGACAGTAAGAAATTAATTTGTGAGAAATTTACTATAGAAAAGGCAATCCCTGGGATATTTAAAATTTGCGACAGTAAAAAATTATTTTTTGAATAATTTACTATAGAAAAGGCAATCCCTGGCGTATTTAAAATTTGCGACAGTAAAAAATTATTTTTTGAATAATTTACTATAGAAAAGGCAATCCCTGGCGCAATTAAAATTTGCGACAGTAGAAAATTATTTTTTGAATAATTTACTATAGAAAAGGCAATCCCTGGCGTAATTAAAATTTGCGACAGTAAAAAATTATTTTTTGCAAAATTTACTATAGGAAAGGCAATCCCTGGCGTAATTAAAATTTGCGACAGTAGAAAATTATTTTTTGAATAATTTACTATAGAAAAGGCAATCCCTGGCGCAATTAAAATTTGCGACAGTAGAAAATTATTTTTTGAATAATTTACTATAGAAAAGGCAATCCCTGGCGTAATTAAAATTTGCGACAGTAGAAAATTATTTTTTGAATAAATTACTATAGAAAAGGCAATCCCTGGCGTAATTAAAATTTGCGACAGTAGAAAATTATTTTTTGAATAATTACTATAGAAAAGGCAATCCCTGGCGTAATTAAAATTTGCGACAGTAGAAAATTATTGTTTGAATAATTTACTATAGAAAAGGCAATCCCTGGCGTAATTAAAATTTGCGACAGTATAAAATTATTTTTTGAATAATTTACTATAGAAAAGGCAATCCCTGGCGCAATTAAAATTTGCAACAGTAAAAAATTATTTTTTGCAAAATTTACTATAGAAAAGGCAATCCCTGGCGCAATTAAAATTTGCGACAGTAAAAAATTGTTTTTTGAATAATTTACTGTAGAAAAGGCATTTACTGGCGTAATTAAAATTTGCGACAGTTGAAAATTATTTTTTGCAAAATTTACTATAGAAAAGGCAATCCCTGGCGGATTTGAAATTTGCGACAGTTGAAAATTATTTTTTGAAAATTTTACTATAGAAAAGGCAATCCCTGGCGTAATTAAAATTAGCGACAGTTGAAAATTATTTTTTGCAAAATTTACTATAGAAAAGGCAATCCCTGGCGTAATTAAAATTTGCGACAGTAGAAAATTATTTTTTGAATAATTTACTATATAAAAGGCAATCCCTGGCGCAATTAAAATTTGCGACAGTATAAAATTATGTTTTGAATAATTTACTATAGAAAAGGCAATTCCTGGCGTAGTTAAAATTTGCGACAGTAGAAAATAATTTTTTGAATAATTTACTATAGAAAAGGCAATCCCTGGCGCACTTAAAATTTGCGACAGTAAGAAATTATTTTTTGAATAATTTACTATAGAAAAGGCAATCCCTGGCGTAATTAAAATTTGCGACAGTAAAAAATTAATTTTTGAATAATTTACTATAGAAAAGGCAATCCCTGGCGGATTTAAAATTTGCGAGAGTAAAAAATTATTTTTTGAATAATTTACTATAGAAAAGGCAATCCCTGGCGTAATTAAAATTTGCGACAGTATAAAATTATTTTTTGAATAATTTACTATAGAAAAGGCAATCCCTGGCGTAATTAAAATTTGCGACAGTAGAAAATTATTTTTTGAATAATTTACTATAGAAAAGGCAATCCCTGGCGCACTTAAAATTTGCGACAGTAAAAAATTATTTTTTGAATAATTTACTATAGAAAAGGCAATCCCTGGTGTAATTAAAATTTGCGACAGTTGAAAATTATTTTTTGAATAATTTACTATAGAAAAGGCAATCCCTGGCGCAATTAAAATTTTCGACAGTAGAAAATTATTTTTTGAATAATTTACTATAGAAAAGGCAATCCCTGGCGTAATTAAAATTTGCGACAGTAAAAAATTATTTTTTGAATATTTTACTATAGAAAAGGCAATCCCTGGCGTAATTAAAATTTGCGACAATTGAAAATTATTTTTTGAATAATTTACTATAGAAAAGGCAATCCCTGGCGTAATTAAAATTTGCGACAGTTGAAAATTATTTTTTGAGTAATTTACTATAGAAAAGGCAATCCCTGGCGTAATTAAATTTTGCGACAGTTGAAAATTATTTTTTGAATAATTTACTATAGAAAAGGCAATCCCTGGCGCAATTACAATTTGCGACAATAGAAAATTATTTTTTGAATAATTTACTATAGAAAAGGCAATCCCTGGCGCACTTAAAATTTGCGACAGTAAAAAATTATTTTTTGAATAATTTACTATAGAAAAGGCAATCCCTGGCGTAATTAAAATTTGCGACAGTTGAAAATTATTTTTTGAATAATTTACTATAGAAAAGGCAATCCCTGGCCCAATTAAAACTTGCGACAGTAGAAAATTATTTTTGAATAATTTACTATAGAAAAGGCAATCCCTGGCGTAATTAAAATTTGCGACAGTAAAAAATTATTTTTTGAATAATTTACTATAGAAAAGGCAATCCCTGGCGTAATTAAAATTTGCGACAGTAGAAAATTATTTTTTGAATAATTTACTATAGAAAAGGCAATCCCTGGCGTAATTAAAATTTGCGACAGTAAAAAATTATTTTTTGAATAATTTACTATAGAAAAGGCAATCCCTAGGGTAATTAAAATTTGCGACAGTAGAAAATTATTTTTTGAATAATTTACTATAGAAAAGGCAATCCCTGGCGTAATTAAAATTTGCGACAGTTGAAAATTATTTTTTGAATAATTTACTATAGAAAAGGCAATCCCTGGCCCAATTAAAACTTGCGACAGTAAGAAATTATTTTTTGAATAATTTACTATAGAAAAGGCAATCCCTGGCGTAATTAAAATTTGCGACAGTAAAAAATTAATTTTTGAATAATTTACTATAGAAAAGGCAATCCCTGGCGGATTTAAAATTTGCGAGAGTAAAAAATTATTTTTTGAATAATTTACTTTAGAAAAGGCAATCCCTGGCGTAATTAAAATTTGCGACAGTATAAAATTATTTTTTGAATAATTTACTATAGAAAAGGCAATCCCTGGCGTAATTAAAATTTGCGACAGTAGAAAATTATTTTTTGAATAATTTACTATAGAAAAGGCAATCCCTGGCGCACTTAAAATTTGCGACAGTAAAAAATTATTTTTTGAATAATTTACTATAGAAAAGGCAATCCCTGGTGTAATTAAAATTTGCGACAGTTGAAAATTATTTTTTGAATAATTTACTATAGAAAAGGAAATCCCTGGCGCAATTAAAATTTTCGACAGTAGAAAATTATTTTTTGAATAATTTACTATAGAAAAGGCAATCCCTGGCGTAATTAAAATTTGCGACAGTAAAAAATTATTTTTTGAATAATTTACTATAGAAAAGGCAATCCCTGGCGTAATTAAAATTTGCGACAATTGAAAATTATTTTTTGAATAATTTACTATAGAAAAGGCAATCCCTGGCGTAATTAAAATTTGCGACAGTTGAAAATTATTTTTTGAGTAATTTACTATAGAAAAGGCAATCCCTGGCGTAATTAAATTTTGCGACAGTTGAAAATTATTTTTTGAATAATTTACTATAGAAAAGGCAATCCCTGGCGCAATTACAATTTGCGACAATAGAAAATTATTTTTTGAATAATTTACTATAGAAAAGGCAATCCCTGGCGCACTTAAAATTTGCGACAGTAAAAAATTATTTTTTGAATAATTTACTATAGAAAAGGCAATCCCTGGCGTAATTAAAATTTGCGACAGTTGAAAATTATTTTTTTAATAATTTACTATAGAAAAGGCAATCCCTGGCCCAATTAAAACTTGCGACAGTAGAAAATTATTTTTGAATAATTTACTATAGAAAAGGCAATCCCTGGCGTAATTAAAATTTGCGACAGTAAAAAATTATTTTTTGAATAATTTACTATAGAAAAGGCAATCCCTGGCGTAATTAAAATTTGCGACAGTAGAAAATTATTTTTTGAATAATTTACTATAGAAAAGGCAATCCCTGGCGTAATTAAAATTTGCGACAGTAAAAAATTATTTTTTGAATAATTTACTATAGAAAAGGCAATCCCTAGGGTAATTAAAATTTGCGACAGTAGAAAATTATTTTTTGAATAATTTACTATAGAAAAGGCAATTCCTGGCGTATTTAAAATTTGCGACAGTAAAAAATTAATTTGTGAAAAATTTACCTGGCGAAATTGAAATTTGCGAGAGTAAAAAATTATTTTTTGAATAATTTACTATAGAAAAGGCAATCCTTGGCGCACTTAAAATTTGCGACAGTAAAAAATTATTTTTTGAATAATTTACTATAGAAAAGGCAATCCCTGGCGTAATTAAAATTTGCGACAGTATAAAATTATTTTTTGAATAATTTACTATAGAAAAGGCAATCCCTGGCGTAATTAAAATTTGCGACAGTAGAAAATTATTTTTTGAATAATTTACTATAGAAAAGGCAATCCCTGGCGTAATTAAAATTTGCGACAGTATAAAATAATTTTTTGAATAATTTACTATAGAAAAGGCAATCCCTGGCGTAATTAAAATTTGCGACAGTATATAATTATTTTTTGAATAATTTACTATAGAAATGCAAACCCTGGCGCAATTAAAATTTGCGACAGTAAAAAATTATTTTTTGAATAATTTACTATAGAAAAGGCAATCCCTGGCGTAATTAAAATTTGCGACAGTAAAAAATTATTTTTTGAATAATTTACTATAGAAAAGGCAATCCCTGGCGTAATTAAAATTTGCGACAGTTGAAAATTATTTTTTGAAAAATTTACTATAGAAAAGGCAAACCCTGGTGTTATTAAAATTTGCGACAGTTGAAAATTATTTTTTGAATAATTTACTATAGAAAAGGCAATCCCTGGCGTAATTAAAATTTGCGACAGTAAAAAATTATTTTTTGAATAATTTACTATAGAAAAGGCAATCCCTGGCGTAATTAAAATTTGCGACAGTAAGAAATTATTTTTTGAATAATTTACTATAGAAAAGGCAATCCCTGGCGTAATTAAAATTTGCGACAGTAAAAAATTATTTTTTGAATAATTTACTATAGAAAAGGCAATCCCTGGCGTAATTAAAATTTGCGACAGTTGAAAATTATTTTTTGAATAATTTACTATAGAAAAGGCAATCCCTGGCGTAATTAAAATTTGCGAAAGTATAAAATTATTTTCTGAATAATTTACTATAGAAAAGGCAATCCCTGGCGCAATTAAAATTTGCGACAGTTGAAAATTATTTTTTGAATAATTTACTATAGAAAAGGCAATCCCTGGCGTATTTAAAATTTGCGACAGTAAGAAATTAATTTTTGAATAATGTACTATAGAAAAGGCAATCCCTGGCGCACTTAAAATTTGCGACAGTAAAAAATTATTTTTTGAATAATTTACTATAGAAAAGGCAACCCCTGGCGCAATTAAAATTTGCGACAGTAAAAAATTATTTTTTGAATCATTTACTATAGAAAAGGCAATCCCTGGCGTAATTAAAATTTGCGACAGTATAAAATTATTTTTTGAATAATTTACTATAGAAAAGGCAATCCCTGGCGTAATTAAAATTTGCGACAGTAGAAAATTATTTTTTGAATAATTTACTATATAAAAGGCAATCCCTGGCGCACTTAAAATTTGCGACAGTATAAAATTATTTTTTGAATAATTTACTATAGAAAAGGCAATCCCTGGCGTAATTAAAATTTGCGACAGTTGAAAATTATTTTTTGAATAATTTACTATAGAAAAGGAATCCCTGGCGTAATTAAAATTTGCGACAGTAGAAAATTATTTTTTGAATAATTTACTATAGAAAAGGCAATCCCTGGGATATTTAAAATTTGCGACAGTAAAAAATTATTTTTTGAATAATTTACTATAGAAAAGGCAATCCCTGGCGTAATTAAAATTTGCGACAGTAAGAAATTATTTTTTGAATAATTTACTATAGAAAAGGCAATCCCTGGCGTAATTAAAATTTGCGACAGTAAAAAATTATTTTTTGAATAATTTACTATAGAAAAGGCAATCCCTGGCGTAATTAAAATTTGCGACAGTTGAAAATTATTTTTTGAATAATTTACTATAGAAAAGGCAATCCCTGGCGTAATTAAAATTTGCGAAAGTATAAAATTATTTTCTGAATAATTTACTATAGAAAAGGCAATCCCTGGCGCAATTAAAATTTGCGACAGTTGAAAATTATTTTTTGAATAATTTACTATAGAAAAGGCAATCCCTGGCGTATTTAAAATTTGCGACAGTAAGAAATTAATTTTTGAATAATGTACTATAGAAAAGGCAATCCCTGGCGCACTTAAAATTTGCGACAGTAAAAAATTATTTTTTGAATAATTTACTATAGAAAAGGCAACCCCTGGCGCAATTAAAATTTGCGACAGTAAAAAATTATTTTTTGAATCATTTACTATAGAAAAGGCAATCCCTGGCGTAATTAAAATTTGCGACAGTATAAAATTATTTTTTGAATAATTTACTATAGAAAAGGCAATCCCTGGCGTAATTAAAATTTGCGACAGTAGAAAATTATTTTTTGAATAATTTACTATATAAAAGGCAATCCCTGGCGCACTTAAAATTTGCGACAGTATAAAATTATTTTTTGAATAATTTACTATAGAAAAGGCAATCCCTGGCGTAATTAAAATTTGCGACAGTTGAAAATTATTTTTTGAATAATTTACTATAGAAAAGGAATCCCTGGCGTAATTAAAATTTGCGACAGTAGAAAATTATTTTTTGAATAATTTACTATAGAAAAGGCAATCCCTGGGATATTTAAAATTTGCGACAGTAAAAAATTATTTTTTGAATAATTTACTATAGAAAAGGCAATCCCTGGCGTAATTAAAATTTGCGACAGTAAGAAATTATTTTTTGAATAATTTACTATAGAAAAGGCAATCCCTGGCGTAATTAAAATTTGCGGCAGTAAAAAATTATTTTTTGAATAATTTACTATAGAATAGGCAATCCCTGGCGTAATTAAAATTTGCGACAGTTGAAAATTATTTTTTGAATAATTTACTATAGAAAAGGCAATCCCTGGCGTAATTAAAATTTGCGAAAGTATAAAATTATTTTCTGAATAATTTACTATAGAAAAGGCAATCCCTGGCGCAATTAAAATTTGCGACAGTTGAAAATTATTTTTTGAATAATTTACTATAGAAAAGGCAATCCCTGGCGTATTTAAAATTTGCGACAGTAAGAAATTAATTTTTGAATAATGTACTATAGAAAAGGCAATCCCTGGCGCACTTAAAATTTGCGACAGTAAAAAATTATTTTTTGAATAATTTACTATAGAAAAGGCAACCCCTGGCGCAATTAAAATTTGCGACAGTAAAAAATTATTTTTTGAATCATTTACTATAGAAAAGGCAATCCCTGGCGTAATTAAAATTTGCGACAGTATAAAATTATTTTTTGAATAATTTACTATAGAAAAGGCAATCCCTGGCGTAATTAAAATTTGCGACAGTAGAAAATTATTTTTTGAATAATTTACTATATAAAAGGCAATCCCTGGCGCACTTAAAATTTGCGACAGTATAAAATTATTTTTTGAATAATTTACTATAGAAAAGGCAATCCCTGGCGTAATTAAAATTTGCGACAGTTGAAAATTATTTTTTGAATAATTTACTATAGAAAAGGAATCCCTGGCGTAATTAAAATTTGCGACAGTAGAAAATTATTTTTTGAATAATTTACTATAGAAAAGGCAATCCCTGGGATATTTAAAATTTGCGACAGTAAAAAATTATTTTTTGAATAATTTACTATAGAAAAGGCAATCCCTGGCGCAATTACAATTTGCAACAGTAAAAAATTATTTTTTGGATAATTTACTATAGAAAAGGCAATCCCTGGGATATTTAAAATTTGCGACAGTAAAAAATTATTTTTTGAATAATTTACTATAGAAAAGGCAATCCCTGGCGTATTTAAAATTTGCGACAGTAAAAATTATTTTTTGAATAATTTACTATAGAAAAGGCAATCCCTGGCGTAATTAAAATTTGCGACAGTAAAAAATTATTTTTTGAATAATTTACTATAGAAAAGGCAATCCGTGGCGCAATTAAAATTTGCGACAGTATAAAATTATTTTTTGAATAATTTACTATAGAAAAGGCAATTCCTGGCGTATTTAAAATTTGCGACAGTAAAAAATTATTTTTTGAATAATTTACTATAGAAAAGGCAATTCCTGGCGTAATTAAAATTTGCGACAGTTGAAAATTATTTTTTGAATAATTTACTATAGAAAAGGCAATCCCTGGCGCAATTAAAATTTGCGACAGTAGAAAATTATTTTTTGAATAATTTACTATAGAAAAGGCAATCCCTGGCGTAATTAAAATTTTCGACAGTTGAAAATTATTTTTTGAATAATTTACTATAGAAAAGGCAATCCCTGGCGTAATTAAAATTTGCGACAGTATAAAATTATTTTTTGAATAATTTACTATAGAAAAGGCAATCCCTGGCGCAATTAAAATTTGCGACAGTATAAAATTATTTTTTGAATAATTTACTATAGAAAAGGCAATCCCTGGCGTAATTAAAATTTGCGACAGTTGAAAATTATTTTTTGAATAATTTACTATAGAAAAGGCAATCCCTGGCGTAATTAAAATTTGCGACAGATGAAAATTATTTTTTGAATAATTTACTATAGAAAAGGTAATCCCTGGCGTAATTAAAATTTGCGACAGTAGAAAATTATTTTTTGAATAATTTACTATAGAAAAGGCAATCCCTGGCGTAATTAAAATTTGCGACAGTTGAAAATTATTTTTTGAATAATTTACTATAGAAAAGGCAATCCCTGGCGCACTTAAAATTTGCGACAGTATAAAATTATTTTTTGAATAATTTACTATAGAAAAGGCAATCCCTGGCGCAATTAAAATTTGCGACAGTAAAAAATTATTTTTTGCAAAATTTACTATAGAAAAGGCAATCCCTGGCGCACTTAAAATTTGCGACAGTATAAAATTATTTTTTGAATAATTTACTATAGAAAAGGCAATCCCTGTCGTAATTAAAATTTGCGACAGTAGAAAATTATTTTTTGAATAATTTACTATAGAAAAGGCAATCCCTGGCGTAATTAAAATTTGCGACAGTAGAAAATTATTTTTTGAATAATTTACTATAGAAAAGGCTATCCCTGGCGTAATTAAAATTTGCGAGAGTAGAAAATTATTTTTTGAATAATTTACTATAGAAAAGGCAATCCCTGGCGTAATTAAAATTTGCGACAGTATAAAATAATTTTTTGAATAATTTACTATAGAAAAGGCAATCCCTGGCGTAATTAAAATTTGCGACAGTATAAAATTATTTTTTGAATAATTTACTATAGAAATGCAATCCCTGGTGCAATTAAAATTTGCAACAGTAAAAAATTATTTTTTGAATAATTTACTATAGAAAAGGCAATCCCTGGCGTAATTAAAATTTGCGACAGTAAAAAATTATTTTTTGAATAATTTACTATAGAAAAGGCAATCCCTGGCGTAATTAAAATTTGCGACAGTTGAAAATTATTTTTTGAATAATTTACTATAGAAAAGGCAATCCCTGGTGTTATTAAAATTTGCGACAGTTGAAAATTATTTTTTGAATAATTTACTATAGAAATGGCAATCCCTGGCGTAATTAAAATTTGCGACAGTAAAAAATTATTTTTTGAATAATTTACTATAGAAAAGGCAATCCCTGGCGTAATTAAAATTTGCGACAGTAAGAAATTATTTTTTGAATAATTTACTATAGAAAAGGCAATCCCTGGCGTAATTAAAATTTGCGACAGTAAAAAATTATTTTTTGAATAATTTACTATAGAAAAGGCAATCCCTGGCGTAATTAAAATTTGCGACAGTAAAAAATTATTTTTTGAATAATTTACTATACAAAAGGCAATCCCTGGCGTAATTAAAATTTGCGACAGTAAAAAATTATTTTTTGAATAATTTACTATAGAAAAGGCAATCCCTGGCGTAATTAAAATTTGCGACAGTAAGAAATTATTTTTTGAATAATTAACTATAGAAAAGGCAATCCCTGGCCCACATAAAATTTGCGACAGTAAAAAATTATTTTTTGAATAATTTACTATAGAAAAGGCAATCCTGGCGCACTTAAAATTTGCGACAATATAAAATTATTTTTTGAATAATTTACTATAGAAAAGGCAATCCCTGGCGTAATTAAAATTTGCAACAGTTGAAAATTATTTTTTGAATAATTTACTATAGAAAAGGCAATCCCTGGCGTAATTAAAATTTGCGACAGTATAAAATTATTTTTTGAATAATTTACTATAGAAAAGGCAATCCCTGGCGCAATTAAAATTTGCGACAGTAAAAAATTATTTTTTGAATAATTTACTATACAAAAGGCAATCCCTGGCGTAATTAAAATTTGCGACAGTAAAAAATTATTTTTTCAATAATTTACTATAGAAAAGGCAATCCCTGGCGTAATTAAAATTTGCGACAGTAAGAAATTATTTTTTGAATAATTAACTATAGAAAAGGCAATCCCTGGCGCACATAAAATTTGCGACAGTAAAAAATTATTTTTTGAATAATTTACTATAGAAAAGGCAATCCCTGGCGCACTTAAAATTTGCGACAATATAAACTTATTTTTTGAATAATTTACTATAGAAAAGGCAATCCCTGGCGTAATTAAAATTTGCGACAGTATAAAATTATTTTTTGAATAATTTACTATAGAAAAGGCAATCCCTGGCGCAATTAAAATTTGCGACAGTAAAAAATTATTTTTTGAATAATTTACTATAGAAAAGGCAATCCCTGGCGTAATTAAAATTTGCGACAGTAGAAAATTATTTTTTGAATAATTTACTATAGAAAAGGCAATCCCTGGCGTAATTAAAATTTGCGACAGTAGAAAATTATTTTTTGAATAATTTACTATAGAAAAGGCAATCCCTGGCGTAATTAAAATTTGCGACAGTAGAAAATTATTTTTTGAATAATTTACTATAGAAAAGGCAATCCCTGGCGTAATTAAAATTTGCGACAGTATAAAATAATTTTTTGAATAATTTACTATAGAAAAGGCAATCCCTGGCGTAATTAAAATTTGCGACAGTATAAAATTATTTTTTGAATAATTTACTATAGAAATGCAATCCCTGGCGCAATTAAAATTTGCGACAGTAAAAAATTATTTTTTGAATAATTTACTATAGAAAAGGCAATCCCTGGCGTAATTAAAATTTGCGACAGTAAAAAATTATTTTTTGAATAATTTACTATAGAAAAGGCAATCCCTGGCGTAATTAAAATTTGCGACAGTTGAAAATTATTTTTTGAATAATTTACTATAGAAAAGGCAATCCCTGGTGTTATTAAAATTTGCGACAGTTGAAAATTATTTTTTGAATAATTTACTATAGAAAAGGCAATCCCTGGCGTAATTAAAATTTGCGACAGTAAAAAATTATTTTTTGAATAATTTACTATAGAAAAGGCAATCCCTGGCGTAATTAAAATTTGCGACAGTAAGAAATTATTTTTTGAATAATTTACTATAGAAAAGGCAATCCCTGGCGTAATTAAAATTTGCGACAGTAAAAAATTATTTTTTGAATAATTTACTATAGAAAAGGCAATCCCTGGCTTAATTAAAATTTGCGACAGTAAAAAATTATTTTTTGAATAATTTACTATACAAAAGGTAATCCCTGGCGTAATTAAAATTTGCGACAGTAAAAAATTATTTTTTGAATAATTTACTATAGAAAAGGCAATCCCTGGCGTAATTAAAATTTGCGACAGTAAGAAATTATTTTTTGAATAATTAACTATAGAAAAGGCAATCCCTGGCGCACATAAAATTTGCGACAGTAAAAAATTATTTTTTGAATAATTTACTATAGAAAAGGCAATCCCTGGCGCACTTAAAATTTGCGACAATATAAAATTATTTTTTGAATAATTTACTATAGAAAAGGCAATCCCTGGTGTTATTAAAATTTGCGACAGTTGAAAATTATTTTTTGAATAATTTACTATAGAAAAGGCAATCTCTGGCGTAATTAAAATTTGCGACAGTAAAAAATTATTTTTTGAATAATTTACTATAGAAAAGGCAATCCCTGGCGTAATTAAAATTTGCGACAGTAAAAAATTATTTTTTGAATAATTTACTATACAAAAGGCAATCCCTGGTGTAATTAAAATTTGCGACAGTAAAAAATTATTTTTTGAATAATTTACTATAGAAAATGCAATCCCTGGCGCAATTAAAATTTGCGACAGTAAAAAATTATTTTTTGAATAATTTACTATAGAAAAGGCAATCCCTGGCGTAATTAAAATTTGCGAGAGTAAAAAATTATTTTTTGAATAATTTACTATAGAAAAGGCAATCCCTGGCGTAATTAAAATTTGCGACAGTTGAAAATTATTTTTTGAATAATTTACTATAGAAAAGGCAATCCCTGGAGTTATTAAAATTTGCGACAGTTGAAAATTATTTTTTGAATAATTTACTATAGAAAAGGCAATCCCTGGGATATTTTAAATTTGCGACAGTAAAAAATTATTTTTTGAATAATTTACTATAGAAAAGGCAATCCCTGGCGTAATTAAAATTTGCGACAGTAAGAAATTATTTTTTGAATAATTTACTATAGAAAAGGCAATCCCTGTCGTAATTAAAATTTGCGACAGTAAAAAATTATTTTTTGAATAATTTACTATAGAAAAGGCAATCCCTGGCGTAATTAAAATTTGCGACAGTAAAAAATTATTTTTTGAATAATTTACTATACAAAAGGCAATCCCTGGCGTAATTAAAATTTGCGACAATAAAAAATTATTTTTTGAATAATTTACTATAGAAAAGGCAATCCCTGGCGTAATTAAAATTTGCGACAGTAAGAAATTATTTTTTTAAATAATTAACTATAGAAAAGGCAATCCCTGGCGCACATAAAATTTGCGACAGTAAAAAATTATTTTTTGAATAATTTACTATAGAAAAGGCAATCCCTGGCGCACTTAAAATTTGCGACAATATAAAATTATTTTTTGAATAATTTACTAAGAAAAGGCAATCCCTGGCGTAATTAAAATTTGCGACAGTTGAAAATTATTTTTTGAATAATTTACTATAGAAAAGGCAATCCCTGGCGTAATTAAAATTTGCGACAGTATAAAATTATTTTTGGAATAATTTACTATAGAAAAGGCAATCCCTGGCGCAATTAAAATTTGCGACAGTTGAAAATTATTTTTTGAATAATTTACTATAGAAAAGGCAATCCCTGGCGTATTTAAAATTTGCGTCAGTAAGAAATTAATTTTTGAATAATGTACTATAGAAAAGGCAATCCCTGGCGCACTTAAAATTTGCGACAGTAAAAAATTATTTTTTGAATAATTTACTATAGAAAAGGCAACCCTTGGCGCAATTAAAATTTGCGACAGTAAAAAATTATTTTTTGAATAATTTACTATAGAAAAGGCAATCCCTGGCGTATTTAAAATTTGCGACAGTAAAAATTATTTTTTGAATAATTTACTATAGAAAAGGCAATCCCTGGCGTAATTAAAATTTGCGACAGTAAAAAATTATTTTTTGAATAATTTACTATAGAAAAGGCAATCCGTGGCGCAATTAAAATTTGCGACAGTATAAAATTATTTTTTGAATAATTTACTATAGAAAAGGCAATCCCTGGCGTATTTAAAATTTGCGACAGTAAAAAATTATTTTTTGAATAATTTACTATAGAAAAGGCAATCCCTGGCGTAATTAAAATTTGCGACAGTTGAAAATTATTTTTTGAATAATTTACTATAGAAAAGGCAATCCCTGGCGTAATTAAAATTTGCGACAGATGAAAATTATTTTTTGAATAATTTACTATAGAAAAGGTAATCCCTGGCGTAATTAAAATTTGCGACAGTAGAAAATTATTTTTTGAATAATTTACTATAGAATAGGCAATCCCTGGCGTAATTAAAATTTGCGACAGTTGAAAATTATTTTTTGAATAATTTACTATAGAAAAGGCAATCCCTGGCGTAATAAAAATTTGCGACAGTATAAAATTATTTTTTGAATAATTTACTATAGAAAAGGCAATCCCTGGCGCAATTAAAATTTGCGAAAGTATAAAATTATTTTTTGAATAATTTACTATAGAAAAGGCAATCCCTGGCGTAAATAAAATTTGCGACAGTTGAAAATTATTTTTTGAATAATTTACTATAGAAAAGGCAATCCCTGGCGTAATTAAAATTTGCGACAGATGAAAATTATTTTTTGAATAATTTACTATAGAAAAGGTAATCCCTGGCGTAATTAAAATTTGCGACAGTAGAAAATTATTTTTTGAATAATTTACTATAGTAAAGGCAATCCCTGGCGTAATTAAAATTTACGACAGTTGAAAATTATTTTTTGAATAATTTACTATAGAAAAGGCAATCCCTGGCGCACTTAAAATTTGCGACAGTATAAAATTATTTTTTGAATAATTTACTATAGAAAAGGCAATCCCTGGCGCAATTAAAATTTGCGACAGTAAAAAATTATTTTTTGCAAAATTTACTATAGAAAAGGCAATCCCTGGCGCACTTAAAATTTGCGACAGTATAAAATTATTTTTTGAATAATTTACTATAGAAAAGGCAATCCCTGGCGTAATTAAAATTTGCGACAGTAAAAAATTATTTGTTGAATAATTTACTATAGAAAAGGCAATCCCTGGCGTAATTAAAATTTGCGACAGTTGAAAATTATTTTTTGAATAATTTACTATAGAAAAGGCAATCCCTGGCGTAATTAAAATTTCCGACAGTAAAAAATTATTTTTTGAATAATTTACTATAGAAAAGGCAATCCCTGGCGCAATTAAAATTTGCCACAGTTGAAAATTATTTTTTGAATAATTTACTATAGAAAAGGCAATCCCTGGCGCACTTAAAATTTGCGACAGTATAAAATTATTTTTTGAATAATTTACTATAGAAAAGGCAATCCCTGGCGCAATTAAAATTTGCGACAGTAAAAAATTATTTTTTGCAAAATTTACTATAGAAAAGGCAATCCCTGGCGCACTTAAAATTTGCGACAGTATAAAATTATTTTTTGAATAATTTACTATATAAAAGGCAATCCCTGGCGTAATTAAAATTTGCGACAGTAAAAAATTATTTGTTGAGTAATTTACTATAGAAAAGGCAATCCCTGGCGTAATTAAAATTCGCGACAGTTGAAAATTATTTTTTGAATAATTTACCATAGAAAAGGCAATCCCTGGCGTAATTAAAATTTCCGACAGTTGAAAATTATTTTTTGAATAATTTACTATAGAAAAGGCAATCCCTGGCGTAATTAAAATTTGCGACAATAAAAAATTATTTTTTGAATAATTTACTATAGAAAAGGCAATCCCTGGCGTAATTAAAATTTGCGACAGTTGAAAATTATTTTTTGAATAATTTACTATAGAAAAGGCAATCCCTGGCGCACTTAAAATTTGCGACAGTAAAAAATTATTTTTTGAATAATTTACTATAGAAAAGGGAATCCCTGGCGTATTTAAAATTTTCGACAGTAAGAAATTAATTTGTGAGAAATTTACTATAGAAAAGGCAATCCCTGGGATATTTAAAATTTGCGACAGTAAAAAATTATTTTTTTGCAAAATTTACTATAGAAAAGGCAATCCCTGGCGTATTTAAAATTTACGACAGTAAAAAATTATTTTTTGAATAATTTACTATAGAAAAGGCAATCCCTGGCGTAATTAAAATTTGCGACAGTAGAAAATTATTTTTTGAATAATTTACTATAGAAAAGGCAATCCCTGGCGTATTTAAAATTTGTGACAGTAAGAAATTAATTTGTGAGAAATTTACTATAGAAAAGGCAATCCCTGGGATATTTAAAATTTGCGACAGTAAAAAATTATTTTTTGAATAATTTACTATAGAAAAGGCAATCCCTGGCGTATTTAAAATCTGCGACAGTAAAAAATTATTTTTTGAATAATTTACTATAGAAAAGGCAATCCCTGGCGCAATTAAAATTTGCGACAGTAGAAAATTATTTTTTGAATAATTTACAATAGAAAAGGCAATCCCTGGCGTAATTAAAATTTGCGACAGTAAAAAATTATTTTTTGCAAAATTTACTATAGAAAAGGCAATCCCTGGCGTAATTAAAATTTGCGACAGTAGAAAATTATTTTTTGAATAATTTACTATAGAAAAGGCAATCCCTGGCGCAATTAAAATTTGCGACAGTAGAAAATTATTTTTTGAATAATTTACTATAGAAAAGGCAATCCCTGGCGTAATTAAAATTTGCGACAGTAGAAAATTATTTTTTGGGTAATTTACTATAGAAAAGGCAATCCCTGGCGTAATTAAAATTTGCGACAGTAAAAAATTATTTTTTGAATAATTTACTATAGAAAAGGCAATCCCTGGCGCAATTAAAATTTGCGACAGTAGAAAATTATTTTTTGAATAATTTACTATAGAAAAGGCAATCCCTGGCGTAATTAAAATTTGCGACAGTAGAAAATTATTTTTTGAATAAATTACTATAGAAAAGGCAATCCCTGGCGTAATTAAAATTTGCGACAGTAGAAAATTATTTTTTGAATAATTTACTATAGAAAAGGCAATCCCTGGCGTAATTAAAATTTGCGACAGTAGAAAATTATTGTTTGAATAATTTACTATAGAAAAGGCAATCCCTGGCGTAATTAAAATTTGCGACAGTATAAAATTATTTTTTGAATAATTTACTATAGAAAAGGCAATCCCTGGCGCAATTAAAATTTGCAACAGTAAAAAATTATTTTTTGCAAAATTTACTATAGAAAAGGCAATCCCTGCCGCAATTAAAATTTGCGACAGTAAAAAATTGTTTTTTGAATAATTTACTGTAGAAAAGGCAATTACTGGCGTAATTAAAATTTGCGACAGTTGAAAATTATTTTTTGCAAAATTTACTATAGAAAAGGCAATCCCTGGCGGATTTGAAATTTGCGACAGTTGAAAATTATTTTTTGAAAAGTTTACTATAGAAAAGGCAATCCCTGGCGTAATTAAAATTTGCGACAGTTGAAAATTATTTTTTGCAAAATTTACTATAGAAAAGGCAATCCCTGGCGTAATTAAAATTTGCAAGAGTAGAAAATTATTTTTTGAATAATTTACTATATAAAAGGCAATCCCTGGCGCAATTAAAATTTGCGACAGTATAAAATTATATTTTGAATAATTTACTATAGAAAAGGCAATCCCTGGCGTAGTTAAAATTTGCGACAGTAGAAAATAATTTTTTGAATAATTTACTATAGAAAAGGCAATCCCTGGCACACTTAAAATTTGCGACAGTAAAAAATTATTTTTTGAATAATTTACTATAGAAAAGGTAATCCCAGGCGTAATTAAAATTTGCGACAGTATAAAATTATTTTTTGGATAATTTACTATAGAAAAGGCAATCCCTGGCGTAATTAAAATTTGCGACAGTAGAAAATTATTTTTTGAATAATTTACTATAGAAAAGGCAATCCCTGGCGCAATTAAAGTTTGCGACAGTTGAAAATTATTTTTTGAATAATTTACTATAGAAAAGGAAATCCCTGGCGCACTTAAAATTTGCGACAGTAAAAAATTATTTTTTGAATAATTTACTATAGAAAAGGCAATCCCTGGCGTAATTAAAATTTGCGACAGTTGAAAATTATTTTTTGAATAATTTACTATAGAAAAGGCAATCCCTGGCGCACTTAAAATTTGCGACAGTATAAAATTATTTTTTGAATAATTTACTATAGAAAAGGCAATCCCTGGCGCAATTAAAATTTGCGACAGTAAAAAATTATTTTTTGCAAAATTTACTATAGAAAAGGCAATCCCTGGCGCACTTAAAATTTGCGACAGTATAAAATTATTTTTTGAATAATTTACTATAGAAAAGGCAATCCCTGGCGTAATTAAAATTTGCGACAGTAAAAAATTATTTGTTGAATAATTTACTATAGAAAAGGCAATCCCTGGCGTAATTAAAATTTGCGACAGTTGAAAATTATTTTTTGAATAATTTACTATAGAAAAGGCAATCCCTGGCGTAATTAAAATTTCCGACAGTAAAAAATTATTTTTTGAATAATTTACTATAGAAAAGGCAATTCCTGGCGCAATTAAAATTTGCGACAGTTGAAAATTATTTTTTGAATAATTTACTATAGAAAAGGCAATCCCTGGCGCACTTAAAATTTGCGACAGTATAAAATTATTTTTTGAATAATTTACTATAGAAAAGGCAATCCCTGGCGCAATTAAAATTTGCGACAGTAAAAAATTATTTTTGCAAAATTTACTATAGAAAAGGCAATCCCTGGCGCACTTAAAATTTGCGACAGTATAAAATTATTTTTTGAATAATTTACTATAGAAAAGGCAATCCCTGGCGTAATTAAAATTTGCGACAGTAAAAAATTATTTGTTGAATAATTTACTATAGAAAAGGCAATCCCTGGCGTAATTAAAATTTGCGACAGTTGAAAATTATTTTTTGAATAATTTACTATAGAAAAGGCAATCCCTGGCGTAATTAAAATTTCCGACAGTTGAAAATTATTTTTTGAATAATTTACTATAGAAAAGGCAATCCCTGGCGTAATTAAAATTTGCGACAATAAAAAATTATTTTTTGAATAATTTACTATAGAAAAGGCAATCCCTGGCGTAATTAAAATTTGCGACAGTTGAAAATTATTTTTTGAATAATTTACTATAGAAAAGGCAATCCCTGGCGCACTTAAAATTTGCGACAGTAAAACATTATTTTTTGAATAATTTACTATAGAAAAGGGAATCCCTGGCGTATTTAAAATTTGCGACAGTAAGAAATTAATTTGTGAGAAATTTACTATAGAAAAGGCAATCCCTGGGATATTTAAAATTTGCGACAGTAAAAAATTATTTTTTTGCAAAATTTACTATAGAAAAGGCAATCCCTGGCGTATTTAAAATTTACGACAGTAAAAAATTATTTTTTGAATAATTTACTATAGAAAAGGCAATCCCTGGCGTAATTAAAATTTGCGACAGTAGAAAATTATTTTTTGAATAATTTACTATAGAAAAGGCAATCCCTGGCGTATTTAAAATTTGCGACAGTAAGAAATTAATTTGTGAGAAATTTACTATAGAAAAGGCAATCCCTGGGATATTTAAAATTTGCGACAGTAAAAAATTATTTTTTGAATAATTTACTATAGAAAAGGCAATTCCTGGCGTATTTAAAATTTGCGACAGTAAAAAATTATTTTTTGAATAATTTACTATAGAAAAGGCAATCCCTGGCGCAATTAAAATTTGCGACAGTAGAAAATTATTTTTTGAATAATTTACTATAGAAAAGGCAATCCCTGGCGTAATTAAAATTTGCGACAGTAAAAAATTATTTTTTGCAAAATTTACTATAGAAAAGGCAATCCCTGGCGTAATTAAAATTTGCGACAGTAGAAAATTATTTTTTGAATAATTTACTATAGAAAAGGCAATCCCTGGCGCAATTAAAATTTGCGACAGTAGAAAATTATTTTTTGAATAATTTACTATAGAAAAGGCAATCCCTGGCGTAATTAAAATTTGCGACAGTAGAAAATTATTTTTTGGATAATTTACTATAGAAAAGGCAAACTCTGGCGTAATTAAAATTTGCGACAGTAAAAAATTATTTTTTGAATAATTTACTATAGAAAAGGCAATCCCTGGCGCAATTAAAATTTGCGACAGTAGAAAATTATTTTTTGAATAATTTACTATAGAAAAGGCAATCCCTGGCGTAATTAAAATTTGCGACAGTAGAAAATTATTTTTTGAATAAATTACTATAGAAAAGGCAATCCCTGGCGTAATTAAAATTTGCGACAGTAAAAAATTATTTTTTGAATAATTTACTATAGAAAAGGCAATCCCTGGCGTAATTAAAATTTGCGACAGTAGAAAATTATTGTTTGAATAATTTACTATAGAAAAGGCAATCCCTGGCGTAATTAAAATTTGCGACAGTATAAAATTATTTTTTGAATAATTTACTATAGAAAAGGCAATCCCTGGCGCAATTAAAATTTGCAACAGAAAAAAATTATTTTTTGCAAAATTTACTATAGAAAAGGCAATCCCTGGCGCAATTAAAATTTGCGACAGTAAAAAATTGTTTTTTGAATAATTTACTGTAGAAAAGGCAATTACTGGCGTAATTAAAATTTGCGACAGTTGAAAATTATTTTTTGCAAAATTTACTATAGAAAAGGCAATCCCTGGCGGATTTGAAATTTGCGACAGTTGAAAATTATTTTTTGAAAAGTTTACTATAGAAAAGGCAATCCCTGGCGTAATTAAAATTTGCGACAGTTGAAAATTATTTTTTGCAAAATTTACTATAGAAAAGGCAATCCCTGGCGTAATTAAAATTTGCGAGAGTAGAAAATTATTTTTTGAATAATTTACTATATAAAAGGCAATCCCTGGCGCAATTAAAATTTGCGACAGTATAAAATTATATTTTGAATAATTTACTATAGAAAAGGCAATCCCTGGCGTAGTTAAAATTTGCGACAGTAGAAAATAATTTTTTGAATAATTTACTATAGAAAAGGCAATCCCTGGCGCACTTAAAATTTGCGACAGTAAAAAATTATTTTTTGAATAATTTACTATAGAAAAGGCAATCCCTGGCGTAATTAAAATTTGCGACAGTATAAAATTATTTTTTGGATAATTTACTATAGAAAAGGCAATCCCTGGCGTAATTAAAATTTGCGAGAGTAGAAAATTATTTTTTGAATAATTTACTAGAGAAAAGGCAATCCCTGGCGTAATTAAAATTTGCGACAGTAGAAAATTATTTTTTGAATAATTTACTATAGAAAAGGCAATCCTTGGCGTAATTAAAGTTTGCGACAGAAAAAAATTATTTTTTGAATAATTTACTATAGAAAAGGCAATCCCTGGCGTAATTAAAATTTGCGACAGTAAGAAATAATTTTTTGAATAATTTACTATAGAAAAGGCAATCCCTGGCGTAATTAAAATTTGCGACAGTAAAAAATTATTTTTTGAATAATTTACTATAGAAAAGGCAATCCCTGGCGGATTTAAAATTCGCGAGAGTAAAAAATTATTTTTTGAATAATTTACTATAGAAAAGGCAATCCCTGGCGTAATTAAAATTTGCGACAGTATAAAATTATTTTTTGAATAATTTACTATAGAAAAGGCAATCCCTGGCGTAATTAAAATTTGCGACAGTAGAAAATAATTTTTTGAATAATTTACTATAGAAAAGGCAATCCCTGGTGCAATTAAAATTTGCGACAGTTGAAAATTATTTTTTGAATAATTTACTATAGAAAAGGCAATCCCTGGCGCAATTAAAATTTTCGAAAGTAGAAAATTATTTTTTGAATAATTTACTATAGAAAAGGCAATCCCTGGCGTAATTAAAATTTGCGACAGTAAAAAATTATTTTTTGAATAATTTACTATAGAAAAGGCAATCCCTGGCGTAATTAAAATTTGCGACAATTGAAAATTATTTTTTGAATAATTTACTATAGAAAAGGCAATCCCTGGCGTAATTAAAATTTGCGACAGTTGAAAATTATTTTTTGAATAATTTACTATAGAAAAGGCAATCCCTGGCGTAATTAAATTTTGCGACAGTTGAAAATTATTTTTTGAATAATTTACTATAGAAAAGGCAATCCCTGGCGCAATTAAAATTTGCGACAGTAAAAAATTATTTTTTGAATAATTTACTATAGAAAAGGCAATCCCTGGCGCAATTACAATTTGCGACAGTAGAAAATTATTTTTTGAATAATTTACTATAGAAAAGGCAATCCATGGCGCACTTAAAATTTGCGACAGTAAAAAATTATTTTTTGAATAATTTACTATAGAAAAGGCAATCCCTGGCGTAATTAAAATTTGCGACAGTTGAAAATTATTTTTTGAATAATTTACTATAGAAAAGGCAATCCCTGGCCCAATTAAAATTTGCGACAGTAGAAAATTATTTTTTGAATAATTTACTATAGAAAAGGCAATCCCTGGCGTAATTAAAATTTGCCACAGTAAAAAATTATTTTTTGAATAATTTACTATAGAAAAGGCAATCCCTAGGGTAATTAAAATTTGCGACAGTAGAAAATTATTTTTTGAATAATTTACTATAGAAAAGGCAATTCCTGGCGTATTTAAAATTTGCGACAGTAAAAAATTAATTTGTGAAAAATTTACCTGGCGAAATTGAAATTTGCGTGAGTAAAAAATTATTTTTTGAATAATTTACTATAGAAAAGGCAATCCCTGGCGCACTTAAAATTTGCGAAAGTAAAAAATTATTTTTTGAATAATTTACTATAGAAAAGGCAATCCCTGGCGCAATTAAAATTTGCGACAGTATAAAATTATTTTTTGAATAATTTACTATAGAAAAGGCAATCCCTGGCGTAATTAAAATTTTCGACAGTAGAAAATTATTTTTTGAATAATTTACTATAGAAAAGGCAATCCCTGGCGTAATTAAAATTTGCGACAGTATAAAATTATTTTTTTAATAATTTACTATAAAAAAGGCAATCCCTGGCGTAATTAAAATTTGCGACAGTATAAAATTATTTTTTGAATAATTTACTATAGAAATGCAATCCCTGGCGCAATTAAAATTTGCGACAGTAACAAATTATTTTTTGAATAATTTACTATAGAAAAGGCAATCCCTGGCGTAATTAAAATTTGCGACAGTAAAAAATTATTTTTTGAATAATTTACTATAGAAAAGGCAATCCCTGGCGTAATTAAAATTTGCGACAGTATAAAATTATTTTTTTAATAATTTACTATAAAAAAGGCAATCCCTGGCGTAATTAAAATTTGCGACAGTATAAAATTATTTTTTGAATAATTTACTATAGAAATGCAATCCCTGGCGCAATTAAAATTTGCGACAGTAACAAATTATTTTTTGAATAATTTACTATAGAAAAGGCAATCCCTGGGATATTTAAAATTTGCGACAGTAAAAAATTATTTTTTGAATAATTTACTATAGAAAAGGCAATCCCTGGCGCAATTACAATTTGCGACAGTAAAAAATTATTTTTTGGATAATTTACTATAGAAAAGGCAATCCCTGGCGTAATTAAAATTTGCGACAGTATAAAATTATTTTTTGAATAATTTACTATAGAAAAGGCAATCACTGGCGTAATTAAAATTTGCGACAGTAGAAAATTATTTTTTGAATAATTTACTATAGAAAAGGCAATCCCTGGCGTAATTAAAATTTGCGACAGTAGAAAATTATTTTTTGAATAATTTACTATAGAAAAGGCAATCCCTGGCGTAATTAAAATTTGCGACAGTAAAAAATTATTTTTTGAATAATTTACTATAGAAAAGGCAATCCCTGGCGTAGTTAAAATTTGCGACAGTATAAAATTATTTTTTGAATAATTTACTATAGAAAAGGCAATCCCTGGCGCAATTAAAACTTGCGATAGTAAAAAATTATTTTTTGAATAATTTACTATAGAAAAGGCAATCCCTGGCGTAATTAAAATTTGCGACAGTAGAAAATTATTTTTTGAATAATTTACTATAGAAATGCAATCCCTGGCGCAATTAAAATTTGCGACAGTAACAAATTATTTTTTGAATAATTTACTATAGAAAAGGCAATCCCTGGCGTAATTAAAATTTGCGACAGTAAAAAATTATTTTTTGAATAATTTACTATATAAAAGGCAATCCCTGGCGCACTTAAAATTTGCGACAGTATAAAATTATTTTTTGAATAATTTACTATAGAAAAGGCAATCCCTGGCGTAATTAAAATTTGCGACAGTTGAAAATTATTTTTTGAATAATTTACTATAGAAAAGGAATCCCTGGCGTAATTAAAATTTGCGACAGTAGAAAAATATTTTTTGAATAATTTACTATAGAAAAGGCAATCCCTGGGATATTTAAAATTTGCGACAGTAAAAAATTATTTTTTGAATAATTTACTATAGAAAAGGCAATCCCTGGCGCAATTACAATTTGCGACAGTAAAAAATTATTTTTTGGATAATTTACTATAGAAAAGGCAATCCCTGGCGTAATTAAAATTTGCGACAGTATAAAATTATTTTTTGAATAATTTACTATAGAAAAGGCAATCACTGGCGTAATTAAAATTTGCGACAGTAGAAAATTATTTTTTGAATAATTTACTATAGAAAAGGCAATCCCTGGCGTAATTAAAATTTGCGACAGTAGAAAATTATTTTTTGAATAATTTACTATAGAAAAGGCAATCCCTGGCGTAATTAAAATTTGCGACAGTAAAAAATTATTTTTTGAATAATTTACTATAGAAAAGGCAATCCCTGGCGTAGTTAAAATTTGCGACAGTATAAAATTATTTTTTGAATAATTTACTATAGAAAAGGCAATCCCTGGCGTAATTAAAATTTGCGACAGTATAAAATTATTTTTTTAATAATTTACTATAAAAAAGGCAATCCCTGGCGTAATTAAAATTTGCGACAGTATAAAATTATTTTTTGAATAATTTACTATAGAAATGCAATCCCTGGCGCAATTAAAATTTGCGACAGTAACAAATTATTTTTTGAATAATTTACTATAGAAAAGGCAATCCCTGGCGTAATTAAAATTTGCGACAGTAAAAAATTATTTTTTGAATAATTTACTATAGAAAAGGCAATCCCTGGCGTAATTAAAATTTGCGACAGTTGAAAATTATTTTTTGAATAATTTACTATAGAAAAGGCAATCCCTGGTGTTATTAAAATTTGCGACATTTGAAAATTATTTTTTGAATAATTTACTATAGAAGAGGCAATCCCTGGCGTAATTAAAATTTGCGACAGTAAAAAATTATTTTTTGAATAATTTACTATAGAAAAGGCAATCCCTGGCGTAATTAAAATTTGCGACAGTAGAAAATTATTTTTTGAATAATTTACTATAGAAAAGGCAATCCCTGGCGTAATTAAAATTTGCGACAATTGAAAATTATTTTTTGAATAATTTACTATAGAAAAGGCAATCCCTGGCGTAATTAAAATTTGCGACAGTTGAAAATTATTTTTTGAATAATTTACTATAGAAAAGGCAATCCCTGGCGTAATTAAATTTTGCGACAGTTGAAAATTATTTTTTGAATAATTTACTATAGAAAAGGCAATCCCTGGCGCAATTAAAATTTGCGACAGTAAAAAATTATTTTTTGAATAATTTACTATAGAAAAGGCAATCCCTGGCGCAATTACAATTTGCGACAGTAGAAAATTATTTTTTGAATAATTTACTATAGAAAAGGCAATCCCTGGCGCACTTAAAATTTGCGACAGTAAAAAATTATTTTTTGAATAATTTACTATAGAAAAGGCAATCCCTGGCGTAATTAAAATTTGCGACAGTTGAAAATTATTTTTTGAATAATTTACTATAGAAAAGGCAATCCCTGGCCCAATTAAAATTTGCGACAGTAGAAAATTATTTTTTGAATAATTTACTATAGAAAAGGCAATCCCTGGCGTAATTAAAATTTGCCACAGTAAAAAATTATTTTTTGAATAATTTACTATAGAAAAGGCAATCCCTAGGGTAATTAAAATTTGCGACAGTAGAAAATTATTTTTTGAATAATTTACTATAGAAAAGGCAATCCCTGGCGTAATTAAAATTTGCGACAGTATAAAATTATTTTTTGAATAATTTACTATAGAAATGCAATCCCTGGCGCAATTAAAATTTGCGACAGTAACAAATTATTTTTTGAATAATTTACTATAGAAAAGGCAATCCCTGGCGTAATTAAAATTTGCGACAGTAAAAAATTATTTTTTGAATAATTTACTATAGAAAAGGCAATCCCTGGCGTAATTAAAATTTGCGACAGTTGAAAATTATTTTTTGAATAATTTACTATAGAAAAGGCAATCCCTGGTGTTATTAAAATTTGCGACATTTGAAAATTATTTTTTGAATAATTTACTATAGAAGAGGCAATCCCTGGCGTAATTAAAATTTGCGACAGTAAAAAATTATTTTTTGAATAATTTACTATAGAAAAGGCAATCCCTGGCGTAATTAAAATTTGCGACAGTAAGAAATTATTTTTTGAATAATTTACTATAGAAAAGGCAATCCCTGGCGTAATTAAAGTTTGCGACAGTAAAAAATTATTTTTTGAATAATTTACTATAGAAAAGGCAATCCCTGGCGTAATTAAAATTTGCGACAGTAAAAAATTATTTTTTGAATAATTTACTATACAAAAGGCAATCCCTGGCGTAATTAAAATTTGCGACAGTAAAAAATTATTTTTTGAATAATTTACTATAGAAAAGGCAATCCCTGGCGTAATTAAAATTTGCGACAGTAAGAAATTATTTTTTGAATAATTAACTATAGAAAAGGCAATCCCTGGCGCACATAAAATTTGCGACAGTAAAAAATTATTTTTTGAATAATTTACTATAGAAAGGGCAATCCCTGGCGCACTTAAAATTTGCGACAATATAAAATTATTTTTTGAATAATTTACTATAGAAAAGGCAATCCCTGGCGTAATTAAAATTTGCGACAGTATAAAATTATTTTTTGAATAATTTACTATAGAAAAGGCAATCCCTGGCGCAATTAAAATTTGCGACAGTTGAAAATTATTTTTTGAATAATTTACTATAGAAAAGGCAATCCCTGCCGTATTTAAAATTTGCGACAGTAAGAAATTAATTTTTGAATAATGTACTATAGAAAAGGCAATCCCTGGCGCACTTAAAATTTGCGACAGTAAAAAATTATTTTTTGAATAATTTACTATAGAAAAGGCAACCCCTGGCGCAATTAAAATTTGCGACAGTAAAAAATTATTTTTTGAATCATTTACTATAGAAAAGGCAATCCCTGGCGTAATTAAAATTTGCGACAGTATAAATTTATTTTTTGAATAATTTACTATAGAAAAGGCAATCCCTGGAGTAATTAAAATTTGCGACAGTAGAAAATTATTTTTTGAATAATTTACTATATAAAAGGCAATCCCTGGCGCACTTAAAATTTGCGACAGTATAAAATTATTTTTTGAATAATTTACTATAGAAAAGGCAATCCCTGGCGTAATTAAAATTTGCGACAGTTGAAAATTATTTTTTGAATAATTTACTATAGAAAAGGAATCCCTGGCGTAATTAAAATTTGCGACAGTAGAAAAATATTTTTTGAATAATTTACTATAGAAAAGGCAATCCCTGGGATATTTAAAATTTGCGACAGTAAAAAATTATTTTTTGAATAATTTACTATAGAAAAGGCAATCCCTGGCGCAATTACAATTTGCGACAGTAAAAAATTATTTTTTGGATAATTTACTATAGAAAAGGCAATCCCTGGCGTAATTAAAATTTGCGACAGTATAAAATTATTTTTTGAATAATTTACTATAGAAAAGGCAATCACTGGCGTAATTAAAATTTGCGACAGTAGAAAATTATTTTTTGAATAATTTACTATAGAAAAGGCAATCCCTGGCGTAATTAAAATTTGCGACAGTAGAAAATTATTTTTTGAATAATTTACTATAGAAAAGGCAATCCCTGGCGTAATTAAAATTTGCGACAGTAAAAAATTATTTTTTGAATAATTTACTATAGAAAAGGCAATCCCTGGCGTAGTTAAAATTTGCGACAGTATAAAATTATTTTTTGAATAATTTACTATAGAAAAGGCAATCCCTGGCGCAATTAAAACTTGCGATAGTAAAAAATTATTTTTTGAATAATTTACTATAGAAAAGGCAATCCCTGGCGTAATTAAAATTTGCGACAGTAGAAAATTATTTTTTGAATAATTTACTATAGAAAAGGCAATCCCTGGCGTAATTAAAATTTGCGACAGTATAAAATTATTTTTTGAATAATTTACTATAGAAAAGGCAATCCCTGGCGCAATTAAAATTTGCAACAGTAAAAAATTATTTTTTGCAAAATTTACTGTAGAAAAGGCAATCCCTGGCGTAATTAAAATTTGCGACAGTAAAAAATTATTTTTTGCAAAATTTACTGTAGAAAAGGCAATCCCTGGCGGATTTGAAATTTGCGACAGTAAAAAATTATTTTTTGAATAATTTACTATAGTAAAGGCAATCCCTGGCGCAATTAAAATTTGCGACAGTAAAAAATTATTTTTTGAATAATTTACTATAGAAAAGGCAATCCCTGGCGTAATTAAAATTTGCGACAGTAGAAAATTATTTTTTGAATAATTTACTATAGAAAAGGCAATCCCTGGCGTAATTAAAATTTGCGACAGTTGAAAATTATTTTTTGAATAATTTACTATAGAAAAGGCAATCCCTGGCGTAATTAAAATTTGCGACAGTATAAAATTATTTTTTGAATAATTTACTATAGAAAAGGCAATCCCTGTCGCACTTAAAATTTGCGACAGTAGAAAATTATTTTTTGAATAATTTACTATAGAAAAGGCAATCCCTGGCGTAATTAAAATTTGCGACAGTAAAAAATTATTTTTTGAATAATTTACTATAGAAAAGGCAATCCCTGGCGTAATTAAAATTTGCGACAGTTGAAAATTATTTTTTGAATAATTTATTATAGAAAAGGCAATCCCTGGCGCACTTAAAATTTGCGACAGTAGAAAATTATTTTTTGAATAATTTACTATAGAAAAGGCAATCCCTGGCGTAATTAAAATTTGCGACAGTAAAAAATTATTTTTTGAATAATTTACTATAGAAAAGGCAATCCCTGGCGTAATTAAAATTTGCGACAGTTGAAAATTATTTTTTGAATAATTTACTATAGAAAAGGCAATCCCTGGCGTAATTAAAATTTGCGACAGTAAAAAAATATTTTTTGAATAATTTACTATAGAAAAGGCAATCCCTGGCGCAATTAAAATTTGCAACAGTAAAAAATTATTTTTTGCAAAATTTACAGTAGAAAAGGCAATCCCTGGCGTAATTAAAATTTGCGACAGTAAAAAATTATTTTTTGCAAAGTTTACTGTAGAAAAGGCAATCCCTGGCGGATTTGAAATTTGCGACAGTAAAAAATTATTTTTTGAATAATTTACTATAGTAAAGGCAATCCCTGGCGTAATTAAAATTTGCGACAGTAAGAAATTATTTTTTGAATAATTTACTATAGAAAAGGCAATCCCTGGCGTAATTAAAATTTGCGACAGTTGAAAATTATTTTTTGAATAATTTACTATAGAAAGGGCAATCCCTGGCGCAATTAAAATTTGCGACAGTAAAAAATTATTTTTTGAATAATTTACTATAGAAAAGGCAATCCCTGGCGTAATTAAAATTTGCGACAGTAAAAAATTATTTTTTGAATAATTTACTATAGAAAAGGCAATCCCTGGCGTAATTAAAATTTGCGACAGTAAAAAATTATTTTTTGAATAATTTACTATAGAAAAGGCAATCCCTGGCGTAATTAAAATTTGCGACAGTAAAAAATTATTTTTTGAATAATTTACTATAGAAAAGGCAATCCCTGGCGTAATTAAAATTTGCGACAGTAAAAAATTATTTTTTGAATAATTTACTATAGAAAAGGCAATCCCTGGCGTAATTAAAATTTGCGACAGTTGAAAATTATTTTTTGAATAATTTACTATAGAAAAGGCAATCCCTGGCGCAATTAAAATTTGCGACAGTAGAAAATTATTTTTTGAATAATTTACTATAGAAAGGCAATCCCTGGCGTAATTAAACTTTGCGACAGTTGAAAATTATTTTTTGAATAATTTACTATAGAAAAGGCAATCCCTGGCGTAATTAAAATTTGCGACAGTAAAAAATTATTTTTTGAATAATTTACTATAGAAAAGGCAATCCCTGGCGTAATTAAAATTAACGACAGTTGAAAATTATTTTTTGAATAATTTACTATAGAAAAGGCAATCCCTGGCGTAATTAAAATTTGCGACATTTAAAAAAGTATTTTTTGAATAATTTACTATAGAAAAGGCAATCCCTGGCGCAATTAAAATTTGCGACAGTAAAAAATTATTTTTTGAATAATTAACTATAGAAAAGGCAATCCCTGGCGTAATTAAAATTTGCGACAGTATAAAATTATTTTTTGAATAATTTACTATAGAAAAGGCAATCCCTGGCGTAATTAAAATTTGCGACAGTTGAAAATTATTTTTTGAATAATTTACTATAGAAAAGGCAATCCCTGGCGTAATTAAAATTTGCGACAGTAAAAAATTATTTTTTGAATAATTTACTATAGAAAAGGCAATCCCTGGCGTAATTAAAATTTGCGACAGTAAAAAATTATTTTTTGAATAATTTACTATAGAAAAGGCAATCCCTGGCGTAATTAAAATTTGCGACAGTTGAAAATTATTTTTTGAATAATTTACTATAGAAAAGGCAATCCCTGGCGCAATTAAAATTTGCGACAGTAGAAAATTATTTTTTGAATAATTTACTATAGAAAGGCAATCCCTGGCGTAATTAAACTTTGCGACAGTTGAAAATTATTTTTTGAATAATTTACTATAGAAAAGGCAATCCCTGGCGTAATTAAAATTTGCGACAGTAAAAAATTATTTTTTGAATAATTTACTATAGAAAAGGCAATCCCTGGCGTAATTAAAATTAACGACAGTTGAAAATTATTTTTTGAATAATTTACTATAGAAAAGGCAATCCCTGGCGTAATTAAAATTTGCGACAGTTAAAAAAGTATTTTTTGAATAATTTACTATAGAAAAGGCAATCCCTGGCGCAATTAAAATTTGCGACAGTAAAAAATTATTTTTTGAATAATTTACTATAGAAAAGGCAATCCCTGGCGTAATTAAAATTTGCGACAGTATAAAATTATTTTTTGAATAATTTACTATAGAAAAGGCAATCCCTGGCGTAATTAAAATTTGCGACAGTTGAAAGTTATTTTTTGAATAATTTACTATAGAAAAGGCAATCCCTGGCGCAATTAAAATTTGCGACAGTAAAAAATTATTTTTTGAATAATTTACTATAGAAAAGGCAATCCCTGGCGTAATTAAAATTTGCGACAGTAAAAAATTATTTTTTGAATAATTTACTATAGAAGAGGCAATCCCTGGCGTAATTAAAATTTGCGACAGTTGAAAATTATTTTTTGAATAATTTACTATAGAAAAGGCAATCCCTGGCGCAATTAAAATTTGCGACAGTAAAAAATTATTTTTTGAATAATTTACTATAGAAAAGGCAATCCCTGGCGTAATTAAAATTTGCGACAGTAAAAAATTATTTTTTGAATAATTTACTATAGAAAAGGCAATCCCTGGCGTAATTAAAATTTGCGACAGTAAAAAATTATTTTTTGAATAATTTACTATAGAAAAGGCAATCCCTGGCGTAATTAAAATTTGCGACAGTTGAAAATTATTTTTTGAATAATTTACTATAGAAAAGGCAATCCCTGGCGCAATTAAAATTTGCGACAGTAAAAAATTATTTTTTGAATAATTTACTATAGAAAAGGCAATCCCTGCGCAATTAAAATTTGCGACAGTATAAAATTATTTTTTGAATAATTTACTATAGAAAAGCCAATCCCTGGCGTATTTAAAATTTGCGACAGTAAAAAATTATTTTTTGCAAAATTTACTATAGAAAAGGCAATCCCTGGCGTAATTAAAATTTGCGACAGTTGAAAATTATTTTTAGAATAATTTACTATAGAAAAGGCAATCCCTGGCGTAATTAAAATTTGCGACAGTAAAAAATTATTTTTTGAATAATTTACTATAGAAAAGGCAATCCCTGGCGTAATTAAAATTTGCGACAGTAGAAAATTTTTTTTTGAATAATTTACAATAGAAAAGGCAATCCCTGCCGTAATTAAAATTTGCGACAGTTGAAAATTATTTTTTGAATAATTTACTATAGAAAAGGCAATCCCTGGCGTAATTAAAATTTGCGACAGTAGAAAATTATTTTTTGAATAATTTACTATAGAAAAGGCAATCCCTGGCGTAATTAAAATTTGCGACAGTAGAAAATTATTTTTTGAATAATTTACTATATAAAAGGCAATCCCTGGCGTAATTAAAATTTGCGACAGTATAAAATTATTTTTTGAATAATTTACTATAGAAAAGGCAATCCCTGGCGTAATTAAAATTTGCGACAGTAGAAAATTATTTTTTGAATAATTTACTATAGAAAAGGCAATCCCTGGCGTAATTAAAATTTGCGACAGTAGAAAATTATTCTTTGAATAATTTACTATAGAAAAGGCAATCCCTGGCGCACTTAAAATTTGCGAGATTAAAAAATTATTTTTTGCAGAATTTACTATAGAAAAGGCAATCCCTGGCGCACTTAAAATTTGCGACAGTAGAAAATTATTTTTTGAATAATTTACTATAGAAAAGGCAATCCCTGGCGCACTTAAAATTTGCGACAGTAAAAAATTATTTTTTGAATAATTTACTATAGAAAAGGCAATCCCTGGCGTAATTAAAATTTGCGACAGTAAAAAATTATTTTTTTGAATAATTTACTATAGAAAAGGAAATCCCTGGAGCACTTAAAATTTGCGACAGTAAAAAATTATTTTTTGAATAATTTCCTATAGAAAAGGCAATCCCTGGCGTAATTAAAATTTGCGACAGTATAAAATTATTTTTTGAATAATTTACTATAGAAAAGGCAATCCCTGGCGCAATTACAATTTGCGACAGTAGAAAAATATTTTTTGAATAATTTGCTATAGAAAAGGCAATCCCTGGCGTAATTAAAATTTGCGACAGTATAAAATTATTTTTTGAATAATTTACTATAGAAAAGGCAATCCCTGGCGTAATTAAAATTTGCGACAGTATAAAATTATTTTTTGAATAATTTACTATAGAAAAGGCAATCCCTGGTGTAATTAAAATTTGCGACAGTAGAAAATTTTTTTTGAATAATTTACTATAGAAAAGGCAATCCCTGGCGTAATTAAAATTTGCGACAGTAGAAAATTATTCTTTGAATAATTTACTATAGAAAAGGCAATCCCTGGCGCACTTAAAATTTGCGAGAGTAAAAAATTATTTTTTGCAGAATTTACTATAGAAAAGGCAATCCCTGGCGCACTTAAAATTTGCGACAGTAGAAAATTATTTTTTGAATAATTTACTATAGAAAAGGCAATCCCTGGCGCACTTAAAATTTGCGACAGTAAAAAATTATTTTTTGAATAATTTACTATAGAAAAGGCAATCCCTGGCGTAATTAAAATTTGCGACAGTAAAAAATTATTTTTTTGAATAATTTACTATAGAAAAGGCAATCCCTGGAGCACTTAAAATTTGCGACAGTAAAAAATTATTTTTTGAATAATTTCCTATAGAAAAGGCAATCCCTGGCGTAATTAAAATTTGCGACAGTATAAAATTATTTTTTGAATAATTTACTATAGAAAAGGCAATCCCTGGCGCAATTAAAATTTGCGACAGTAGAAAATTATTTTTTGAATAATTTGCTATAAAAAAGGCAATCCCTGGCGTAATTAAAATTTGCGACAGTATAAAATTGTTTTTTGAATAATTTACTATAGAAAAGGCAATCCCTGGCGTAATTAAAATTTTCGACAGTAGAAAATTATTTTTTGAATAATTTACTATAGAAGAGGCAATCCCTGGCGTAATTAAAATTTGCGACAGTAGAAAATTATTTTTTGAATAATTTACTATAGAAAAGGCAATCCCTGGCGCAATTAAAATTTGCGACAGTATAAAATTATTTTTTGAATAATTTACTATAGAAAAGGCAATCCCTGGCGTAATTAAAATTTGCGACAGTATAAAATTATTTTTTGAATAATTTACTATAGAAAAGGCAATCCCTGGCGCAATTAAAATTTGCGACAGTAAAAAATTATTTTTTGAGTAATTTACTATAGAAAAGGCAATCCCTGGCGCACTTAAAATTTGCGACAGTAGAAAATTATTTTTTGAATAATTTACTATAGAAAAGGCAATCCCTGGCGCACTTAAAATTTGCGACAGTAGAAAATTATTTTTTGAATAATTTGCTATAGAAAAGGCAATCCCTGGCGTAATTAAAATTTGCGACAGTATAAAATTATTTTTTGAATAATTTACTATAGAAAAGGCAATCCCTGGCGTAATTAAAATTTGCGACAGTTGAAAATTATTTTTTGAATAATTTACTATAGAAAAGGCAATCCCTGGCGTAATTAAAATTTGCGACATTAGAAAATTATTTTTTGAATAATTTACTATATAAAAGGCAATCCCTGGCGTAATTAAAATTTGCGACAGTAGAAAATTATTTTTTGAATAATTTACTATAGAAAAGGCAATCCCTGGCGTAATTAAAATTTGCGACAGTATAAAATTATTTTTTGAATAATTTACTATAGAAAAGGCAATCCCTGGCGTAATTAAAATTTGCGACAGTAGAAAATTATTTTTTGAATAATTTACTATAGAAAAGGCAATCCCTGGCGTAATTAAAATTTGCGACAGTAGAAAATTATTCTTTGTATAATTTACTATAGAAAAGGCAATCCCTGGCGCACTTAAAATTTGCGAGAGTAAAAAATTATTTTTTGCAGAATTTACTATAGAAAAGGCAATCCCTGGCGCACTTAAAATTTGCGACAGTAGAAAATTATTTTTTGAATAATTTACTATAGAAAAGGCAATCCCTGGCGCACTTAAAATTTGCGACAGTAAAAAATTATTTTTTGAATAATTTACTATAGAAAAGGCAATCCCTGACGTAATTAAAATTTGCGACAGTAAAAAATTATTTTTTTGAATAATTTACTATAGAAAAGGCAATCCCTGGAGCACTTAAAATTTGCGACAGTAAAAAATTATTTTTTGAATAATTTCCTATAGAAAAGGCAATCCCTGGCGTAATTAAAATTTGCGACAGTATAAAATAATTTTTTGAATAATTTACTATAGAAAAGGCAATCCCTGGCGCAATTACAATTTGCGACAGTAGAAAATTATTTTTTGAATAATTTGCTATAGAAAAGGCAATCCCTGGCGTAATTAAAATTTGCGACAGTATAAAATTATTTTTTGAATAATTTACTCTAGAAAAGGCAATCCCTGGCGTAATTAAAATTTGCGACAGTATAACATTATTTTTTGAATAATTTACTATAGAAAAGGCAATCCCTGGCGTAATTAAAATTTGCGACAGTAGAAAATTATTTTTTGAATAATTTACTATAGAAAGGCAATCCCTGGCGTACTTAAAATTTGCGACAGTAGAAAATTATTCTTTGAATAATTTACTATAGAAAGGGCAATCCCTGGCGCACTTAAAATTTGCGAGAGTAAAAAATTATTTTTTGCAGAATTTACTATAGAAAAGGCAATCCCTGGCGCACTTAAAATTTGCGACAGTAGAAAATTATTTTTTGAATAATTTACTATATAAAAGGCAATCCCTGGCGCACTTAAAATTTGCGACAGTAAAAAATTATTTTTTGAATAATTTACTATAGAAAAGGCAATCCGTGGCGTAATTAAAATTTGCGACAGTAAAAAATTATTTTTTTGAATAATTTACTATAGAGAAGGCAATCCCTGGAGCACTTAAAATTTGCGACAGTAAAAAATTATTTTTTGAATAATTTCCTATAGAAAAGGCAATCCCTGGCGTAATTAAAATTTGCGACAGTATAAAATTATTTTTTGAATAATTTACTATAGAAAAGGCAATCCCTGGCGCAATTAAAATTTGCGACAGTAGAAAATTATTTTTTGAATAATTTGCTATAAAAAAGGCAATCCCTGGCGTAATTAAAATTTGCGACAGTATAAAATTATTTTTTGAATAATTTACTATAGAAAAGGCAATCCCTGGCGTAATTAAAATTTGCGACAGTAGAAAATTATTTTTTGAATAATTTACTATAGAAAAGGCAATCCCTGGCGTAATTAAAATTTGCGACATTAGAAAATTATTTTTTGAATAATTTACTATAGAAAAGGCAATCCCTGGCGCAATTAAAATTTGCGACAGTATAAAATTATTTTTTGAATAATTTACTATAGAAAAGGCAATCCCTGGCGTAATTAAAATTTGCGACAGTATAAAATTATTTTTTGAATAATTTACTATAGAAAAGGCAATCCCTGGCGCAATTAAAATTTGCGACAGTAAAAAATTATTTTTTGAATAATTTACTATAGAAAAGGCAATCCCTGGCGCACTTAAAATTTGCGACAGTTGAAAATTATTTTTTGAATAATTTACTATAGAAAAGGCAATCCCTGGCGCACTTAAAATTTGCGACAGTAGAAAATTATTTTTTGAATAATTTGCTATAGAAAAGGCAATCCCTGGCGTAATTAAAATTTGCGACAGTATAAAATTATTTTTTGAATAAATTACTATAGAAAAGGCAATCCCTGGCGTAATTAAAATTTGCGACAGTAGAAAATTATTTTTTGAATAATTTACTATAGAAAAGGCAATCCCTGGCGTAATTAAAATTTGCGACAATAGAAAATTATTTTTTGAATAATTTACTATAGAAAAGGCAATCCCTGGCGCACTTAAAATTTGCGACAGTATAAAATTATTTTTTGAATAATTTACTATAGAAAAGGCAATCCTTGGCGTAATTAAAATTTGTGACAGTAAGAAATTATTTTTTGAATAATTTACTGTAGAAAAGGCAATCCCTGGCGCAATTAAAATTTGCAACAGTAAAAAATTATTTTTTGGAAAATTTACTGTAGAAAAGGCAATCCCTGGCGGATTTGAAATTTGCGACAGTAAAAAATTATTTTTTGAATAATTTACTATAGAAAATGCAATCCCTGGCGCAATTAAAATTTGCTACAGTAGAAAATTATTTTTTGAATAATTTACTATAGAAAAGGCAATCCCTGGCGTAATTAAAATATGCGAGATTATAAAATTATTTTTTGAATAATTTACTATAGAAAAGGCAATCTCTGGCGCAATTAAAATTTGCGACAGTAGAAAATTATTTTTTGAATAATTTACTATAGAAAAGGCAGTCCCTGGCGTAATTAAAATTTGCGACAGTAGAAAATTATTTTTTGAATAATTTACTATAGAAAAGGCAATCCCTGGCGTAATTAAAATATGCGACAGTATAAAATTATTTTTTGAATAATTTACTATAGAAAAGGCAATCCCTGGCGCAATTAAAATTTGCGACAGTAAAAAATTATTTTTTGAATAATTTACTATAGAAAAGGCAATCCCTGGCGCACTTAAAATTTGCGACAGTAGAAAATTATTTTTTGAATAATTTACTATAGAAAAGGCAATCCCTGGCGCACTTAAAATTTGCGACAGTAGAAAATTATTTTTTGAATAATTTGCTATAGAAAAGGCAATCCCTGGCGTAATTAAAATTTGCGACAGTATAAAATTATTTTTTGAATAATTTACTATAGAAAAGGCAATCCCTGGCGTAAATAAAATTTGCGACAGTAGAAAATTATTTTTTGAATAATTTACTATAGAAAAGGCAATCCCTGGCGTAATTAAAATTTGCGACAGTAGAAAATTATTTTTTGAATAATTTACTATAGAATAGGCAATCCCTGGCGCATTTAAAATTTGCGACAGTATAAAATTATTTTTTGAATAATTTACTATAGAAAAGGCAATCCTTGGCGTAATTAAAATTTGCGACAGTAAGAAATTATTTTTTGAATAATTTACTGTAGAAAAGGCAATCCCTGGCGCAATTAAAATTTGCAACAGTAAAAAATTCTTTTTGGAAAATTTACTGTAGAAACGGCAATCCCTGGCGGATTTGAAATTTGCGACAGTAAAAAATTATTTTTTGAATAATTTACTATAGAAAATGCAATCCCTGGCGCAATTAAAATTTGCTACAGTAGAAAATTATTTTTTGAATAATTTACTATAGAAAAGGCAATCCCTGGCGTAATTAAAATATGCGAGATTATAAAATTATTTTTTGAATAATTTACTATAGAAAAGGCAATCCCTGGCGCAATTAAAATTTGCGACAGTAGAAAATTATTTTTTGAATAATTTACTATAGAAAAGGCAATCCCTGGCGTAATTAAAATATGCGACAGTATAAAATTATTTTTTGAATAATTTACTATAGAAAAGGCAATCCCTGGCGTAATTAAAATTTGCGACAGTAGAAAATTATTTTTTGAATAATTTACTATAGAAAAGGCAATCCCTGGCGTAATTAAAATTTGCGACAGTATAAAACTATTTTTTGAATAATTTACTATAGAAAAGGCAATCTCTGGCGCAATTAAAATTTGCGACAGTAGAAAATTATTTTTTGAATAATTTACTATAGAAAAGGCAATCTCTGGCGCAATTAAAATTTGCGACAGTAGAAAATTATTTTTTGAATAATTTACTATAGAAAAGGCAGTCCCTGGCGTAATTAAAATTTGCGACAGTAGAAAATTATTTTTTGAATAATTTACTATAGAAAAGGCAATCCCTGGCGTAATTAAAATTTGCGACAGTAGAAAATTATTTTTTGAATAATTTACTATAGAAAAGACAATCCCTGGCGTAATTAAAATTTGCGACAGTATAAAATTATTTTTTGAATAATTTACTATAGAAAAGTCAATCCCTGGCGTAATTAAAATTTGCGACAGTAGAAAATTATTTTTTGAACAATTTACTATAGAAAAGGCAATCCCTGGCGTAAGTAAAATTTGCGACAGTAAAAAATTATTTTTTGAATAATTTACTATAGAAAAGGCAATCCCTGGCGTAATTAAAATTTGCGACAGTAAAAAATTATTTTTTGAATAATTAACTATAGAAAAGGCAATCCCTGGCGTAATTAAAATTTGCGACAGTATAAAATTATTTTTTGAATAATTTACTATAGAAAAGGCAATCCCTGGCGTAATTAAAATTTGCGACAGTAAAAAATTATTTTTTGAATAATTTACTATAGAAAAGGCAATCCCTGGCATAATTAAAATTTGCGACAGTATAAAATTATTTTTTGAATAATTTACTATAGAAAAGGCAATCTTTGGCGTAATTAAAATTTGCGACAGTAAGAAATTATTTTTTGAATAATTTACTGTAGAAAAGGCAATCCCTGGCGCAATTAAAATTTGCAACAGTAAAAAATTATTTTTTGGAAAATTTACTGTAGAAAAGGCAATCCCTGGCGGATTTGAAATTTGCGACAGTAAAAAATTATTTTTTGAATAATTTACTATAGAAAATGCAATCCCTGGCGCAATTAAAATTTGCTACAGTAGAAAATTATTTTTTGAATAATTTACTATAGAAAAGGCAATCCCTGGCGTAATTAAAATATGCGAGATTATAAAATTATTTTTTGAATAATTTACTATAGAAAAGGCAATCCCTGGCGCAATTAAAATTTGCGACAGTAGAAAATTATTTTTTGAATAATTTACTATAGAAAAGGCAATCCCTGGCGTAATTAAAATATGCGACAGTATAAAATTATTTTTTGAATAATTTACTATAGAAAAGGCAATCCCTGGCGCAATTAAAATTTTCGACAGTAGAAAATTATTTTTTGAATAATTTACTACAGAAAAGGCAATCCCTGGCGTAATTAAAATTTGCGACAGTATAAAACTATTTTTTGAATAATTTACTATAGAAAAGGCAATCTCTGGCGCAATTAAAATTTGCGACAGTAGAAAATAATTTTTTGAATAATTTACTATAGAAAAGGCAATCTCTGCGCAATTAAAATTTGCGACAGTAGAAAATTATTTTTTGAATAATTTACTATAGAAAAGGCAGTCCCTGGCGTAATTAAAATTTGCGACAGTAGAAAATTATTTTTTGAATAATTTACTATAGAAAAGGCAATCCCTGGCGTAATTAAAATTTGCGACAGTAGAAAATTATTTTTTGAATAATTTACTATAGAAAAGGCAATCCCTGGCGTAAAAATTATTTTTTGAACAATTTACTATAGAAAAGGCAATCCCTGGCGTAATTAAAATTTGCGACAGTAAAAAATTATTTTTTGAATAATTTACTATAGAAAAGGCAATCCCTGGCGTAATTAAAATTTGCGACAGTAAAAAATTATTTTTTGAATAATTAACTATAGAAAAGGCAATCCCTGGCGTAATTAAAATTTGCGACAGTATAAAATTATTTTTGAATAATTTACTATAAAAAGGGCAATACCTGGCGTAATTAAAATTTGCGACAGTAAAAAATTATTTTTTGAATAATTTACTATAGAAAAGGCAATCCCTGGCGTAATTAAAATTTGCGACAGTATAAAATTATTTTTTGAATAATTTACTATAGAAAAGGCAATCCCTGGCGTAATTAAAATTTGCGACAGTAGAAAATTATTTTTTGAATAATTTACTATAGAAAAGGCAATCCCTGGCGTAATTAAAATTTGCGACAGTAGAAAATTATTTTTTGAATAATTTACTATAGAAAAGGCAATCCCTGGCGTAATTAAAATTTGCGACAGTATAAAATTATTTTTTGAATAATTTACTATAGAAAAGGCAATCCCTGGCGTAATTAAAATTTGCGACAGTAGAAAATTATTTTTTGAATAATTTACTATAGAAAAGGCAATCCCTGGCGTAATTAAAATTTGCGACAGTAAAAAATTATTTTTTGAATAATTTACTATAGAAAAGGCAATCCCTGGCGTAATTAAAATTTGCGACAGTAAAAAATTATTTTTTGAATAATTAACTATAGAAAAGGCAATCCCTGGCGTAATTAAAATTTGCGACAGTATAAAATTATTTTTTGAATAATTTACTATAGAAAAGGCAATCCCTGGCGTAATTAAAATTTGCGACAGTAAAAATTATTTTTTGAATAATTTACTATAGAAAAGGCAATCCCTGGCGTAATTAAAATTTGCGACAGTATAAAATTATTTTTTGAATAATTTACTATAGAAAAGGCAATCCCTGGCGTAATTAAAATTTGCGACAGTATAAAATTATTTTTTGAATAATTTACTATAGAAAAGGCAATCCCTGGCGTAATTAAAATTTGCGACAGTAGAAAATTATTTTTGGAATAATTTACTATAGAAAGGGCAAACCCTGGCGCAATTAAAATTTGCAACAGTAAAAAATTATTTTTTGAATAATTTACTATAGAAAAGGCAATCCCTGACGTAATTAAAATTTGCGACAGTAGAAAATTATTTTTTGAATAATTTACTATAGAAAAGGCAATCCCTGGCGCAATTAAAATTTGCGACAGTAAAAAATTATTTTTTGAATAATTTACTATAGAAAAGGCAATCCCTGGCGTAATTAAAATTTGCGACAGTTGAAAATTATTTTTTGAATAATTTACTATAGAAAAGGCAATCCCTGGCGTAATTAAAATTTGCGACAGTAAAAAAATTATTTTTTGAATAATTTACTATAGAAAAGTCAATCCCTGGCGTAATTAAAATTTGCGACAGTATAAAATTATTTTTTGAATAATTTACTATAGAAAAGGCAATCCCTGGCGTAATTAAAATTTGCGACAGTAAAAAATTATTTTTTGTATAATTTACTATAGAAAAGGCAATCCCTGGCGCAATTAAAATTTGCGACAGTAAAAAATTATTTTTTGAATAATTTACTATAGAAAAGGCAATCCCTGGCGTAATTAAAATTTGCGACAGTAGAAAATTATTTTTTGAATAATTTACTATAGAAAAGGCAATCCCTGGCGTAATTAAAATTTGCGACAGTTGAAAATTATTTTTTGAATAATTTACTATAGAAAAGGCAATCCCTGGCGTAATTAAAATTTGCGACAGTATAAAATTATTTTTTGAATAATTTACTATAGAAAAGGCAATCCCTGGCGTAATTAAAATTTGCGACAGTAGAAAATTATTTTTTGAATAATTTACTATAGAAAAGACAAATCCTGGCGTAATTAAAATTTGCGACAGTATAAAATTATTTTTTGAATAATTTACTATAGAAAAGGCAATCCCTGGCGTATTTAAAATTTGCGACAGTAAAAAATTATTTTTTGCAAAATTTACTGTAGAAAAGGCAATCCCTGGCGCAATTAAAACTTGCGATAGTAAAAAATAATTTTTTGAATAATTTACTATAGAAAAGACAATCCCTGGCGTAATTAAAATTTGCGACAGTATAAAATTATTTTTTGAATAATTTACTATAGAAAAGGCAATCCCTGGCGTAATTAAAATTTGCGACAGTAGAAAATTATTTTTTGAATAATTTACTATAGAAAAGGCAATCCCTGGCGTAATTAAAATTTGCGACAGTAAAAAATTATTTTTTGAATAATTTACTATAGAAAAAGCAATCCCTGGCGGATTTGAAATTTGCGATAGTAAAAAATTATTTTTTGAATAATTTACTATAGAAAAGGCAATCCCTGGCGGATTTGAAATTTGCGACAGTAGAAAATTATTTTTTGAATAATTTACTATAGAAAAGGCAATTCCTGGCGTATTTAAAATTTGTGACAGTAAAAAATTAATATTTTGAAAAATTTACTGTAGAAATGCAATCCCTGGCGTAATTAAAATTTGCGACAGTAGAAAATTATTTTTTGAATAATTTACTATAGAAAAGGCAATCCCTGGTGTAATTAAAATTTGCGACAGTAGAAAATTATTTTTTGAATAATTTAATATAGAAAAGGCAATCCCTGGCGTAATTAAAATTTGCGACAGTATAAAATTATTTTTTGAATAATTTACTATAGAAAAGGCAATCCCTGGCGTAATTAAAATTTGCGACAGTAAAAAATTATTTTTTGAATAATTTACTATAGAAAAAGCAATCCCTGGCGGATTTGAAATTTGCGATAGTAAAAAATTATTTTTTGAATAATTTACTATAGAAAAGGCAATCCCTGGCGGATTTGAAATTTGCGACAGTAGAAAATTATTTTTTGAATAATTTACTATAGAAAAGGCAATTCCTGGCGTATTTAAAATTTGTGACAGTAAAAAATTAATATTTTGAAAAATTTACTGTAGAAATGCAATCCCTGGCGTAATTAAAATTTGCGACAGTTGAAAATTATTTTTTGAATAATTTACTATAGAAAAGGCAATCCCTGGCGTAATTAAAATTTGCGACAGTAAAAAATTATTTTTTGAATAATTTACTATAGAAAAGGCAATCCCTGGCGTAATTAAAATTTGCGACAGTATAAAATTATTTTTTGAATAATTTACTATAGAAAAGGCAATCCCTGGCGTAATTACAATTTGCGACAGTAAAAAATTATTTTTTGAATAATTTACTATAGAAAAGGCAATCCATGGCGTAATTAAAATTTGCGACAGTATAAAATTATTTTTTGAATAATTTACTATAGAAAAGGCAATACCTGGCGCAATTAAAATTTGCGACAGTAGAAAATTATTTTTTGAATAATTTACTATAGAAAAGGCAATCCCTGGCGGATTTGAAATTTGCGACAGTAGAAAATTATTTTTTGAATAATTTACTATAGAAAAGGCAATCCCTGGCGTAATTAAAATTTGCGACAGTAGAAAATTATTTTTTGAATAATTTACTATAGAAAAGGCAATCCCTGGCGTAATTAAAATTTGCGACAGTATAAAATTATTTTTTAAATAATTTACTATAGAAAAGGCAATCCCTGGCGAAATTAAAATTTGCGACCGTATAAAATTATTTTTTGAATAATTTACTATAGAAAAGGCAATCCCTGGCGTAATTAAAATTTGCGACAGTATAAAATTATTTTTTGAATAATTTACTATAGAAAAGGCAATCCCTGGCGTAATTAAAATTTGCGACAGTATAAAATTATTTTTTGAATAATTTACTATAGAAAAGGCAATCCCTGGCGTAATTAAAATTTGCGACAGTAGAAAATTATTTTTTTGAATAATTTATTATAGAAAAGGCAATCCCTGGCGTAATTAAAAGTTGCGACAGTAGAAAATTTTTTTTGAATAATTTACTATAGAAAAGGCAATCCTTGGCGTAATTAAAATTTGCGACAGTAGAAAATTATTTTTTGAATAATTTACTATAGAAAAGGCAATCCCTGGCGCAATTAAAATTTGCAACAGTAAAAAATTATTTTTTGAATAATTTACTATAGAAAAGGCAATCCCTGGCGCAATTAAAATTTGCGACAGTAAAAAATTATTTTTTGAATAATTTACTATAGAAAAGGCAATCCCTGGCGTAATTAAAATTTGCGACAGTAGAAAATTATTTTTTGAATAATTTACTATAGAAAAGGCAATCCCTGGCGTAATTAAAATTTGCGACAGTTGAAAATTATTTTTTGAATAATTTACTATAGAAAAGGCAATCCCTGGCTTAATTAAAATTTGCGACAGTAAAAAATTATTTTTTAAATAATTTACTATAGAAAAGGCAATCCCTGGCATAATTAAAATTTGCGACAGTAGAAAATTATTTTTTGAATAATTTACTATATAAAAGACAATCCCTGGCGTAGTTAAAATTTTGCGACAGTATAAAATTATTTTTTGAATAATTTACTATAGAAACGGCAATCCCTGGCGTATTTAAAATTTGCGACAGTAAAAAATTATTTTTTTCAAAATTTACTGTAGAAAAGGCAATCCCTGGCGCAATTAAAACTTGCGATAGTAAAAAATTATTTTTTGAATAATTTACTATAGAAAAGGCAATCCCTGGCGTAATTAAAATTTCCGACAGTAAAAAATTATTTTTTGAATAATTTACTATAGAAAAGGCAATACCTGGCGTAATTAAAATTTGCGACAGTATAAAATTATTTTTTGAATAATTTACTATAGAAAAGGCAATCTCTGGCGCAAATAAAATTTGCGACAGTAGAAAATTATTTTTCTGAATAATTTACTATAGAAAAGGCAATCCCTGGCGTAATTAAAAGTTGCGACAGTAGAAAATTTTTTTTGAATAATTTACTATAGAAAAGGCAATCCCTGGCGTAATTAAAATTTGCGACAGTAGAAAAATTATTTTTTGAATAATTTACTATAGAAAAGGCAATCCCTGGCGCAATTAAAATTTGCGACAGTAAAAAATTATTTTTTGAATAATTTACTATAGAAAAGGCAATCCCTGGCGTAATTAAAATTTGCGACAGTAGAAAATTATTTCTTGAATAATATACAATAGAAAAGGCAATCCCGGGCGTAATTAAAATTTGCGACAGTTGAAAATTATTTTTTGAATAATTTACTATAGAAAAGGCAATCCCTGGCGTATTTAAAATTTGCGACAGTAAAAAATTATTTTTTGCAAAATTTACTGTAGAAAAGGCAATCCCTGGCGCAATTAAAACTTGCGATAGTAAAAAATTATTTTTTGAATAATTTACTATAGAAAAGGCAATCCCTGGCGTAATTAAAATTTCCGACAGTATAAAATTATTTTTTTGAATAATTTACTATAGAAAAGGCAATACCTGGCGTAATTAAAATTTTCGACAGTATAAAATTATTTTTTGAATAATTTACTATAGAAAAGGCAATCTCTGGCGCAAATAAAATTTGCGACAGTAGAAAATTATTTTTCTGAATAATTTACTATAGAAAAGGCAATCCCTGGCGTAATTAAAAGTTGCGACAGTAGAAAATTTTTTTTGAATAATTTACTATAGAAAAGGCAATCCCTGGCGTAATTAAAATTTGCGACAGTAGAAAATTATTTTTTGAATAATTTACTATAGAAAAGGCAATCCCTGGCGCAATTAAAATTTGCGACAGTAAAAAATTATTTTTTGAATAATTTACTATAGAAAAGGCAATCCCTGGCGTAATTAAAATTTGCGACAGTAGAAAATTATTTCTTGAATAATATACAATAGAAAAGGCAATCCCTGGCGTAATTAAAATTTGCGACAGTTGAAAATTATTTTTTGAATAATTTACTATAGAAAAGGCAATCCCTGGCGTATTTAAAATTTGCGACAGTAAAAAATTATTTTTTGCAAAATTTACTGTAGAAAAGGCAATCCCTGGCGCAATTAAAACTTGCGATAGTAAAAAATTATTTTTTGAATAATTTACTATAGAAAAGGCAATCCCTGGCGTAATTAAAATTTCCGACAGTATAAAATTATTTTTTTGAATAATTTACTATAGAAAAGGCAATCCCTGGCGTAATTAAAATTTTCGACAGTAGAAAATTATTTTTTGAATAATTTACTATAGAAAAGGCAATCCCTGGCGCACTTAAAATTTGCGACAGTAGAAAATTATTTTTTGAATAATTTACTATAGAAAAGGCAATCCCTGGCGTAATTAAAATTTGCGACAGTAGAAAATTATTTTTTGAATAATTTACTATAGAAAAGGCAATCCCTGGCGTAATTAAAATTTGCGACAGTATAAAATTATTTTTTGAATAATTTACTATAGAAAAGGCAATCCCTGGCGTAATTAAAATTTGCGACAGTAAAAAATTATTTTTTGAATAATTTACTATAGAAAAGGCAATCCCTGGCGGATTTGAAATTTGCGATAGTAAAAAATTATTTTTTGAATATTTTACTATAGAAAAGGCAATCCCTGGCGGATTTGAAATTTGCGACAGTAGAAAATTTTTTTTTGAATAATTTACTATAGAAAAGGCAATCCCTGGCGTATTTAAAATGTGTGACAGTAAAAAATTAATATTTTGAAAAATTTACTGTAGAAAAGGCAATCCCTGGCGTAATTAAAATTTGCTACAGTTGAAAATTATTTTTTGAATAATTTACTATAGAAAAGGCAATCCCTGGCGTAATTAAAATTTGCGACAGTAAAAATTTATTTTTTGAATAATTTACTATAGAAATGGCAATCCCTGGCGTAATTAAAATTTGCGACAGTATAAAATTATTTTTTGAATAATTTACTATAGAAAATGCAATCCCTGGCGTAATTACAATTTGCGACAGTAAAACATTATTTTTTGAATAATTTACTATAGAAAGGCAATCCCTGGCGCATTTAAAATTTGCGACAGTAGAAAATTATTTTTTGAATAATTTACTATAGAAAAGGCAATCCCTGGCGTAATTAAAATTTGCGACAGTATAAAATTATTTTTTGAATAATTTACTATAGAAAAGGCAATCCCTGGCGTAATTAAAATTTGCGACAGTATAAAATTATTTTTTGAATAATTTACTATAGATAAGGCAATCCCTGGCGGATTTGAAATTTGCGACAGTAAAAAATTATTTTTTGAATAATTTACTATAGAAAAGGCAATCCCTGGCGCACTTAAAATTTGCGATAGTAAAAAATTATTTTTTGAATAATTTACTATAGAAAAGGCAATCCCTGGCGGATTTGAAATTTGCGACAGTAGAAAATTATTTTTTGAATAATTTACTATAGAAAAGGCAATCCCAGGCGTATTTAAAATATGCGACAGTAAAAAATTAATATTTTGAAATATTTACTGTAGAAAAGGCAATCCCTGGCGTAATTAAAATTTGCGACAGTTGAAAATTATTTTTTGAATAATTTACTACAGAAAAGGTAATCCCTGGCGTAATTAAAATTTGCGACAGTTGAAAATTTTTGAATAATTTACTATAGAAAAGGCAATCCCTGGCGCAATTAAAATTTGCGACAGTATAAAATTATTTTTTGAATAATTTACTATAGAAAGGCAATCCCTGGCGCATTTAAAATTTGCGACAGTAGAAAATTATTTTTTGAATAATTTACTATAGAAAAGGCAATCCCTGGCGTAATTAAAATTTGCGACAGTAGAAAATTATTTTTTGAATAATTTACTATAGAAAAGGCAATCCCTGGCGTAATTAAAATTTGCGACAGTATAAAATTATTTTTTGAATAATTTACTATAGAAAAGGCAATCCCTGGCGTAATTAAAATTTGCGACAGTATAAAATTATTTTTTGAATAATTTACTATAGAAAAGGCAATCCCTGGCGTAATTAAAATTTGCGACAGTAAAAAATTATTTTTTGAATAATTTACTATAGAAAAGGCAATCCCTGGCGTAATTAAAAGTTGCGACAGTAGAAATTTTTTTTTGAATAATTTACTATAGAAAAGGCAATCCCTGGCGTAATTAAAATTTGCGACAGTTGAAAATTATTTTTTGAATAATTTACTATAGAAAAGGCAATCCCTGGCGTAATTAAAATTTGCGACAGTAAAAAATTATTTTTTGAATAATTTACTATAGAAAAGGCAATCCCTGGCGTAATTAAAATTTGCGACAGTATAAAATTATTTTTTGAATAATTTACTATAGAAAAGGCAATCCTTGGCGTAATTAAAATTTGCGACAGTAAAAAATTATTTTTTGAATAATTTACTATAGAAAAGGCAATCCCTGGCGTAATTAAAATTTGCGAAAGTATAAAATTATTTTTTGAATAATTTACTATAGAAAAGGCAATCCCTGGCGTAATTAAAATTTGCGACAGTAAAAAATTATTTTTTGAATAATTTACTATAGAAAAGGCAATCCCTGGCGTAATTAAAATTTGCGACAGTAGAAAATAATTTTTTGAATAATTTACTATAGAAAAGGCAATCCCTGGCGTAATTAAAATTTGCGACAGTAGAAAATTATTTTTTGAATAATTTACTATAGAAAAGGCAATCCCTGGCGTAATTAAAATTTGCGACAGTATAAAATTATTTTTTGAATAATTTACTATAGAAAAGGCAATCCCTGGCGTAATTAAAATTTGCGACAGTATAAAATTATTTTTTGAATAATTTACTATAGAAAAGGCAATCCCTGGCGTAATTAAAATTTGCGACAGTAAAAAATTATTTTTTGAATAATTTACTATAGAAAAGGCAATCCCTGGCGTAATTAAAATTTGCGACAGTAAAAAATTATTTTTTGAATAATTTACTATAGAAAAGGCAATCCCTGGCGCAATTAAAATTTGCGACAGTAGAAAATTATTTTTTGAATAATTTACTATAGAAAAGGCAATCTCTGGCGCAAATAAAATTTGCGACAGTAGAAAATTATTTTTTTGAATAATTTACTATAGAAAAGGCAATCCCTGGCGTAATTAAAAGTTGCGACAGTAGAAAATTTTTTTTTGAATAATTTACTATAGAAAAGGCAATCCCTGGCGTAATTAAAATTTGCGACAGTAGAAAATTATTTTTTGAATAATTTACTATAGAAAAGGCAATCCCTGGCGCAATTAAAATTTGCAACAGTAAAAAATTATTTTTTGAATAATTTACTATAGAAAAGGCAATCCCTGGCGTAATTAAAAGTTGCGACAGTAGAAAATTTTTTTTGAATAATTTACTATAGAAAAGGCAATCCCTGGCGTAATTAAAATTTGCGACAGTTGAAAATTATTTTTTGAATAATTTACTATAGAAAAGGCAATCCCTGGCGTAATTAAAATTTGCGACAGTAAAAAATTATTTTTTGAATAATTTACTATAGAAAAGGCAATCCCTGGCGTAATTAAAATTTGCGACAGTATAAAATTATTTTTTGAATAATTTACTATAGAAAAGGCAATCCTTGGCGTAATTAAAATTTGCGACAGTAAAAAATTATTTTTTGAATAATTTACTATAGAAAAGGCAATCCCTGGCGTAATTAAAATTTGCGACAGTAGAAAATTATTTTTTGAATAATTTACTATAGAAAAGGCAATCCCTGGCGCAATTAAAATTTGCGACAGTAGAAAATTATTTTTTGAATAATTTACTATAGAAAAGGCAATCCTGGCGTAATTAAAATTTGCGACAGTAAAAAATTATTTTTGAATAATTTACTATAGAAAAGGCAATCCCTGGCGCAATTAAAATTTGCGACAGTAAAAAATTATTTTTTGAATAATTTACTATAGAAAAGGCAATCCCTGGCGTAATTAAAATTTGCGACAGTAGAAAATTATTTTTTGAATAATTTACTATAGAAAAGGCAATCCCTGGCGTAATTAAAATTTGCGACAGTTGAAAATTATTTTTTGAATAATTTACTATAGAAAAGGCAATCCCTGGCGTAATTAAAATTTGCGACAGTATAAAATTATTTTTTGAATAATTTACTATAGAAAAGACAATCCTTGGCGTAATTAAAATTTGCGACAGTAAAAAATTATTTTTTGAATAATTTACTATAGAAAAGGCAATCCCTGGCGTAATTAAAATTTGCGAAAGTATAAAATTATTTTTTGAATAATTTACTATAGAAAAGGCAATCCCTGGCGTAATTAAAATTTGCGACAGTAAAAAATTATTTTTTGAATAATTTACTATAGAAAAGGCAATCCCTGGGATATTTAAAATTTGCGACAGTAAAAAATTATTTTTTGAATAATTTACTATAGAAAAGGCTATCCCTGGCGCAATTAAAATTTGCGACAGTATAAAATTATTTTTTGAATAATTTACTATAGAAAGGCAATCCCTGGCGCATTTAAAATTTGCGACAGTAGAAAATTATTTTTTGAATAATTTACTATAGAAAAGGCAATCCCTAGCGTAATTAAAATTTGCGACAATAAAAAAGTTTTTTTTGAATAATTTACTATAGAAAAGGCAATCCCTGGCGTAATTAAAATTTGCGAAAGTATAAAATTATTTTTTGAAATTTACTATAGAAAAGGCAATCCCTGGCGTAATTAAAATTTGCGACAGTAAAAAATTATTTTTGAATAATTTACTATAGAAAAGGCAATCCCTGGGATATTTAAAATTTGCGACAGTAAAAAATTATTTTTTGAATAATTTACTATAGAAAAGGCTATCCCTGGCGCAATTAAAATTTGCGACAGTATAAAATTATTTTTGAATAATTTACTATAGAAAGGCAATCCCTGGCGCATTTAAAATTTGCGACAGTAGAAAATTATTTTTTGAATAATTTACTATAGAAAAGGCAATCCCTGGCGTAATTAAAATTTGCGACAGTAGAAAATTATTTTTTGAATAATTTACTATAGAAAAGGCAATCCCTGGCGTAATTAAAATTTGCGACAGTAGAAAATTATTTTTTGAATAATTTACTATAGAAAAGGCAATCCCTGGCGTAATTAAAATTTGCGACAGTATAAAATTATTTTTTGAATAATTTACTATAGAAAAGGCAATCCCTGGCGTAATTAAAATTTGCGACAGTATAAAATTATTTTTTGAATAATTTACGATAGAAAAGGCAATCCCTGGCGTAATTAAAATTTGCGACAGTAAAAAATTATTTTTTGAATAATTTACTATAGAAAAGGCAATCCCTGGCGTAATTAAAATTTGCGACAATAAAAAATTATTTTTTGAATAATTTACTATAGAAAAGGCAATCCCTGGCGCAATTAAAATTTGCGACAGTAGAAAATTATTTTTTGAATAATTTACTATAGAAAAGGCAATCTCTGGCGCAAATAAAATTTGCGACAGTAGAAAATTTTTTTTTTGAATAATTTTCTATAGAAAAGGCAATCCCTGGCGTAATTAAAAGTTGCGACAGTAGAAAATTTTTTTTGAATAATTTACTATAGAAAAGGCAATCCCTGGCGTAATTAAAATTTGCGACAGTAGAAAATTATTTTTTGAATAATTTACTATAGAAAAGGCAATCCCTGGCGCAATTAAAATTTGCAACAGTAAAAAATTATTTTTTGAATAATTTACTATAAAAAGGCAATCCCTGGCGTAATTAAAAGTTGCGACAGTAGAAAATTTTTTTTGAATAATTTACTATAGAAAAGGCAATCCCTGGCGTAATTAAAATTTGCGACAGTTGAAAATTATTTTTTGAATAATTTACTATAGAAAAGGCAATCCCTGGTGTAATTAAAATTTGCGACAGTAAAAAATTATTTTTTGAATAATTTACTATAGAAAAGGCAATCCCTGGCGTAATTAAAATTTGCGACAGTATAAAATTATTTTTTGAATAATTTACTATAGAAAAGGCAATCCTTGGCGTAATTAAAATTTGCGACAGTAAAAAATTATTTTTTGAATAATTTACTATAGAAAAGGCAATCCCTGGCGTAATTAAAATTTGCGACAGTATAAAATTATTTTTTGAATAATTTACTATAGAAAAGGCAATCCCTGGCGCAATTAAAATTTGCGACAGTAGAAAATTATTTTTTGAATAATTTACTATAGAAAAGGCAATCCCTGGCGTGATTAAAATTTGCGACAGTAAAAAATTATTTTTTGAATAATTTACTATAGAAAAGGCAATCCCTGGCGCAATTAAAATTTGCGACAGTAAAAAATTATTTTTTGAATAATTTACTATAGAAAAGGCAATCCCTGGCGTAATTAAAATTTGCGACAGTAGAAATTATTTTTTGAATAATTTACTATAGAAAAGGCAATCCCTGGCGTAATTAAAATTTGCGACAGTTGAAAATTATTTTTTGAATAATTTACTATAGAAAAGGCAATCCCTGGCGTAATTAAAATTTGCGACAGTAAAAAATTATTTTTTAAATAATTTACTATAGAAAAGGCAATCCCTGGCATAATTAAAATTTGCGACAGTAGAAAATTATTTTTTGAATAATTTACTATGTAAAAGACAATCCCTGGCGTAGTTAAAATTTGCGACAGTATTAAGTTATTTTTTGAATAATTTACTATAGAAAAGGCAATCCCTGGCGTATTTAAAATTTGCGACAGTAAAAAATTATTTTTTGCAAAATTTACTGTAGAAAAGGCAATCCCTGGCGCAATTAAAACTTGCGATAGTAAAAAATTATTTTTTGAATAATTTACTATAGAAAAGGCAATCCCTGGCGTAATTAAAATTTCCGACAGTATAAAATTATTTTTTGAATAATTTACTATAGAAAAGGCAATCCGTGGCGTAATTAAAATTTGCGACAGTAGAAAATTATTTTTTGAATAATTTACTATAGAAAAGGCAATCCCTGGCGCACTTAAAATTTGCGACAGTAGAAAATTATTTTTTGAATAATTTACTATAGAAAAGGCAATCCCTGGCGTAATTAATATTTGCGACAGTACAAAATTATTTTTTGAATAATTTACTATAGAAAAGGCAATCCCTGGCGTAATTAAAATTTGCGACAGTATAAAATTATTTTTTGAATAATTCACTATAGAAAAGGCAATCCCTGGCGTAATTAAAATTTGCGACAGTAAAAAATTATTTTTTGAATAATTTACTATAGAAAAGGCAATCCCTGGCGGATTTGAAATTTGCGATAGTAAAAAATTATTTTTTGAATAATTTACTATAGAAAAGGCAATCCCTGGCGGATTTGAAATTAGCGACAGTAGAAAATTATTTTTTGAATAATTTACTATAGAAAAGGCAATCCCTGGCGTATTTAAAATTTGTGACAGTAAAAAATTAATATTTTGAAAAATTTACTGTAGAAAAGGCAATCCCTGGCGTAATTAAAATTTGCGACAGTTGAAAATTATTTTTTGAATAATTTACTATAGAAAAGGCAATCCCTGGCGTAATTAAAATTTGCGACAGTAAAAAATTATTTTTTGAATAATTTACTATAGAAAAGGCAATCCCTGGCGTAATTAAAATTTGCGACAGTATAAAATTATTTTTTGAATAATTTACTAAAGAAAATGCAATCCCTGGCGTAATTACAATTTGCGAGAGTAAAAAATTATTTTTTGAATAATTTACTATAGAAAAGGCAATCCCTGGCGTAATTAAAATTTGCGACAGTATAAAATTATTTTTTGAATAATTTACTATAGAAAAGGCAATCCCTGGCGGATTTGAAATTTGCGACAGTAAAAAATTATTTTTTGAATAATTTACTATAGAAAAGGCAATCCCTGGCGCACTTAAAATTTGCGATAGTAAAAAATTATTTTTTGAATAATTTACTATAGAAAAGGCAATCCCTGGCGCACTTAAAATTTGCGATAGTAAAAAATTATTTTTTGAATAATTTACTATAGAAAAGGCAATCCTTGGGATATTTAAATTTTGCGACAATATAAAATTATTTTTTGAATAATTTACTATAGAAAAGGCAATCCCTGGCGGATTTGAAATTTGCGACAGTAAAAAATTATTTTTTGAATAATTTACTATAGAAAAGGCAATCCCTGGCGGATTTGAAATTTGCGACAGTAGAAAATTATTTTTTGAATAATTTACTATAGAAAAGGCAATCCCTGGCGCACTTAAAATTTGCGATAGTAAAAAATTATTTTTTGAATAATTTACTATAGAAAAGGCAATCCTTGGGATATTTAAAATTTGCGACAGTATAAAATTATTTTTTGAATAATTTACTATAGAAAAGGCAATCCCTGGCGTAATTAAAATTTGCGACAGTAAAAAATTATTTTTTGAATAATTTACTATATAAAAGGCAATCCCTGGGATATTTAAAATTTGCGACAGTATAAAATTATTTTTTGAATAATTTACTATAGAAAAGGCAATCCCTGGCGTAGTTAAAATTTGCGACAGTATAAAATTATTTTTTGAATAATTTACTATAGAAAAGGCAATCCCTGGCGTAATTAAAATTTGCGACAGTAAAAAATTATTTTTTGAATAATTTACTATAGAAAAGGCAATCCCTGGGATATTTAAAATTTGCGACAGTAAAAAATTATTTTTTGAATAATTTACTATAGAAAAGGCAATCCCTGGCGCAATTAAAATTTGCGACAGTATAAAATTATTTTTTGAATAATTTCCTATAGAAAAGGCAATCCCTGGCGCATTTAAAATTTGCGACAGTAGAAAATTATTTTTTGAATAATTTACTATAGAAAAGGCAATCCCTGGCGTAATTAAAATTTGCGACAGTAAAAAATTATTTTTTGAATAATTTACTATAGAAAAGGCAATCCCTGGCGCAATTAAAATTTGCGACAGTAGAAAATTATTTTTTGAATAATTTACTATAGAAAAGGCAATCCCTGGCGTAATTAAAATTTGCGACAGTAGAAAATTATTTTTGAATAATTTACTATAGAAAAGGCAATCCCTGGCGTAATTAAAATTTGCGACAGTTGAAAATTATTTTTTGAATAATTTACTATAGAAAAGGCAATCCCTGGCGTAATTGAAATTTGCGACAGTAAAAAATTATTTTTTGAATAATTTACTATAGAAAAGGCAATCCCTGGCATATTTAAAATTTGCGACAGTAAAAAATTATTTTTTGAATAATTTACTATAGAAAAGGCAATCCCTGGCGCAATTAAAATTTGCGACAGTAGAAAATTATGTTTTGAATAATTTACTATAGAAAAGGCAATCCCTGGCGTATTTAAAATTTGCGACAGTAGAAAATTATTTTTTGAATAATTTACTATAGAAAAGGCAATCCCTGGCGCAATTAAAATTTGCAACAGTAAAAAATTATTTTTTGCAAAATTTACTGTAGAAAAGGCAATCCCTGGCGGATTTGAAATTTGCGACAGTAAAAAATTATTTTTTGAATAATTTACTATAGAAAAGGCAATCCCTGGTGCAATTAAAATTTGCGACAGTAGAAAATTATTTTTTGAATAATTTACTATAGAAAAGGCAATCCCTGGCGTAATTAAAATTTGCGACAGTATAAAATTATTTTTTGAATAATTTACTATAGAAAAGGCAATCCCTGGCGTAATTAAAATTTGCGACATTTGAAAATTATTTTTTGAATAATTTACCATAGAAAAGGCAATCCCTGGCGCACTTAAAATTTGCGACAGTAAAAAATTATTTTTTGAATAATTTACTATAGAAAAGGCAATCCCTGGGATATTTAAAATTTGCGACAGTAAAAAATTATTTTTTGAATAATTTACTATAGAAAAGGCAATCCCTGGCGTAATTAAAATTTGCGACAGTATAAAATTATTTTTTGAATAATTTACTATAGAAAATGCAATCCCTGGCGCAATTAAAATTTGCGACAGTAGAAAATTATTTTTTGAATAATTTACTATAGAAAAGGCAATCCCTGGCGTGATTAAAATTTGCGACAGTAGAAAATTATTTTTTGAATAATTTACTATAGAAAAGGCAATCCCTGGCGTAATTAAAATTTGCAACAGTAGAAAATTATTTTTTGAATAATTTACTATAGAAAAGGCAATCCCTGGCGTAATTAAAATTTGCGACAGTATAAAATTATTTTTTGAATAATTTACTATAGAAAAGGCAATCCCTGGCGTAATTAAAATTTGCGACAGCAGAAAATTATTTTTTGAATAATTTACTATAGAAAAGGCAATCCCTGGCGTAATTAAAATTTGCGACAGTAAAAAATTATTTTTTGAATAATTTACTATAGAAAAGGCAATCCCTGGCGTAATTAAAATTTGCGACAGTAAAAAATTATTTTTTGAATAATTTACTATAGAAAAGGCAATCCCTGGCGTTATTAAAATTTGCGACAATATAAAATTATTTTTTGAATAATTTACTATAGAAAAGGCAATCCCTGGCGTAATTAAAATTTGCGACAGTAAAAAATTATTTTTTGAATAATTTACTATAGAAAAGGCAATCCCTGGCCTAATTAAAATTTGCGACAGTATAAAATTATTTTTTTAATAATTTACTATAGAAAAGGCAATCCCTGGCGTAATTAAAATTTGCGACAGTAAAAAATTATTTTTTGAATAATTTACTATAGAAAAGGCAATCCCTGGCGTAATTAAAATTTGCGACAGTAAAAAATTATTTTTTGATTAATTTACTATAGAAAAGGCAATCCCTGGCGTAATTAAAATTTGCGACAGTATAAAATTATTTTTTGAATAATTTACTATAGAAAAGGCAATCCCTGGCGTAATTAAAATTTGCGACAGTATAAAATTATTTTTTGAATAATTTACTATAGAAAAGGCAATCCCTGGCGTAATTAAAATTTGCGACAGTAGAAAATTATTTTGTGAATAATTTACTATAGAAAAGGCAATCCCTGGCGTAATTAAAATTTGCGACAGTATAAAATTATTTTTTGAATAATTTACTATAGAAATGGCAATCCCTGGCGCACTTAAAATTTGCGACAGTAAAAAATTATTTTTTGAATAATTTACTATAGAAAAGGCAATCCCTGGGATATTTAAAATTTGCGACAGTAAAAAATTATTTTTTGAATAATTTACTATAGAAAAGGCAATCCCTGGCGTAATTAAAATTTGCGACAGTATAAAATTATTTTTTGAATAATTTCCAATAGAAAAGGCAATCCCTGGCGCAATTAAAATTTGCGACAGTAGAAAATTATTTTTTGAATAATTTACTATAGAAAAGGCAATCCCTGGCGTAATTAAAATTTGCGACAGTAGAAAATTATTTTTTGAATAATTTACTATAGAAAAGGCAATCCCTGGCGTAATTAAAATTTGCGACAGTAGAAAATTATTTTTTGAATAATTTACTATAGAAAAGGCAATCCCTGGCGCAATTAAAATTTGCAACAGTAAAAAATTATTTTTTGTATAATTTACTATAGAAAAGGCAATCCCTGGCGTAATTAAAATTTGCGACAGTAGAAAATTATTTTTTGAATAATTTACTATAGAAAAGGCAATCCCTGGCGTAATTAAAATTTGCGACAGTATAAAATTATTTTTTGAATAATTTACTATAGAAAAGGCAATCCCTGGCGCACTTAAAATTTGCGACAGTTAAAAATTATTTTTTGAATAATTTACTATAGAAAAGGCAATCCCTGGTATATTTAAAATTTGCGACAGTAAAAAATTATTTTTTGAATAATTTACTATAGAAAAGGCAATCCCTGGCGTAATTAAAATTTGCGACAGTATAAAATTATTTTTTGAATAATTTACTATAGAAAAGGCAATCCCTGGCGCAATTAAAATTTGCGACAGTAGAAAATTATTTTTTGAATAATTTACTATAGAAAAGGCAATCCTTGGCGTAATTAAAATTTGCGACAGTAAAAAATTATTTTTTGAATAATTTACTATAGAAAAGTCAATCCCTGGCGGATTTGAAATTTGCGATAGTAAAAAATAATTTTTTGAATAATTTACTATAGAAAAGGCAATCCCTGGCGGATTTGAAATTTGCGACAGTAGAAAATTATTTTTTGAATAATTTACTATAGAAAGGCAATCCCTGGCTATAATTAAATTGAATAATTTGAAATTTACTGTAGAAAAGGCAATCCTGCGTAATTAAATTTGCGGACAGTTGAAATTATTTTTGAATAATTTACTATAGAAAAGGCAATCCCTGGCGTAATTAAAATTTGCGACAATAAAAAATTATTTTTTGAATAATTTACTATAGAAAAGGCAATCCCTGGGATATTTAAAATTTGCGACAGTAAAAAATTATTTTTTGAATAATTTACTATAGAAAAGGCAATCCCTGGCGTAATTAAAATTTGCGATAGTTGAAAATTATTTTTTGAATAATTTACTATAGAAAATGCAATCCCTGGCGTAATTAAAATTTGCGACAGTAGAAAATTATTTTTTGAATAATTTACTATAGAAAAGGCAATCCCTGGCGTAATTAAAATTTGCGACAGTAGAAAATTAGTTTTTGAATAATTTACTATAGAGAAGGCAATCCCTGGCGTAATTAAAATTTGCGACAGTATAAAATTATTTTTTGAATAATTTGCTATAGAAAAGGCAATCCCTGGCGTAATTAAAATTTGCGACAGTAGAAAATTACTTTTTGGAAAAATTTACTATAGAAAAGGCAATCCCTGGCGTAATTAAAATTTGCGACAGTAAAAAATTATTTTTCGAATAATTTACCATAGAAAAGGCAATACCTGGCGTAATTAAAATTTGCGACAGTAAAAAATTATTTTTTGAATAATTTACTATAGAAAAGGCAATCGCTGGCGCAATTAAAATTTGCGACAGTAGAAAATTATTTTTTGAATAATTTACTATAGAAAAGGCAATCCCTGGCGTAATTAAAATTTGCGACAGTAGAAAATTATTTTTTGAATAATTGTAATAGAAAAGGCAATCCCTGGGATATTTAAAATTTGCGACAGTAAAAAATTATTTTTTGAATAATTTACTATAGAAAAGGCAATCCCTGGCGTAATTAAAATTTGCGACAATATAAAATTATTTTTTGAATAATTTACTATAGAAAAGGCAATCCCTGGCGCAATTAAAATTTGCGACAGTTGAAAATTATTTTTTGAATAATTTACTATAGAAAAGGCAATCCCTGGCGTAATTAAAATTTGCGAAAGTAAAAAATTATTTTTTGAATAATTTACTATAGAAAAGGCAATCCCTGGCGTAATTAAAATTTGCGACAGTAGAAAATTATTTTTTGAATAGTTTACTATAGAAAAGGCAATCCCTGGCGTAATTAAAATTTGCGACAGTATAAAATTATTTTTTGAATAATTTACTATAGAAATGGCAATCCCTGGCGCACTTAAAATTTGCGACAGTAAAAAATTATTTTTTGAATAATTTACTATAGAAAAGGCAATCCCTGGGATATTTAAAATTTGCGACAGTAAAAAATTATTTTTTGAATAATTTACTATAGAAAAGGCAATCCCTGGCGTAATTAAAATTTGCGACAGTATAAAATTATTTTTTGAATAGTTTACTATAGAAAAGGCAATCCCTGGCGCAATTAAAATTTGCGACAGTAGAAAATTATTTTTTGAATAATTTACTATAGAAAAGGCAATCCCTGGCGTAATTAAAATTTGCGACAGTAGAAAATTATTTTTTGAATAATTTACTATAGAAAAGGCAATCCCTGGCGTAATTAAAATTTGCGACAGTAGAAAATTATTTTTTGAATAATTTACTATAGAAAAGGCAATACCTGGCGTAATTAAATTTTGCGACAGTATAAAATTATTTTTTGAATAATTTACTATAGAAATGGCAATCCCTGGCGCACTTAAAATTTGCGACAGTAAAAAATTATTTTTTGAATAATTTACTATAGAAAAGGCAATCCCTGGCGTAATTAAAATTTGCGACAGTATAAAATTATTTTTTGAATAATTTACTATAGAAAAGGCAATCCCTGGCGCACTTAAAATTTGCGACAGTTAAAAATTATTTTTTGAATAATTTACTACAGAAAAGGCAATCCCTGGGATATTTAAAATTTGCGACAGTAAAAAATTATTTTTTGAATAATTTACTATAGAAAAGGCAATCCCTGGCGTAATTAAAATTTGCGACAGTATAAAATTATTTTTTGAATAATTTACTACAGAAAAGGCCATCCCTGGCGCAATTAAAATTTTCGACAGTAGAAAATTATTTTTTGAATAATTTACTATAGAAAAGGCAATCCCTGGCGTAATTAAAATTTGCGACAGTAAAAAATTATTTTTTGAATAATTTACTATAGAAAAGTCAATCCCTGGCGGATTTGAAATTTGCGATAGTAAAAAATTATTTTTTGAATAATTTACTATAGAAAAGGCGGATTTGAAATTTGCGACAGTAGAAAATTATTTTTTGAATAATTTACTATAGAAAAGGCAATCCCTGGCGTATTTAAAATTTGCGACAGTAAAAAATTAATATTTTGAAAAATTTACTGTAGAAAAGGCAATCCCTGGCGTAATTAAAATTTGCGACAGTTGAAAATTATTTTTTGAATAATTTACTATAGAAAAGGCAATCCCTGGCGTAATTAAAATTTGCGACAGTAAAAAATTATTTTTTGAATAATTTACTATAGAAAAGGCAATCCCTGGGATATTTAAAATTTGCGACAGTAAAAAATTATTTTTTGAATAATTTACTATAGAAAAGGCAATCCCTGGCGTAATTAAAATTTGCGACAGTTGAAAATTATTTTTTGAATAATTTACTATAGAAAAGGCAATCCCTGGCGCACTTAAAATTTGCGACATTAAAAAATTTTTTTTTGAATAATTTACTATATAAAAGGCAATCCCTGGTATATTTAAAATTTGCGACAGTATAAAATTATTTTTTGAATAATTTACTATAGAAAAGGCAATCCCTGGCGTAATTAAAATTTGCGACAGTATAAAATTATTTTTTGAATAATTTACTATAGAAAAGGCAATCCCTGGCGTAATTAAAATTTGCGACAGTAAAAAATTATTTTTTGAATAATTTACTATAGAAAAGGCAATCCCTGGGATATTTAAAATTTGCGACAGTAAAAAATTATTTTTTGAATAATTTACTATAGAAAAGGCAATCCCTGGCGCAATTAAAATTTGCGACAGTATAAAATTATTTTTTGAATAATTTACTATAGAAAAGGCAATCCCTGGCGCATTTAAAATTTGCGACAGTAGAAAATTATTTTTTGAATAATTTACTATAGAAAAGGCAATCCCTGGCGTAATTAAAATTTGCGACAGTAGAAAATTATTTTTTGAATAATTTACTATAGAAAAGGCAATCCCTGGCGTAATTAAAATTTGCGACAGTAGAAAATTATTTTTTGAATAATTTACTACAGAAAAGGCAATCCCTGGCGTAATTAAAATTTGCGACAGTATAAAATTATTTTTTGAATAATTTACTATAGAAAAGGCAATCCCTGGCGTAATTAAAATTTGCGACAGTTGAAAATTAGTTTTTGAATAATTTACTATAGAAAAGGCAATCCCTGGCGCACTTAAAATTTGCGAAAGTAAAAAATTATTTTTTGAATAATTTACTATAGAAAAGGCAATCCCTGGGATATTTAAAATTTGCGACAGTAAAAAATTATTTTTTGAATAATTTACTATAGAAAAGGCAATCCCTGGCGTTATTAAAATTTGCGACAGTATAAAATTATTTTTTGAATAATTTACTATAGAAAAGGCAATCCCTGGCGCAATTAAAATTTGCGACAGTAGAAAATTATTTTTTGAATAATTTACTATAGAAAAGGCAATCCCTGGCGTAATTAAAATTTGCGACAGTAGAAAATTATTTTTTGAATAATTTACTATAGAAAAGGCAATCCCTGGCGTAATTAAAATTTGCGACAGTAGAAAATTATTTTTTGAATAATTTACTATAGAAAAGGCAATCCCTGGCGTAATTAAAATTTGCGACAGTATAAAATTATTTTTTGAATAATTTACTATAGAAAAGGCAATCCCTGGCGTAATTAAGATTTGCGACAGCAGAAAATTATTTTTTGAATAATTTACTAGAGAAAAGGCAATCCCTGGCGTAATTAAAATTTGCGACAGTAAAAAATTATTTTTTGAATAATTTACTATAGAAAAGGCAATCTCTGGCGTAATTAAAATTTGCGACAGTATAAAATTATTTTTTGAATAATTTACTATAGAAAAGACAATCCCTGGCGTAATTAAAATTTGCGACAGTAAAAAATTATTTTTTGAATAATTTACTATAGAAAAGGCAATCCCTGGCGTAATTAAAATTTGCGACAGAAAAAAATTATTTTTTGAATAATTTACTATAGAAAAGGCAATCCCTGGCGTAATTAAAATTTGCGACAGTATAAAATTATTTTTTGAATAATTTACTATAGAAAAGGCAATCCCTGGCGTAATTAAAATTTGCTACAGTAGAAAATTATTTTTTGAATTACTATAGAAAAGGCAATCCCTGGCGTAATTAAAATTTGCGACAGTAAAAAATTATTTTTTGAATAATTTACTATAGAAAAGGCAATCCCTGGGATATTTAAAATTTGCGACAGTAAAAAATTATTTTTTGAATAATTTACTATAGAAAAGGCAATCCCTGGCGTAATTAAAATTTGCGACAGTATAAAATTATTTTTTGAATAATTTACTATAGAAAAGGCAATCCCTGGCGCAATTAAAATTTGCGACAGTAGAAAATTATTTTTTGAATAATTTACTATAGAAAAGGCAATCCCTGGCGTAATTAAAATTTGCGACAGTAGAAAATTATTTTTTGAATAATTTACTATAGAAAAAGCAATCCCTGGCGTAATTAAAATTTGCGACAGTAGAAAATTATTTTTTGAATAATTTACTATAGAAAAGGCAATCCCTGGCGCAATTAAAATTTGCAACAGTAAAAAATTATTTTTTGTATAATTTACTATACAAAAGTCAATCCCTGGCGTAATTAAAATTTGCGACAGTAGAAAATTATTTTTTGAATAATTTACTATAGAAAAGGCAATCCCTGGCGCAATTAAAATTTGCGACAGTAAAAAATTATTTTTTGAATAATTTACTATAGAAAAGGCAATCCCTGGCGTAATTAAAATTTGCGACAGTTGAAAATTATTTTTTGAATAATTTACTATAGAAAAGGAAATCCATCGCGTAATTAAAATTTGCGACAGTAAAAAATTATTTTTTGAATAATTTACTATAGAAAAGGCAATCCCTGGCGTAATTAAAATTTGCGACAGTAGAAAATTATTTTTTGAATAATTTACTATAGAAAAGGCAATCCCTGGCGTAATTAAAATTTGCGAAAGTAGAAAATTATTTTTTGTATAATTTACTATAGAAAAGGCAATCCCTGGCGCAATTAAAATTTGCGACAGTAAAAAATTATTTTTTGAATAATTTACTATAGAAAAGGCAATCCCTGGCGTAATTAAAATTTGCGACAGTTGAAAATTATTTTTTGAATAATTTACTATAGAAAAGGAAATCCATCGCGTAATTAAAATTTGCGACAGTAAAAAATTATTTTTTGAATAATTTACTATAGAAAAGGCAATCCCTGGCGTAATTAAAATTTGCGACAGTAGAAAATTATTTTTTAAATAATTTACTATAGAAAAGGCAATCCCTGGCGTAATTAAAATTTGCGACAGTAGAAAATTATTTTTTGAATAATTTACTATAGAAAAGGCAATCCCTGGCGTAATTAAAATTTGCGACAGTAGAAAATTATTTTTTGAATAATTTACTATAGAAAAGGCAATCCCTGGCGTAATTAAAATTTGCGACAGTAAAAAATTATTTTTTGAATAATTTACTATAGAAAAGGCAATCCCTGGCGGATTTGAAATTTGCGATATTAAAAAATTATTTTTTGAATAATTTACTATAGAAAAGGCAATCCCTGGCGTAATTAAAATTTGCGACAGTATAAAATTATTTTTTGAATAATTTACTACAGAAAAGGCCATCCCTGGCGCAATTAAAATTTTCGACAGTAGAAAATTATTTTTTGAATAATTTACTATAGAAAAGGCAATCCCTGGCGTAATTAAAATTTGCGACAGTAAAAAATTATTTTTTGAATAATTTACTATAGAAAAGTCAATCCCTGGCGGATTTGAAATTTGCGATAGTAAAAAATTATTTTTTGAATAATTTACTATAGAAAAGGCGGATTTGAAATTTGCGACAGTAGAAAATTATTTTTTGAATAATTTACTATAGAAAAGGCAATCCCTGGCGTATTTAAAATTTGCGACAGTAAAAAATTAATATTTTGAAAAATTTACTGTAGAAAAGGCAATCCCTGGCGTAATTTAAAATTTGCGACAGTTGAAAATTATTTTTTGAATAATTTACTATAGAAAAGGCAATCCCTGGCGTAATTAAAATTTGCGACAGTAAAAAATTATTTTTTGAATAATTTACTATAGAAAAGGCAATCCCTGGGATATTTAAAATTTGCGACAGTAAAAAATTATTTTTTTGAATAATTTACTATAGAAAAGGCAATCCCTGGCGTAATTAAAATTTCGACAGTTGAAAATTATTTTTTGAATAATTTACTATAGAAAAGGCAATCCCTGGCGCACTTAAATTTGCGACATTAAAAAATTATTTTTTGAATAATTTACTATATAAAAGGCAATCCCTGGTATATTTAAAATTTGCGACAGTATAAAATTATTTTTTGAATAATTTACTATAGAAAAGGCAATCCCTGGCGTAATTAAAATTGCGACAGTATAAAATTATTTTTTGAATAATTTACTATAGAAAAGGCAATCCCTGGCGTAATTAAAATTTGCGACAGTAAAAAATTATTTTTTGAATAATTTACTATAGAAAAGGCAATCCCTGGGATATTTAAAATTTGCGACAGTAAAAAATTATTTTTTGAATAATTTACTATAGAAAAGGCAATCCCTGGCGCAATTAAAATTTGCGACAGTATAAAATTATTTTTTGAATAATTTACTATAGAAAAGGCAATCCCTGGCGCATTTAAAATTTGCGACAGTAGAAAATTATTTTTTGAATAATTTACTATAGAAAAGGCAATCCCTGGCGTAATTAAAATTTGCGACAGTAGAAAATTATTTTTTGAATAATTTACTATAGAAAAGGCAATCCCTGGCGTAATTAAAATTTGCGACAGTAGAAAATTATTTTTTGAATAATTTACTACAGAAAAGGCAATCCCTGGCGTAATTAAAATTTGCGACAGTATAAAATTATTTTTTGAATAATTTACTATAGAAAAGGCAATCCCTGGCGTAATTAAAATTTGCGACAGTTGAAAATTAGTTTTTGAATAATTTACTATAGAAAAGCAATCCCTGGCGCACTTAAAATTTGCGAAAGTAAAAAAATTATTTTTTGAATAATTTACTATAGAAAAGGCAATCCCTGGGATATTTAAAATTTGCGACAGTAAAAAATTATTTTTTGAATAATTTACTATAGAAAAGGCAATCCCTGGCGTTATTAAAATTTGCGACAGTATAAAATTATTTTTTGAATAATTAACTATAGAAAAGGCAATCCCTGGCGCAATTAAAATTTGCGACAGTAGAAAATTATTTTTGGAATAATTTACTATAGAAAAGGCAATCCCTGGCGTAATTAAAATTTGCGACAGTAGAAAATTATTTTTTGAATAATTTACTATAGAAAAGGCAATCCCTGGCGTAATTAAAATTTGCGACAGTAGAAAATTATTTTTTGAATAATTTACTATAGAAAAGGCAATCCCTGGCGTAATTAAAATTTGCGACAGTATAAAATTATTTTTTGAATAATTTACTATAGAAAAGGCAATCCCTGGCGTAATTAAGATTTGCGACAGCAGAAAATTATTTTTTGAATAATTTACTATAGAAAAGGCAATCCCTGGCGTAATTAAAATTTGCGACAGTAAAAAATTATTTTTTGAATAATTTACTATAGAAAAGTGCAATCTCTGGCGTAATTAAAATTTGCGACAGTATAAAATTATTTTTTGAATAATTTACTATAGAAAAGACAATCCCTGGCGTAATTAAAATTTGCGACAGTAGAAAATTATTTTTTGAATAATTTACTATAGAAAAGGCAATCCCTGGCGTAATTAAAATTTGCGAAGTAGAAAATTATTTTTTGTATAATTTACTATAGAAAAGGCAATCCCTGGCGCAATTAAAATTTGCGACAGTAAAAAATTATTTTTTGAATAATTTACTATAGAAAAGGCAATCCCTGGCGTAATTAAAATTTGCGACAGTTGAAAATTATTTTTTGAATAATTTACTATAGAAAAGGAAATCCATCGCGTAATTAAAATTTGCGACAGTAAAAAAATTATTTTTTGAATAATTTACTATAGAAAAGGCAATCCCTGGCGTAATTAAAATTTGCGACAGTAGAAAATTATTTTTTAAATAATTTACTATAGAAAAGGCAATCCCTGGCGTAATTAAAATTTGCGACAGTAGAAAATTATTTTTTGAATAATTTACTATAGAAAAGGCAATCCCTGGCGTAATTAAAATTTGCGACAGTAGAAAATTATTTTTTGAATAATTTACTAATAGAAAAGGCAATCCCTGGCGTAATTAAAATTTGCGACAGTAAAAAATTATTTTTTGAATAATTTACTATAGAAAAGGCAATCCCTGGCGGATTTGAAATTTGCGATATTAAAAAATTATTTTTTGAATAATTTACTATAGAAAAGGCAATCCCTGGCGTAATTAAAATTTGCGACAGTATAAAATTATTTTTTGAATAATTTACTACAGAAAAGGCCATCCCTGGCGCAATTAAAATTTTCGACAGTAGAAAATTATTTTTGAATAATTTACTATAGAAAAGGCAATCCCTGGCGTAATTAAAATTTGCGACAGTAAAAAATTATTTTTTGAATAATTTACTATAGAAAAGTCAATCCCTGGCGGATTTGAAATTTGCGATAGTAAAAAATTATTTTTTGAATAATTTACTATAGAAAAGGCGGATTTGAAATTTGCGACAGTAGAAAATTATTTTTTGAATAATTTACTATAGAAAAGGCAATCCCTGGCGTATTTAAAATTTGCGACAGTAAAAAATTAATATTTTGAAAAATTTACTGTAGAAAAGGCAATCCCTGGGCGTAATTAAAATTTGCGACAGTTGAAAATTATTTTTTGAATAATTTACTATAGAAAAGGCAATCCCTGGCGTAATTAAAATTTGCGACAGTAAAAAATTAATTTTTTGAATAATTTACTATAGAAAAGGCAATCCCTGGGATATTTAAAATTTGCGACAGTAAAAAATTATTTTTTGAATAATTTACTATAGAAAAGGCAATCCCTGGCGTAATTAAAATTTGCGACAGTTGAAAATTATTTTTTGAATAATTTACTATAGAAAAGGCAATCCCTGGCGCACTTAAAATTTGCGACATTAAAAAATTATTTTTTGAATAATTTACTATATAAAAGGCAATCCCTGGTATATTTAAAATTTGCGACAGTATAAAATTATTTTTTGAATAATTTACTATAGAAAAGGCAATCCCTGGCGTAATTAAAATTTGCGACAGTATAAAATTATTTTTGAATAATTTACTATAGAAAAGGCAATCCCTGGCGTAATTAAAATTTGCGACAGTAAAAAATTATTTTTTGAATAATTTACTATAGAAAAGGCAATCCCTGGGATATTTAAAATTTGCGACAGTAAAAAATTATTTTTTGAATAATTTACTATAGAAAAGGCAATCCCTGGCGCAATTAAAATTTGCGACAGTATAAAATTATTTTTTGAATAATTTACTATAGAAAAGGCAATCCCTGGCGCATTTAAAATTTGCGACAGTAGAAAATTATTTTTGAATAATTTACTATAGAAAAGGCAATCCCTGGCGTAATTAAAATTTGCGACAGTAGAAAATTATTTTTTGAATAATTTACTATAGAAAAGGCAATCCCTGGCGTAATTAAAATTTGCGACAGTAGAAAATTATTTTTTGAATAATTTACTACAGAAAAGGCAATCCCTGGCGTAATTAAAATTTGCGACAGTATAAAATTATTTTTTGAATAATTTACTATAGAAAAGGCAATCCCTGGCGTAATTAAATTTGCGACAGTTGAAAATTAGTTTTTGAATAATTTACTATAGAAAAGGCAATCCCTGGCGCACTTAAAATTTGCGAAAGTAAAAAATTATTTTTTGAATATTTACTATAGAAAAGGCAATCCCTGGGATATTTAAAATTTGCGACAGTAAAAAATTATTTTTTGAATAATTTACTATAGAAAAGGCAATCCCTGGCGTTATTAAAATTTGCGACAGTATAAAATTATTTTTTGAATAATTTACTATAGAAAAGGCAATCCCTGGCGCAATTAAAATTTGCGACAGTAGAAAATTATTTTTTGAATAATTTACTATAGAAAAGGCAATCCCTGGCGTAATTAAAATTTGCGACAGTAGAAAATTATTTTTTGAATAATTTACTATAGAAAAGGCAATCCCTGGCGTAATTAAAATTTGCGACAGTAGAAAATTATTTTTGAATAATTTACTATAGAAAAGGCAATCCTGGGATATTTAAAATTTGCGACAGTAAAAAATTATTTTTTGAATAATTTACTATAGAAAAGGCAATCCCTGGCGCAATTAAAATTTGCGACAGTATAAAATTATTTTTTGAATAATTTACTATAGAAAAGGCAATCCCTGGCGCATTTAAAATTTGCGACAGTAGAAAATTATTTTTTGAATAATTTACTATAGAAAAGGCAATCCCTGGCGTAATTAAAATTTGCGACAGTAGAAAATTATTTTTTGAATAATTTACTATAGAAAAGGCAATCCCTGGCGTAATTAAAATTTGCGACAGTAGAAAATTATTTTTTGAATAATTTACTACAGAAAAGGCAATCCCTGGCGTAATTAAAATTTGCGACAGTATAAAATTATTTTTTGAATAATTTACTATAGAAAAGGCAATCCCTGGCGTAATTAAAATTTACGACAGTTGAAAATTAGTTTTTGAATAATTTACTATAGAAAAGGCAATCCCTGGCGCACTTAAAATTTGCGAAAGTAAAAAATTATTTTTTGAATAATTTACTATAGAAAAGGCAATCCCTGGGATATTTAAAATTTGCGACAGTAAAAAATTATTTTTTGAATAATTTACTATAGAAAAGGCAATCCCTGGCGTTATTAAAATTTGCGACAGTATAAAATTATTTTTTGAATAATTTACTATAGAAAAGGCAATCCCTGGCGCAATTAAAATTTGCGACAGTAGAAAATTATTTTTTGAATAATTTACTATAGAAAAGGCAATCCCTGGCGTAATTAAAATTTGCGACAGTAGAAAATTATTTTTTGAATAATTTACTATAGAAAAGGCAATCCCTGGCGTAATTAAAATTTGCGACAGTAGAAAATTATTTTTTGAATAATTTACTATAGAAAAGGCAATCCCTGGCGTAATTAAAATTTGCGACAGTATAAAATTATTTTTTGAATAATTTACTATAGAAAAGGCAATCCCTGGCGTAATTAAGATTTGCGACAGCAGAAAATTATTTTTTGAATAATTTACTATAGAAAAGGCAATCCCTGGCGTAATTAAAATTTGCGACAGTAAAAAATTATTTTTTGAATAATTTACTATAGAAAAGGCAATCTCTGGCGTAATTAAAATTTGCGACAGTATAAAATTATTTTTTGAATAATTTACTATAGAAAAGACAATCCCTGGCGTAATTAAAATTTGCGACAGTAAAAAATTATTTTTTGAATAATTTACTATAGAAAAGGCAATCCCTGGCGTAATTAAAATTTGCGACAGAAAAAAATTATTTTTTGAATAATTTACTATAGAAAAGGCAATCCCTGGCGTAATTAAAATTTGCGACAGTATAAAATTATTTTTTGAATAATTTACTATAGAAAAGGCAATCCCTGGCGTAATTAAAATTTGCTACAGTAGAAAATTATTTTTTGAATTACTATAGAAAAGGCAATCCCTGGCGTAATTAAAATTTGCGACAGTAAAAAATTATTTTTTGAATAATTTACTATAGAAAAGGCAATCCCTGGGATATTTAAAATTTGCGACAGTAAAAAATTATTTTTTGAATAATTTACTATAGAAAAGGCAATCCCTGGCGTAATTAAAATTTGCGACAGTATAAAATTATTTTTTGAATAATTTACTATAGAAAAGGCAATCCCTGGCGCAATTAAAATTTGCAACAGTAGAAAATTATTTTTTGAATAATTTACTATAGAAAAGGCAATCCCTGGCGTAATTAAAATTTGCGACAGTAGAAAATTATTTTTTGAATAATTTACTATAGAAAAGCAATCCCTGGCGTAATTAAAATTTGCGACAGTAGAAAATTATTTTTTGAATAATTTACTATAGAAAAGGCAATCCCTGGCGCAATTAAAATTTGCAACAGTAAAAAATTATTTTTTGTATAATTTACTATACAAAAGTCAATCCCTGGCGTAATTAAAATTTGCGACAGTAGAAAATTATTTTTTGAATAATTTACTATAGAAAAGGCAATCCCTGGCGCAATTAAAATTTGCGACAGTAAAAAATTATTTTTTGAATAATTTACTATAGAAAAGGCAATCCCTGGCGTAATTAAAATTTGCGACAGTTGAAAATTATTTTTTGAATAATTTACTATAGAAAAGGAAATCCATCGCGTAATTAAAATTTGCGACAGTAAAAAATTATTTTTTGAATAATTTACTATAGAAAAGGCAATCCCTGGCGTAATTAAAATTTGCGACAGTATAAAATTATTTTTTGAATAATTTACTATAGAAAAGGCAATCCCTGGCGTAATTAAAATTTGCGAAAGTAGAAAATTATTTTTTGTATAATTTACTATAGAAAAGGCAATCCCTGGCATAATTAAAATTTGCGACAGTATAAAATTATTTTTTGAATAATTTACTAGAGAAAAGGCAATCCCTGGCGCACTTAAAATTTGCGACAGTAAAAAATTATTTTTGAATAATTTTTTATAGAAAAGGCAATCCCTGGGATATTTAAAATTTGCGACAGTAAAAAATTATTTTTTGAATAATTTACTATAGAAAAGGTAATCCCTGGCGTAATTAAAATTTGCGACAGTTGAAAATTATTTTTTGAATAATTTACTATAGAAAAGGAAATCCCTGGCGTAATTAAAATTTGCGACAGTAAAAAATTATTTTTTGAATAATTTACTATAGAAAAGGCAATCCCTGGCGTAATTAAAATTTGCGACAGTATAAAATTATTTTTTGAATAATTTACTATAGAAAAGGCAATCCCTGGCGTAATTAAAATTTGCGAGAGTATAAAATTATTTTTTGAATAATTTACTATAGAAAAGGCAATCCCTGGCGCAATTAAAATTTGCGACAGTAAGAAATAATTTTTGAATAATTTACTATAGAAAAGGCTATCCCTGGCGCAATTAAAATTTGCGACAGTAAAAAATTATTTTTTGAATAATTTACTATAGAAAAGGCAATCCCTGGCGTAATTAAAATTTGCGACAGTAGAAAATTATTTTTTGAATAATTTACTATAGAAAAGGCAATCCCTGGCGTAATTAAAATTTGCGACAGTATAAAATTATTTTTTGAATAATTTACTATAGAAAAGGCAATCCCTGGCGTATTTAAAATTTGCGACAGTATAAAATTATTTTTTGAATAATTTACTATAGAAAAGGCAATCCCTGGCGTATTTAAAATTTGCGACAGTAAAAAATTATTTTTTGCAAAATTTACTGTAGAAAGGGCAATCCCTGGCGGATTTGAAATTTGCGATAGTAAAAAATTCTTTTTGAATAATTTACTATAGAAAAGGCAATCCCTGGCGGATTTGAAATTTGCGACAGTAGAAAATTATTTTTTGAATAATTTACTATAGAAAAGGCAATCCCTGGCGTATTTAAAATTTGCGACAGTAAAAAATTAATATTTTGAAAAATTTACTGTAGAAAAGGCAATCCCTGGCGTAATTAAAATTTGCGACAGTATAAAATTATTTTTTGAATAATTTACTATAGAAAAGGCAATCCCTGGCGTATTTAAAATTTGCGACAGTAAAAAATTATTTTTTGCAAAATTTACTGTAGAAAAGGCAATCCCTGGCGCAATTAAAACTTGCGATAGTAAAAAATTATTTTTTGAATAATTTACTATAGAAAAGGCAATCCCTGGCGTAATTAAAATTTGCGACAGTATAAAATTATTTTTTGAATAATTTACTATAGAAAAGGCAATCCCTGGCGTAATTAAAATTTGCGACAGTAGAAAATTATTTTTTGAATAATTTACTATAGAAAAGGCAATCCCTGGCGCACTTAAAATTTGCGACAGTAGAAAATTATTTTTTGAATAATTTACTATAGAAAAGGCAATCCCTGGCGTAATTAAAATTTGCGACTGTAGAAAATTATTTTTTGAATAATTTACTATAGAAAAGGCAATCCATGGCGTAATTAAAATTTGCGACATTATAAAATTATTTTTTGAATAATTTACTATAGAAAAGGCAATCCCTGGCGTAATTAAAATTTGCGACAGTAAAAAATTTTTTTTGAATAATTTACTATAGAAAAGGCAATCCCTGGCGGATTTGAAATTTGCGATAGTAAAAAATTATTTTTTGAATAATTTACTATAGAAAAGGCAATCCCTGGCGGATTTGAAATTTGCGATAGTAGAAAATTATTGTTTGAATAATTTACTATAGAAAAGGCAATCCCTGGCGTATTTAAAATTTGCGACAGTAAAAAATTAATATTTTGAAAAATTTACTGTAGAAAAGGCAATCCCTGGCGTAATTAAAATTTGCGACAGTTGAAAATTAATTTTTGAATAATTTACTATAGAAAAGGCAATCCCTGGCGTAATTAAAATTTGCGACAGTAAAAAATTATTTTTTGAATAATTTACTATAGAAAAGGCAATCCCTGGCGTAATTAAAATTTGCGACAGTATAAAATTATTTTTTGAATAATTTACTATAGAAAAGGCAATCCCTGACGTAATTACAATTTGCGACAGTAAAAAATTATTTTTTGAATAATTTACTATAGAAAAGGCAATCCCTGGCGTAATTAAAATTTGCGACAGCATAAAATTATTTTTTGAATAATTTACTATAGAAAAGGCAATCCCTGGCGCAATTAAAATTTGCGACAGTAGAAAATTCTTTTTTGAATAATTTACTATAGAAAAGGCAATCCCTGGCGGATTTGAAATTTGCGACAGTAAAAAATTATTTTTTGAATAATTTACTATAGAAAAGGCAATCCCTGGCGCACTTAAAATTTGCGATAGTAAAAAAGTATTTTTTGAATAATTTACTATAGAAAAGGCAATCCCTGGCGCACTTAAAATTTGCGATAGTAAAAAATTATTTTTTGAATAATTTACTATAGAAAAGGCAATCCCTGGGACATTTAAAATTTGCGACAGTATAAAATTATTTTTTGAATAATTTACTATAGAAAAGGCAGTCCCTGGCGTAATTAAAATTTGCGACAGTAGAAAATTATTTTTTGAATAATTTACTATAGAAAAGGCAATCCCTGGCGTAATTAAAATTTGCGACAGTAGAAAATTATTTTTTGAATAATTTACTATAGAAAAGGCAATCCCTGGCGGATTTGAAATTTGCGATAGTAAATTATTAATTTTTGTGTATAATTTACTATAGAAAAGGCAATCCCTGGCGGATTTGAAATTTGCGACAGTAAAAAATTATTTTTTGAATAATTTACTATAGAAAAGGCAATTCTGGCGTAATTAAAATTTGCGACAGTAAAAAATTATTTTTTGAATAATTTACTATAGAAAAGGCAATCCCTGGCGGATTTGAAATTTGCGATAGTAAAAAATTATTTTTTGAATAAGTCACTATAGAAAAGGCAATCCCTGGCGCAATTAAAATTTGCGACAGTAGAAAATTATTTTTGAATAATTTACTATAGAAAAGGCAATCCCTGGCGTATTTAAAATTTGCGACAGTAAAAAATTAATATTTTGAAAAATTTACTGTAGAAAAGGCAATCCCTGGCGTAATTAAAATTTGCGACAGTTGAAAATTATTTTTTGAATAATTTACTATAGAAAAGGCAATCCCTGGCGTAATTAAAATTTGCGACAGTTAAAAATTAATTTTTGAATAATTTACTATAGAAAAGGCAATCCCTGGGATATTTAAAATTTGCGACAGTAAAAAATTATTTTTTGAATAATTTACTATAGAAAAGGCAATCCCTGGCGTAATTAAAATTTGCGACAGTTGAAAATTATTTTTTGAATAATTTACTATAGAAAAGGCAATTCCTGGCGCACTTAAAATTTGCGACAGTAAAAAATTATTTTTTGAATAATTTAGGCAATCCCTAGGATATTTAAAATTTGCGACAGTATAAAATTATTTATTGAATAATTTACTATAGAAAAGGCAATCCCTGGCGTAATTAAAATTTGCGAGAGAATAAAATTATTTTTTGAATAATTTACTATAGAAAAGGCAATCCCTGGCGTAATTAAAATTTGCGACAGTAAAAAATTATTTTTTGAATAATTTACTATAGAAAAGGCAATCCCTGGCGCAATTAAAATTTGCGACAGTAAAAAATTATTTTTTGAATAATTTACTATAGAAAAGGCAATCCCTGGCGCAATTAAAATTTGCGACAGTTGAAAATTATTTTTTGAATAATTTACTATAGAAAAGGCAATCCCTGGCGAAATTAAAATTTGCGACAGTAAAAAATTATTTTTTGAATAATTTACTATAGAAAAGGCAATCCCTGGCGTAATTAAAATTTGCGATAGTAAAAAATTATTTTTTGAATAATTTACTATAGAAAAGGTAATCCCTGGCGGATTTGAAATTTGCGACAGTAAAAAATTATTTTTTGAATAATTTACTATAGAAAAGGCAATCCCTGGCGCACTTAAAGTTTGCGATAGTAAAAAATTATTTTTTGAATAATTAACTATAGAAAAGGCCATCCCTGGCGTAATTCAAATTTGCGACAGTATAAAATTATTTTGTGAGAAATTTACTATAGAAAAGGCAATCCCTGGCGTAATTAAAATTTGCGACAGTTGAAAATTATTTTTTGAATAATTTACTATAGAAAAGGCAATCCCTGGCGGATTTGAAATTTGCGACAGTAAAAAATTATTTTTTGAATAATTTACTATAGAAAAGGCAATCCCTGGCGCACTTAAAATTTGCGATAGTAAAAAAATTACTTTGTGAGAAATTTACTATAGAAAAGGCAATCCCTGGGATATTTAAAATTTGCGACAGTAAAAAATTATTTTTTGAATAATTTACTATAGAAAAGGCAATCCCTGGGATATTTAAAATTTGCGACAGTATAAAATTAGTTTTTGAATAATTTACTATAGAAAAGGCAATCCCTGGCGTAATTAAAATTTGCGACAGTTGAAAATTATTTTTTGAATAATTTACTATAGAAAAGGCAATCCCTGGCGTAATTAAAATTTCCGACAGTAAAAATTATTTTTTGAATAATTTACTATAGAAAAGGCAATCCCTGGCGCAATTAAAATTTGCGACAGTAGAAAATTATTTTTTGAATAATTTACTATAGAAAAGGCAATCCCTGGCGTATTTAAAATTTGCGACAGTAAAAAATTATTTTTTGAATAATTTACTATAGAAAAGGCAATCCCTGGCGGATTTGAAATTTGCGACAGTAAAAAATTATTTTTTGAATAATTTACTATAGAAAAGGCAATCCCTGGCGCACTTAAAATTTGCGATAGTAAAAAATTAATTTGTGAGAAATATACTATAGAAAAGGCAATCCCTGGGATATTTAAAATTTGCGAAAGTAAAAAATTATTTTTTGAATAATTTACTGTAGAAAAGGCAATCCCTGGCGCAATTAAAATTTGCGACAGTAAAAAATTATTTTTTGAATAATTTACTATAGAAAAGGCAATCCCTGGCGGATTTGAAATTTGCGATAGTAAAAAATTATTTTTTGAATAATTTACTATAGAAAAGGCAATCCCTGGCGTAATTAAAATTTGCGACAGTATAAAATTATTTTTTGAATAATTTACTATAGAAAAGGCAATCCCTGGCGTAATTAAAATTTGCGACAGCAAAAAATTATTTTTTGAATAATTTACTATAGAAAAGGCAATCCCTGGCGTAATTAAAATTTGCCATAGTAAAAAATTATTTTTTGAATAATTTACTATAGCAAAGGCAATCCCTGGCGTAATTAAAATTTGCGATAGTAAAAAATTATTTTTTGAATAATTTACTATAGAAAAGGCAATCCCTGGTGCACTTAAAATTTGCGATAGTAAAAAATTAATTTGTTAGAAATTTACTATAGAAAAGGCAATCCCTGGCGTAATTAAAATTTGCGACAGTAAAAAATTATTTTTTGAATAATTTACTATAGAAAAGGAAATCCCTGGCGTAATTAAAATTTGCGATAGCAAAAAATTATTTTTTGAATAATTTACTATAGAAAAGGCAATCCCTGGCGTAATTAAAATTTGCGACAGTAGAAAATTATTTTTTTGCAAAATTTACTATAGAAAAGGCAATCCCTGGCGTATTTAAAATTTGCGACAGTATAAAATTATTTTTTGAATAATTTACTATAGAAAAGGCAATCCCTGGCGCAATTAAAATTTGCGACAGTATAAAATTATTTTGTGAGAAATTTACTATAGAAAAGGCAATCCCTGGGATATTTAAAATATGCGACAGTAAAAAATTATTTTTTGAATAATTTACTATAGAAAAGGCAATCCCTGGCGTAATTAAAATTTGCGACAGTATAAAATTATTTTTTGAATAATTTATTATAGAAAAGGCAATCCCTGGCGTAATTAAAATTTGCGACAGTAAAAAATTATTTTTTGAATAATTTACTATTGAAAAGGCAATCCCTGGGATATTTAAAATTTGCGACAGCAGCAAATTATTTTTTTGCAAAATTTACTATAGAAAAGGCAATCCCTGGCGTAATTAAAATTTGCGACAGTAAAAAATTATTTTTTGAATAATTTACTATAGAAAAGGCAATCCTTGGCGGATTTGAAATTTGCGATAGTAAAAAATTATTTTTTGAATAATTTACTATAGAAAAGGCAATCCCTGGCGGATTTGAAATTTGCGACAGTAGAAAATTATTTTTTGAATAATTTACTATAGAAAAGGCAATCCCTGGCGTATTTAAAATTTGCGACAGTAAAAAATTAATATTTTGAAAAATTTACTGTAGAAAAGGCAATCCCTGGCGCACTTAAAATTTGCGACAGTAAAAAATTATTTTTTGAATAATTTAGGCAATCCCTAGGATATTTAAAATTTGCGACAGTATAAAATTATTTTTTGAATTATTTACTATAGAAAAGGCAATCCCTGGCGTAATTAAAATTTGCGAGAGTATAAAATTATTTTTTGAATAATTTACTATAGAAAAGGCAATCCCTGGCGTAATTAAAATTTGCGACAGTAAAAAATTATTTTTTGAATAATTTACTATAGAAAAGGCAATCCCTGGCGCAATTAAAATTTGCGACAGTAGAAAATTATTTTTTGAGTAATTTACTATAGAAAAGGCAATCCCTGGCGTATTTAAAATTTGCGACAGTAAAAAATTATTTTTTGAATAATTTACTATAGAAAAGGCAATCCCTAGCGGATTTGATATTTGCGATAGTAAAAAATTAATTTGTGAGAAATTTACTATAGAAAAGGCAATCCCTGGGATATTTAAAATTTGCGACAGTAAAAAATTATTTTTTGAATAATTTACTATAGAAAAGGCAATCCCTGGGATATTTAAAATTTGCGACAGTAAAAAATTATTTTTTGAATAATTTACTATAGAAAATGCAATCCCTGGCGCACTTAAAATTTGCGATAGTAAAAAATTAATTTGTGAGAAATTTACTATAGAAAAGGCAATTCCTGGGATATTTAAAATTTGCGACAGTAAAAAATTATTTTTTGAATAATTTACTATAGAAAAGGCAATCCCTGGGATATTTAAAATTTGCGACAGTATAAAATTATTTTTTGAATAATTTACTATAGAATAGGCAATCCCTGGCGTAATTAAAATTTGCGACAATTGAAAATTATTTTTTGAATAATTTACTATAGAAAAGGCAATCCCTGGCGTAATTAAAATTTGCGACAGTAAAAAATTATTTTTTGAATAATTTACTATAGAAAAGGCAATCCCTGGCGAAATTAAAATTTGCGACAGTAGAAAATTATTTTTTGAATAATTTACTATAGAAAAGGCCATCCTTGGGATATTTAAAATTTGCGACAGTAAAAAATTATTTTTTGAATAATTTATTATAGAAAAGGCAATCCCTGGCGTAATTAAAATTTGCGACAGTATAAAATTATTTTGTGAGAAATTTACTATAGAAAAGGCAATCCCTGGGATATTTAAAATTTGCGACAGTAAAAAGTTATTTCTTGAATAATTTACTATAGAAAAGGCAATCAATCCCTGGCGCACTTAAAATTTGCGATAGTAAAAAATTAATTTGTGAGAAATTTACTATAGAAAAGGCAATCCCTGGGATATTTAAAATTTGCGACAGTAAAAAATTATTTTTTGAATAATTTACTATAGAAAAGGCAATCCCTGGCGTAATTAAAATTTGCGAAAGTTGAAAATTATTTTTTGAATAATTTACTATAGAAAAGGCAATCCGTGGCGTAATTAAAATTTGCGACAGTTGAAAATTATCTTTTGAATAATTTACTATAGAAAAGGCAATCCCTGGCGTAATTAAAATTTGCGACAGTAAAAAATTATTTTTTGAATAATTTACTATAGAAAAGGCAATCCCTGGCGCAATTAAAATTTGCGACAGTAGAAAATTATTTTTTGAATAATTTACTATAGAAAAGGCAATCCCTGGCGTATTTAAAATTTGCGACAGTAAAAAATTATTTTTTGAATAATTTACTATAGAAAAGGCAATCCCTGGCGGATTTGAAATTTGCGACAGTAAAAAATTATTTTTTGAATAATTTACTATAGAAAAGGCAATCCCTGGCGCACTTAAAATTTGCGATTGTAAAAAATTAATTTGTGAGAAATTTACTATAGAAAAGGCAATCCCTGGGATATTTAAAATTTGCGACAGTAAAAAATTATTTTTTGAATAATTTACTGTAGAAAAGGCAATCCCTGGCGCAATTAAAATTTGCGACAGTAAACAATTATTTTTTGAATAATTTACTATAGAAAAGGCAATCCCTGGCGGATTTTAAATTTGCGATAGTAAAAAATTATTTTTTGAATAATGTACTATAGAAAAGGCAATCCCTGGCCTAATTAAAATTTGCGACAGTATAAAATTATTTTTTGAATAATTTACTAAAGAAAAGGCAATCCCTGGCGTAATTAAAATTTGCGATAGTAAAAAATTAATTTGTGAGAAATTGACTATAGAAAAGGCAATCCCTGTGATATTTAAAATTTGCGACAGTACAAAATTATTTTTTGAATAATTTACTATGGAAAAGGCAATCCCTGGGATATTTAAAATTTGCCACAGTATAAAATTATTTTTTGAATAATTTACTATAGAAAAGGCAATCCCTGGCGTAATTAAAATTTGCGACAGTTAAAAATTATTTTTTGAATAATTTACTATAGAAAAGGCAATCCCTGGCGTAATTAAAATTTGCGACAGTAAAAAATTATTTTTTGAATAATTTACTATAGAAAAGGCAATCCCTGGCGCACTTAAAATTTGCGATAGTAAAAAATTAATTTGTGAGAAATTTACTATAGAAAAGGCAATCCCTGGGATATTTAAAATTTGCGACAGTAAAAAATTAATTTGTGAGAAATTTACTATAGAAAAGGCAATCCCTGGGATATTTAAAATTTGCGACAGTAAAAAATTATTTTTTGAATAATTTACTATAGAAATGGCAATCCCTGGCGCACTTAGAATTTGCGATAGTAAAAAATTAATTTGTGAGAAATTTACTATAGAAAAGACAATCCCTGGGATATTTAAAATTTGCGACAGTAAAAAAATTATTTTTTGAATAATTTACTATAGAAAAGGCAATCCCTGGGATATTTAAAATTTGCGACAGTAAGAAATTATTTTTTGAATAATTTACTATAGAAAAGGCAATCTCCCTGGCGCAATTAAAATTTGCGACAGTAGAAAATTATTTTTTGAATAATTTACTATAGAAAAGGCAATCCCTGGGATATTTAAAATTTGCGACAGTAAAAAATTATTTTTTGTATAATTTACTATAGAAAAGGCAATCCCTGGGATATTTAAAATTTGCGACAGTAAAAAATTATTTCTTGAATAATTTACTATAGAAAAGGCAATCCCTGGCGCACTTAAAATTTGCGATAGTAAAAAATTAATTTGTGAGAAATTTACTATAGAAAAGGCAATCCCTGGGATATTTAAATTTGCGACAGTAAAAAATTATTTTTTGAATAATTTACTATAGAAAAGGCAATCCCTGGCGTAATTAAAATTTGCGAAAGTTGAAAATTATTTTTTGAATAATTTACTATAGAAAAGGCAATCCGTGGCGTAATTAAAATTTGCGACAGTTGAAAATTATCTTTTGAATAATTTACTATAGAAAAGGCAATCCCTGGCGTAATTAAAATTTGCGACAGTAAAAAATTATTTTTTGAATAATTTACTATAGAAAAGGCAATCCTGGCGCAATTAAAATTTGCGACAGTAGAAAATTATTTTTTGAATAATTTACTATAGAAAAGGCAATCCCTGGCGTATTTAAAATTTGCGACAGTAAAAAATTATTTTTTGAATAATTTACTATAGAAAAGGCAATCCCTGGCGGATTTGAAATTTGCGACAGTAAAAAATTATTTTTTGAATAATTTACTATAGAAAAGGCAATCCCTGGCGCACTTAAATTTGCGATTGTAAAAAATTAATTTGTGAGAAATTTGCTATAGAAAAGGCAATCCCTGGGATATTTAAAATTTGCGACAGTAAAAAAATTATTTTTGGAATAATTTACTGTAGAAAAGGCAATCCTGGCGCAATTAAAATTTGCGACAGTAAACAATTATTTTTTGAATAATTTACTATAGAAAAGGCAATCCCTGGCGGATTTGAAATTTGCGATAGTAAAAAATTATTTTTTGAATAATGTACTATAGAAAAGGCAATCCCTGGCCTAATTAAAAATTTGCGACAGTATAAAATTATTTTTTGAATAATTTACTAAAGAAAAGGCAATCCCTGGCGTAATTAAAATTTGCGATAGTAAAAAATTAATTTGTGAGAAATTGACTATAGAAAAGGCAATCCTTGTGATATTTAAAATTTGCGACAGTACAAAATTATTTTTTGAATAATTTACTATGGAAAAGGCAATCCCTGGGATATTTAAAATTTGCCACAGTATAAAATTATTTTTTGAATAATTTACTATAGAAAAGGCAATCCCTGGCGTAATTAAAATTTGCGACAGTTAAAAATTATTTTTTGAATAATTTACTATAGAAAAGGCAATCCCTGGCGTAATTAAAATTTGCGACAGTAAAAAATTATTTTTTGAATAATTTACTATAGAAAAGGCAATCCCTGGCGCACTTAAAATTTGCGATAGTAAAAAATTAATTTGTGAGAAATTTACTATAGAAAAGGCAATCCCTGGGATATTTAAAATTTGCGACAGTAAAAAATTAATTTGTGAGAAATTTACTATAGAAAAGGCAATCCCTGGATATTTAAAATTTGCGACAGTAAAAAATTATTTTTTGAATAATTTACTATAGAAATGGCAATCCCTGGCGCACTTAGAATTTGCGATAGTAAAAAATTAATTTGTGAGAAATTTACTATAGAAAAGACAATCCCTGGGATATTTAAAATTTGCGACAGTAAAAAATTATTTTTTGAATAATTTACTATAGAAAAGGCAATCCCTGGGATATTTAAAATTTGCGACAGTAAGAAATTATTTTTTGAATAATTTACTATAGAAAAGGCAATCCCTGGCGCAATTAAAATTTGCGACAGTAGAAAATTATTTTTTGAATAATTTACTATAGAAAAGGCAATCCCTGGGATATTTAAAATTTGCGACAGTAAAAAATTATTTTTTGTATAATTTACTATAGAAAAGGCAATCCCTGGGATATTTAAAATTTGCGACAGTAAAAAATTATTTTTTGAATAATATACTATAGAAAAGGCAATCCCTGGCGTAATTAAAATTTGCGACAATAGAAAATTATTTTTTGAATAATTTACTATAGAAAAGGCAATCCCTGGCGTATTTAAAATTTGCGACAGTAAAAAATTATTTTTTGAATAATTTACTATAGTAAAGGCAATCCCTGGCGTAATTAAAATTTGCGACAGTAAAAAATTATTTTTTGAATAATTTACTATAGAAAAGGCAATCCCTGGCGCACTTAAAATTTGCGATAGTAAAAAATTAATTTGTGAGAAATTTACTATAGAAAAGGCAATCCCTGGGAAATTTAAAATTTGCGACAGTAAAAAATTAATTTGTGAGAAATTTACTATAGAAAAGGCAATCCCTGGGATATTTAAAATTTGCGACAGTAAAAAATTATTTTTTGAATAATTTACTATAGAAATGGCAATCCCTGGCGCACTTAGAATTTGCGATAGTAAAAAATTAATTTGTGAGAAATTTACTATAGAAAAGACAATCCCTGGGATATTTAAAATTTGCGACAGTAAAAAATTATTTTTTGAATAATTTACTATAGAAAAGGCAATCCCTGGGATATTTAAAATTTGCGACAGTAAGAAATTATTTTTTGAATAATTTACTATAGAAAAGGCAATCCCTGGCGCAATTAAAATTTGCGACAGTAGAAAATTATTTTTTGAATAATTTACTATAGAAAAGGCAATCCCTGGGATATTTAAAATTTGCGACAGTAAAAAATTATTTTTTGTATAATTTACTATAGAAAAGGCAATCCCTGGGATATTTAAAATTTGCGACAGTAAAAAATTATTTCTTGAATAATTTACTATAGAAAAGGCAATCCCTGGCGCACTTAAAATTTGCGATAGTAAAAAATTAATTTGTGAGAAATTTACTATAGAAAAGGCAATCCCTGGGATATTTAAAATTTGCGACAGTAAAAAATTATTTTTTGAATAATTTACTATAGAAAAGGCAATCCCTGGCGTAATTAAAATTTGCGAAAGTTGAAAATTATTTTTTGAATAATTTACTATAGAAAAGGCAATCCGTGGCGTAATTAAAATTTGCGACAGTTGAAAATTATCTTTTGAATAATTTACTATAGAAAAGGCAATCCCTGGCGTAATTAAAATTTGCGACAGTAAAAAATTATTTTTTGAATAATTTACTATAGAAAAGGCAATCCCCTGGCGCAATTAAAATTTGCGACAGTAGAAAATTATTTTTTGAATAATTTACTATAGAAAAGGCAATCCCTGGCGTATTTAAAATTTGCGACAGTAAAAAATTATTTTTTGAATAATTTACTATAGAAAAGGCAATCCCTGGCGGATTTGAAATTTGCGACAGTAAAAAATTATTTTTTGAATAATTTACTATAGAAAAGGCAATCCCTGGCGCACTTAAAATTTGCGATTGTAAAAAATTAATTTGTGAGAAATTTACTATAGAAAAGGCAATTCCTGGGATATTTAAAATTTGCGACAGTAAAAAATTATTTTTTGAATAATTTACTGTAGAAAAGGCAATCCCTGGCGCAATTAAAATTTGCGACAGTAAACAATTATTTTTTGAATAATTTACTATAGAAAAGGCAATCCCTGGCGGATTTGAAATTTGCGATAGTAAAAAATTATTTTTTGAATAATTTACTATAGAAAAGGCAATCCCTGGCGCACTTAAAATTTGCGATTGTAAAAAATTAATTTGTGAGAAATTTACTATAGAAAAGGCAATTCCTGGGATATTTAAAATTTGCGACAGTAAAAAATTATTTTTTGAATAATTTACTGTAGAAAAGGCAATCCCTGGCGCAATTAAAATTTGCGACAGTAAACAATTATTTTTTGAATAATTTACTATAGAAAAGGCAATCCCTGGCGGATTTGAAATTTGCGATAGTAAAAAATTATCTTTTGAATAATTTACTATAGAAAAGGCAATCCCTGGCGTAATTAAAATTTGCGACAGTAAAAAATTATTTTTTGAATAATTTACTATAGAAAAGGCAATCCCTGGCGCACTTAAAATTTGCGATTGTAAAAAATTAATTTGTGAGAAATTTACTATAGAAAAGGCAATTCCTGGGATATTTAAAATTTGCGACAGTACAAAATTATTTTTTGAATAATTTACTATGGAAAAGGCAATCCCTGGGATATTTAAAATTTGCCACAGTATAAAATTATTTTTTGAATAATTTACTATAGAAAAGGCAATCCCTGGCGTAATTAAAATTTGCGACAGTTAAAAATTATTTTTTGAATAATTTACTATAGAAAAGGCAATCCCTGGCGTAATTAAAATTTGCGACAGTAAAAAATTATTTTTTGAATAATATACTATAGAAAAGGCAATCCCTGGCGCACTTAAAATTTGCGATAGTAAAAAATTAATTTGTGAGAAATTTACTATAGAAAAGGCAATCCCTGGGATATTTAAAATTTGCGACAGTAAAAAATTAATTTGTGAGAAATTTACTATAGAAAAGGCAATCCCTGGGAAATTTAAAATTTGCGACAGTAAAAAATTATTTTTTGAATAATTTACTATAGAAATGGCAATCCCTGGCGCACTTAGAATTTGCGATAGTAAAAAATTAATTTGTGAGAAATTTACTATAGAAAAGACAATCCCTGGGATATTTAAAATTTGCGACAATAAAAAATTATTTTTTGAATAATTTACTATAGAAAAGGCAATCCCTGGGATATTTAAAATTTGCGACAGTAAGAAATTATTTTTTGAATAATTTACTATAGAAAAGGCAATCCCTGGCGCAATTAAAATTTGCGACAGTAATAAATTATTTTTTGAATAATTTACTATAGAAAAGGCAATCCCTGGGATATTTAAAATTTGCGACAGTAAAAAATTATTTTTTGTATAATTTACTATAGAAAAGGCAATCCCTGGGATATTTAAAATTTGCGACAGTAAAAAATTATTTTTTGAATAATATACTATAGAAAAGGCAATCCCTGGCGTAATTAAAATTTGCGACAATAGAAAATTATTTTTTGAATAATTTACTATAGAAAAGGCAATCCCTGGCGTATTTAAAATTTGCGACAGTAAAAAATTATTTTTTGAATAATTTACTATAGAAAAGGCAATCCCTGGCGTAATTAAAATTTGCGACAGTAAAAAATTATTTTTTGAATAATTTACTATAGAAAAGGCAATCCATGGCGGATTTGAAATTTGCGACAGTAAAAAAATATTTTTTGAATAATTTACTATAGAAAAGGCAATCCCTGGCGTAATTAAAATTTGCGACAGTAGAAAATTATTTTTTGAATAATTTACTATAGAAAAGGCAATCCCTGGCGCACTTAAAATTTGCGATAGTAAAAAATTAATTTGTGAGAAATTTACTATAGAAAAGGCAATCCCTGGGATATTTAAAATTTGCGACAGTAGAAAATTATTTTTTGAATAATTTACTGTAGAAAAGGCAATCCCTGGGATATTTAAAATTTGCGACAGTAAAAAATTATTTTTTGAATAATTTACTATAGAAAAGGCAATCCCTGGCGCAATTAAAATTTGCGACAGTAGACAATTATTTTTTGAATAATTTACTATAGAAAAGGCAATCCCAGGGACATTTAAAATTTGCGACAGTAAAAAATTATTTTTTGAATAATTTACTATAGAAAAGGCAATCCCTGGGATATTTAAAATTTGCGACAGTAAAAAGTTAGTTTTGAATAATTTACTATAGAAAAGGCAATCCCTGGCGCAATTAAAATTTGCGACAGTAGAAAATTATTTTTTGAATAATTTACTGTAGAAAAGGCAATCCCTGGGATATTTAAAATTTGCGGCAGTAAAAAATTATTTTTTGAATAATTTACTATAGAAAAGGCAATCCCTGGGATATTTAAAATTTGCGAGAGTAAAAAATTATTTTTTGAATAATTTACTATAGAAAAGGCAATCCCTGACGCAATTAAAATTTGCGACAGTAGAAAATTATTTTTTGAATAATTTACTATAGAAAAGGCAATCCCTGGCGCAATTAAAATTTGCGACAGTATAAAATTATTTTTTGAATAATTTACTATAGAAAAGGCAATCCCTGGCGTAATTAAAATTTGCGACAGTAAAAAATTATTTTTTGAATAATCTACTATAGAAAAGGCAATCCCTGGCGTATTTAAAATTTGCGATAGTAAAAAATTAATTTGTGAGAAATTTACTATTGAAAAGGCAATCCCTGGGATATTTAAAATTTGCGATAGTAAAAAATTATTTTTTGAATAATTTACTATAGAAAAGGCAATCCCTGGCGTAATTAAAATTTGCGACAGTAAAGAATTATTTTTTTGAAAATTTTACTATAGAAAAGGCAATCCCCGGCGTAATTAAATTTTGCGACAGTAGAAAATTATTTCTTGAATAATTTACTATAGAAAAGGCAATCCCTGTCGGATTTGAAATTTGCGATAGTAAAAAATTATTTTTTGAATAATTTACTATAGAAAAGGCAATCCCTGGCGGATTTGAAATTTGCGACAGTAAAAAATTATTTTTTGAATAATTTACTATAGAAAGGCAATCCCTGGCGTAATTAAAATTTGCGACAGTATAAAATTATTTTTTGAATAATTTACTATAGAAAAGGCAATCCCTGGCGTATTTAAAATTTGCGACAGTAAAAAATTATTTTTTGAATAATTTACTATAGAAAAGGCAATCCCTGGCGTAATTAAAATTTGCGACAGTATAAAATTATTTTTTGCAAATTTACTATAGAAAAGGCAATCCCTGGCGTAATTAAAATTTGCGACAGTATAAAATTATTTTTTGAATAATTTACTATAGAAAAGGCAATCCCTGGCGGATTTGAAATTTGCGATAGTAAAAAATTATTTTTTGAATAATTTACTATAGAAAAGGCAATCCCCGGCGGATTTGAAATTTGCGACAGCAAAAAATTATATTTTGAATAATTTACTATAGAAAAGGCAATCCCTGGCGCACTTAAAATTTGCGATAGTAAAAAATTATTTTGTGAGAAATTTACTATAGAAAAGGCAATCCCTGGGATATTTAAAATTTGCGACAGTAAAAAATTATTTTTTGAATAATTTACTATAGAAAAGGCAATCCCTGGCGTAATTAAAATTTGCGACAGTTGAAAATTATTTTTTGAATAATTTACTATAGAAAAGGCAATCCCTGGCGTAATTAAAATTTGCGACAGTAGAAAATTATTTTTTGAATAATTTACTATAGAAAAGGCAATCCCTGGCGCAATTAAAATTTGCGACAGTAAAAAATTAATATTTTGAATAATTTACTATAGAAAAGGCAATCCCTGGCGTAATTAAAATTTGCGACAGTAGAAAATTATTTTTTGAATAATTTACTATAGAAAAGGCATTCCCTGGCGCAATTAAAATTTGCGACAGTAAAAAATTATTTTTTGCAAAATTTACTATAGAAAAGGCAATCCCTGGCGTAATTAAAATTTGCGACAGTATAAAATTATTTTTTGAATAATTTACTATAGAAAAGGCAATCCCTGGCGGATTTGAAATTTGCGATAGTAAAAAATTATTTTTTGAATAATTTACTATAGAAAAGGCAATCCCCGGCGGATTTGAAATTTGCGACAGCAAAAAATTATTTTTTGAATAATTTACTATAGAAAAGGCAATCCCTGGCGCACTTAAAATTTGCGATAGTAAAAAATTATTTTGTGAGAAATTTACTATAGAAAAGGCAATCCCTGGGATATTTAAAATTTGCGACAGTAAAAAATTATTTTTTGAATAATTTACTATAGAAAAGGCAATCCCTGGCGTAATTAAAATTTGCGACAGTTGAAAATTATATTTTGAATAATTTACTATAGAAAAGGCAATCCCTGGCGTAATTAAAATTTGCGACAGTAGAAAATTATTTTTTGAATAATTTACTATCGAAAAGGCAATCCCCACCGCAATTAAAATTTGCGACAGTAAAAAATTAATATTTTGAATGATTTACTATAGAAAAGGCAATCCCTGGCGTAATTAAAATTTGCGACAGTAGAAAATTATTTTTGGAATAATTTACTATAGAAAAGGCAATCCCTGGCGCAATTAAAATTTGCGACAGTAAAAAATTATTTTTTGAATAATTTACTATACAAAAGGCAATCCCTGGCGTAATTAAAATTTCCGACAGTTGAAAATTATTTTTTGAATAATTTACTATAGAAAAGGCAACTCCTGGCGCACTTAAAATTTGCGACAGTAAAAAATTATTTTTTGAATAATTTAGGCAATCCCTAGGATATTTAAAATTTGCGACAGTATAAAATTATTTTTTGAATAATTTACTATAGAAAAGGCAATCCCTGGCGTAATTAAAATTTGCGAGAGTATAAAATTATTTTTTGAATAATTTACTATAGAAAAGGCAATCCCTGGCGTAATTAAAATTTGCGACAGTAAAAAATTATTTTTTGAATAATTTACTACAGAAAAGGCAATCCCTGGCGCAATTAAAATTTGCGACAGTAGAAAATTATTTTTTGAGTAATTTACTATAGAAAAGGCAATCCCTGGCGTATTTAAAATTTGCGACAGTAAAAAATTATTTTTTGAATAATTTACTATAGAAAAGGCAATCCCTAGCGGATTTGAAATTTGCGATAGTAAAAAATTAATTTGTGAGAAATTTACTATAGAAAAGGCAATCCCTGGGATATTTAGAATTTTCGACAGTAAAAAATTATTTTTTGAATAATTTACTATAGAAAAGGCAATCCCTGGGATATTTAAAATTTGCGACAGTAAAAAATTATTTTTTGAATAATTTACTATAGAAAAGGCAATCCCTGGCGCACTTAAAATTTTCGATAGTAAAAAATTAATTTGTGAGAAATTTACTATAGAAAAGGCAATCCCTGGGATATTTAAAATTTGCGACAGTAAAAAATTATTTTTTGAATAATTTACTATAGAAAAGGCAATCCCTGGGATATTTAAAATTTGCGACAGTATAAAATTATTTTTTGAATAATTTACTATAGAAAAGGCAATCCCTGGCGTAATTAAAATTTGCGACAGTTGAAAATTATTTTTTGAATAATTTACTATAGAAAAGGCAATCCCTGGCGTAATTAAAATTTGCGACAGTAAAAAATTATTTTTTGAATAATTTACTATAGAAAAGGCAATCCCTGGCGCAATTAAAATTTGCGACAGTAGAAAATTATTTTTTGAATAATTTACTATAGAAAAGGCAATCCCTGGGATATTTAAAATTTGCGAGAGTAAAAAATTATTTTTTGAATAATTTATTATAGAAAAGGCAATCCCTGGCGTAATTAAAATTTGCGACAGTATAAAATTATTTTGTGAGAAATTTACTATAGAGAAGGCAATCCCTGGGATATTTAAAATTTGCGACAGTAAAAAATTATTTCTTGAATAATTTACTATAGAAAAGGCAATCCCTGGTGCACTTAAAATTTGCGATAGTAAAAAATTAATTTGTGAGAAATTTACTATAGAAAACGCAATCCCTGGGATATTTAAAATTTGCGACAGTAAAAAATTATTTTTTGAATAATTTACTATAGAAAAGGCAATTCCTGGGATATTTAAAATTTGCGACAGTATAAAATTATTTTTTTAATAATTTACTATAGAAAAGGCAATCCGTGGCCTAATTAAAATTTGCGACAGTTGAAAATTATTTTTTGAATAATTTACTATAGAAAAGGCAATCCCTGGCGTAATTAAAATTTGCGACAGTAAAAAATTATTTTTTGAATAATTTACTATAGAAAAGGTAATCCCTGGCGCAATTAAAATTTGCGACAGTAGAAAATTATTTTTTGAATAATTTACTATAGAAAAGGCAATCCCTGGCGTATTTAAAATTTGCGACAGTAAAAAATTATTTTTTGAATAATTTACTATAGAAAAGGCAATCCCTGGCGGATTTGAAATTTGCGACAGTAAAAAATTATTTTTTGAATAATTTACTATAGAAAAGGCAATCCCTGGCGCACTTAAAATTTGCGATAGTAAAAAATTAATTTGTGAGAAATTTACTATAGAAAAGGCAATCCCTGGGATATTTAAAATTTGCGACAGTAAAAAATTATTTTTTGGTTAATTTACTGTAGAAAAGGCAATTCCTGGCGCAATTAAAATTTGCGACAGTAAACAATTATTTTTTGAATAATTTACTATAGAAAAGGCAATCCCTGGCGGATTTGAAATTTGCGATAGTAAAAAATTATTTTTTGAATAATGTACTATAGAAAAGGCAATCCCTGGCCTAATTAAAATTTGCGACAGTATAAAATTATTTTTTGAATAATTTACTATAGAAAAGGCAATCCCTGGCGTAATTAAAATTTGCGATAGTAAAAAATTAATTTGTGAGAAATTTACTATAAAAAAGGCAATCCCTGGGATATTTAAAATTTGCGACAGTAAAAAATTATTTTTTGAATAATTTACTATGGAAAAGGCAATCCCTGGGATATTTAAAATTTGCCACAGTATAAAATTATTTTTTGAATAATTTACTATAGAAAAGGCAATCCCTGGAGTAATTAAAATTTGCGACAGTTGAAAATTATTTTTTGAATAATTTACTATAGAAAAGGCAATCCCTGGCGTAATTAAAATTTGCGACAGTAAAAAATTATTTTTTGAATAATTTACTATAGAAAAGGCAATCCCTGGGATATTTAAAATTTGCGACAGTAAGAAATTATTTTTTGAATAATTTACTATAGAAAAGGCAATCCCTGGCGCAATTAAAATTTGCGACAGTAGAAAATTATTTTTTGAATAATTTACTATAGAAAAGGCAATCCCTGGGATATTTAAAATTTGGGACAGCAAAAATTATTTTTTGAATAATTTACTATAGAAAATGCAATCCCTGGGATATTTAAAATTTGCGACAGTAAAAAATTATTTTTTGAATAATTTACTATAGAAAAGGCAATCCCTGGCGCAATTAAAATTTGCGACAGTAGAAAATTATTTTTTGAATAATTTACTATAGAAAAGGCAATCCCTGGGATATTTAAAATTTGCGACAGTAAAAAATAATTTTTTGAATAATTTACTATAGAAAAGGCAATCCCTGGCGTAATTAAAATTTGCGACAGTAAAAAATTATTTTTTGAATAATTTACTATAGAAAAGGTAATCCCTGGCGCAATTAAAATTTGCGGCAGTAGAAAATTATTTTTTGAATAATTTACTATAGAAAAGGCAATCCCTGGCGTATTTAAAATTTGCGACAGTAAAAAATTATTTTTTGAATAATTTACTATAGAAAAGGCAATCCCTGGCGGATTTGAAATTTGCGACAGTAAAAAATTATTTTTTGAATAATTTACTATAGAAAAGGCAATCCCTGGCGCACTTAAAATTTGCGATAGTAAAAAATTAATTTGTGAGAAATTTACTATAGAAAAGGCAATCCCTGGGATATTTAAAATTTGCGACAGTAAAAAATTATTTTTTGGTTAATTTACTGTAGAAAAGGCAATCCCTGGCGCAATTAAAATTTGCGACAGTAAACAATTATTTTTTGAATAATTTACTATAGAAAAGGCAATCCCTGGCGGATTTGAAATTTGCGATAGTAAAAAATTATTTTTTGAATAATGTACTATAGAAAAGGCAATCCCTGGCCTAATTAAAATTTGCGACAGTATAAAATTATTTTTTGAATAATTTACTATAGAAAAGGCAATCCCTGGCGTAATTAAAATTTGCGATAGTAAAAAATTAATTTGTGAGAAATTTACTATAAAAAAGGCAATCCCTGGGATATTTAAAATTTGCGACAGTAAAAAATTATTTTTTGAATAATTTACTATGGAAAAGGCAATCCCTGGGTTATTTAAAATTTGCCACAGTAAAAAATTATTTTTTGAATAATTTACTATAGAAAAGGCAATCCCTGGGATATTTAAAATTTGCGACAGTAAGAAATTATTTTTTGAATAATTTACTATAGAAAAGGCAATCCCTGGCGCAATTAAAATTTGCGACAGTAGAAAATTATTTTTTGAATAATTTACTATAGAAAAGGCAATCCCTGGGATATTTAAAATTTGGGACAGCAAAAATTATTTTTTGAATAATTTACTATACAAAAGGCAATCCCTGGCGTAATTAAAATTTGCGACAGTTGAAAATTAGTTTTTGAATAATTTACTATAGAAAAGGCAACTCCTGGCGCACTTAAAATTTGCGACAGTAAAAAATTATTTTTTGAATAATTTAGGCAATCCCTAGGATATTTAAAATTTGCGACAGTATAAAATTATTTTTTGAATAATTTACTATAGAAAAGGCAATCCCTGGCGTAATTAAAATTTGCGAGAGTATAAAATTATTTTTTGAATAATTTACTATAGAAAAGGCAATCCCTGGCGTAATTAAAATTTGCGACAGTAAAAAATTATTTTTTGAATAATTTACTATAGAAAAGGCAATCCCTGGCGCAATTAAAATTTGCGACAGTAGAAAATTATTTTTTGAGTAATTTACTATAGAAAAGGCAATCCCTGGCGTATTTAAAATTTCCGACAGTAAAAAATTATTTTTTGAATAATTTACTATAGAAAAGGCAATCCCTAGCGGATTTGAAATTTGCGATAGTAAAAAATTAATTTGTGAGAAATTTACTATAGAAAAGGCAATCCCTGGGATATTTAGAATTTTCGACAGTAAAAAATTATTTTTTGAATAATTTACTATAGAAAAGGCAATCCCTGGGATATTTAAAATTTGCGACAGTAAAAAATTATTTTTTGAATAATTTACTATAGAAAAGGCAATCCCTGGCGCACTTAAAATTTTCGATAGTAAAAAATTAATTTGTGAGAAATTTACTATAGAAAAGGCAATCCCTGGGATATTTAAAATTTGCGACAGTAAAAAATTATTTTTTGAATAATTTACTATAGAAAAGGCAATCCCTGGGATATTTAAAATTTGCGACAGTATAAAATTATTTTTTGAATAATTTACTATAGAAAAGGCAATCCCTGGCGTAATTAAAATTTGCGACAGTTGAAAATTATTTTTTGAATAATTTACTATAGAAAAGGCAATCCCTGGCGTAATTAAAATTTGCGACAGTAAAAAATTATTTTTTGAATAATTTACTATAGAAAAGGCAATCCCTGGCGCAATTAAAATTTGCGACAGTAGAAAATTATTTTTTGAATAATTTACTATAGAAAAGGCAATCCCTGGGATATTTAAAATTTGCGAGAGTAAAAAATTATTTTTTGAATAATTTATTATAGAAAAGGCAATCCCTGGCGTAATTAAAATTTGCGACAGTATAAAATTATTTTGTGAGAAATTTACTATAGAGAAGGCAATCCCTGGGATATTTAAAATTTGCGACAGTAAAAAATTATTTCTTGAATAATTTACTATAGAAAAGGCAATCCCTGGTGCACTTAAAATTTGCGATAGTAAAAAATTAATTTGTGAGAAATTTACTATAGAAAACGCAATCCCTGGGATATTTAAAATTTGCGACAGTAAAAAATTATTTTTTGAATTATTTACTATAGAAAAGGCAATTCCTGGGATATTTAAAATTTGCGACAGTATAAAATTATTTTTTTAATAATTTACTATAGAAAAGGCAATCCGTGGCCTAATTAAAATTTGCGACAATTGAAAATTATTTTTTGAATAATTTACTATAGAAAAGGCAATCCCTGGCGTAATTAAAATTTGCGACAGTAAAAAATTATTTTTTGAATAATTTACTATAGAAAAGGTAATCCCTGGCGCAATTAAAATTTGCGACAGTAGAAAATTATTTTTTGAATAATTTACTATAGAAAAGGCAATCCCTGGCGTATTTAAAATTTGCGACAGTAAAAAATTATTTTTTGAATAATTTACTATAGACAAGGCAATCCCTGGCGGATTTGAAATTTGCGACAGTAAAAAATTATTTTTTGAATAATTTACTATAGAAAAGGCAATCCCTGGCGCACTTAAAATATGCGATAGTAAAAAATTAATTTGTGAGAAATTTACTATAGAAAAGGCAATCCCTGGGATATTTAAAATTTGCGACAGTAAAAAATTATTTTTTGGTTAATTTACTGTAGAAAAGGCAATTCCTGGCGCAATTAAAATTTGCGACAGTAAACAATTATTTTTTGAATAATTTACTATAGAAAAGGCAATCCCTGGCGGATTTGAAATTTGCGATAGTAAAAAATTATTTTTTGAATAATGTACTATAGAAAAGGCAATCCCTGGCCTAATTAAAATTTGCGACAGTATAAAATTATTTTTTGAATAATTTACTATAGAAAAGGCAATCCCTGGCGTAATTAAAATTTGCGATAGTAAAAAATTAATTTGTGAGAAATTTACTATAAAAAAGGCAATCCCTGGGATATTTAAAATTTGCGACAGTAAAAAATTATTTTTTGAATAATTTACTATGGAAAAGGCAATCCCTGGGATATTTAAAATTTGCCACAGTATAAAATTATTTTTTGAATAATTTACTATAGAAAAGGCAATCCCTGGCGTAATTAAAATTTGCGACAGTTGAAAATTATTTTTTGAATAATTTACTATAGAAAAGGCAATCCCTGGCGTAATTAAAATTTGCGACAGTAAAAAATTATTTTTTGAATAATTTACTATAGAAAAGGCAATCCCTGGGATATTTAAAATTTGCGACAGTAAGAAATTATTTTTTGAATAATTTACTATAGAAAAGGCAATCCCTGGCGCAATTAAAATTTGCGACAGTAGAAAATTATTTTTTGAATAATTTACTATAGAAAAGGCAATCCCTGGGATATTTAAAATTTGGGACAGCAAAAATTATTTTTTGAATAATTTACTATAGAAAATGCAATCCCTGGGATATTTAAAATTTGCGACAGTAAAAAATTATTTTTTGAATAATTTACTATAGAAAAGGCAATCCCTGGCGCAATTAAAATTTGCGACAGTAGAAAATTATTTTTTGAATAATTTACTATAGAAAAGGCAATCCCTGGGATATTTAAAATTTGCGACAGTAAAAAATAATTTTTTGAATAATTTACTATAGAAAAGGCAATCCCTGGCGTAATTAAAATTTGCGACAGTAAAAAATTATTTTTTGAATAATTTACTATAGAAAAGGTAATCCCTGGCGCAATTAAAATTTGCGGCAGTAGAAAATTATTTTTTGAATAATTTACTATAGAAAAGGCAATCCCTGGCGTATTTAAAATTTGCGACAGTAAAAAATTATTTTTTGAATAATTTACTATAGAAAAGGCAATCCCTGGCGGATTTGAAATTTGCGACAGTAAAAAATTATTTTTTGAATAATTTACTATAGAAAAGGCAATCCCTGGCGCACTTAAAATTTGCGATAGTAAAAAATTAATTTGTGAGAAATTTACTATAGAAAAGGCAATCCCTGGGATATTTAAAATTTGCGACAGTAAAAAATTATTTTTTGGTTAATTTACTGTAGAAAAGGCAATCCCTGGCGCAATTAAAATTTGCGACAGTAAACAATTATTTTTTGAATAATTTACTATAGAAAAGGCAATCCCTGGCGGATTTGAAATTTGCGATAGTAAAAAATTATTTTTTGAATAATGTACTATAGAAAAGGCAATCCCTGGCCTAATTAAAATTTGCGACAGTATAAAATTATTTTTTGAATAATTTACTATAGAAAAGGCAATCCCTGGCGTAATTAAAATTTGCGATAGTAAAAAATTAATTTGTGAGAAATTTACTATAAAAAAGGCAATCCCTGGGATATTTAAAATTTGCGACAGTAAAAAATTATTTTTTGAATAATTTACTATGGAAAAGGCAATCCCTGGGTTATTTAAAATTTGCCACAGTATAAAATTATTTTTTAAATAATTTACTATAGAAAAGGCAATACCTGGCGTAATTAAAATTTGCGACAGTTGAAAATTATTTTTTGAATAATTTACTATAGAAAAGGCAATCCCTGGCGTAATTAAAATTTGCGACAGATAAAAAATTATTTTTTGAATAATTTACTATAGAAAAGGCAATCCCTGGGATATTTAAAATTTGCGACAGTAAGAAATTATTTTTTGAATAATTTACTATAGAAAAGGCAATCCCTGGCGCAATTAAAATTTGCGACAGTAGAAAATTATTTTTTGAATAATTTACTATAGAAAGGCAATCCCTGGGATATTTAAAATTTGCGACAGTAAAAAATTATTTTTTGAATAATTTACTATAGAAAATGCAATCCCTGGGATATTTAAAATTTGCGACAGTAAAAAATTATTTTTTGAATAATTTACTATAGAAAAGGCAATCCCTGGCGTAATTAAAATTTGCGAAAATAGAAAATTATTTTTTGAATAATTTACTATAGAAAAGGCAATCCCTGGCGTATTTAAAATTTGCGACAGTAAAAAATTATTTTTTGAATAATTTACTATAGAAAAGGCAATCCCTGGCGTAATTAAAATTTGCGACAGTAAAAAATTATTTTTTGAATAATTTACTATAGAAAAGGCAATCCATGGCGGATTTTAAATTTGCGACAGTAAAAAAAATATTTTTTGAATAATTTACTATAGAAAAGGCAATCCCTGGCGTAATTAAAATTTGCGACAGTAGAAAATTATTTTTTGAATAATTTACTATAGAAAAGGCAATCCCTGGCGCACTTAAAATTTGCGATAGTAAAAAATTAATTTGTGAGAAATTTACTATAGAAAAGGCAAACCCTGGGATATTTAAAATTTGCGACAGTAAAAAATTATTTTTTGAATAATTTACTATAGAAAAGGCAAACCCTAGGATATTTAAAATTTGCGACAGTAGAAAATTATTTTTTGAATAATTTACTATAGAAAAGGCAATCCCTGGCGTAATTAAAATTTGCGACAGTAAAAAATTAACATTTTGAATAATTTACTATAGAAAAGGCAATCCCTGGCGCAATTAAAATTTGCGACAGTAGACAATTATTTTTTGAATAATTTACTATAGAAAAGGCAATCCCTGGCGTAATTAAAATTTGCGACAGTAAAAAATTAATATTTTGAATAATTTACTATAGAAAAGGCAATCCCTGGCGCAATTAAAATTTGCGACAGTAAAAAATTAATTTGTGAGAAATTTACTATAGAAAAGGCAATCCCAGGGATATTTAAAATTTGCGACAGTAAAAAATTATTTTTTGAATAATTTACTATAGAAAAGGCAATCCCTGGGATATTTAAAATTTGCGACAGAAAAAAATTATTTTTTGAATAATTTACTATAGAAAAGGCAATCCCTGGCGCAATTAAAATTTGCGACAGTAGAAAATTATTTTTTGAATAATTTACTATAGAAAAGGCAATCCCTGGGATATTTAAAATTTGCGACAGTAAAAAATTATTTTTTGAATAATTTACTATAGAAAAGGCAATCCCTGGGGTATTTAAAATTTGCGAGAGTAAAAAATTATTTTTTGAATAATTTACTATAGAAAAGGCAATCCCTGACGCAATTAAAATTTCCGACAGTAGAAAATTATTTTTTGAATAATTTACTATAGAAAAGGCAATCCCTGGCGCAATTAAAATATGCGACAGTATAAAATTATTTTTTGAATAATTTACTATAGAAAAGGCAATCCCTGGCGTAATTAAAATTTGCGACAGTAAAAAATTATTTTTTGAATAATTTACTATAGAAAAGGCAATCCCTGGCGTATTTAAAATTTGCGATAGTAAAAAATTAATTTGTGAGAAATTTACTATAGAAAAGGCAATCCCTGGGATATTTAAAATTTGCGATAGTAAAAAATTATTTTTTGAATAATTTACTATAGAAAAGGCAATCCCTGGCGTAATTAAAATTTGCGACAGTAAAAAATTATTTTTTTGAAAATTTTACTATAGAAAAGGCAATCCCCGGCGTAATTAAATTTTACGACAGTAGAAAATTATTTCTTGAATAATTTACTATAGAAAAGGCAATCCCTGTCGGATTTGAAATTTGCGATAGTAAAAAATTATTTTTTGAATAATTTACTATAGAAAAGGCAATCCCTGGCGGATTTGAAATTTGCGACAGTAAAAAATTATTTTTTGAATAATTTACTATAGAAAGGCAATCCCTGGCGTAATTAAAATTTGCGACAGTATAAAATTATTTTTTTAATAATTTACTATAGAAAAGGCAATCCCTGGCGTATTTAAAATTTGCGACAGTAAAAAATTATTTTTTGAATAATTTACTATAGAAAAGGCAATCCCTGGCGTAATTAAAATTTGCGACAGTATAAAATTATTTTTTGCAAAATTTGCTATAGAAAAGGCAATACCTGGCGTAATTAAAATTTGCGACAGTATAAAATTATTTTTTGAATAATTTACTATAGAAAAGGCAATCCCTGGCGGATTTGAAATTTGCGATAGTAAAAAATTATTTTTTGAATAATTTACTATAGAAAAGGCAATCCCCGGCGGATTTGAAATTTGCGACAGCAAAAAATTATTTTTTGAATAATTTACTATAGAAAAGGCAATCCCTGGCGCACTTAAAATTTGCGATAGTAAAAAATTATTTTGTGAGAAATTTACTATAGAAAAGGCAATCCCTGGGATATTTAAAATTTGCGACAGTAAAAAATTATTTTTTGAATAATTTACTATAGAAAAGGCAATCCCTGGCGTAATTAAAATTTGCGACAGTTGAAAATTATTTTTTGAATAATTTACTATAGAAAAGGCAATCCCTGGCGTAATTAAAATTTGCGACAGTAGAAAATTATTTTTTGAATAATTTACTATAGAAAAGGCAATCCCTGGCGCAATTAAAATTTGCGACAGTAAAAAATTAATATTTTGAATAATTTACTATAGAAAAGGCAATCCCTGGCGTAATTAAAATTTGCGACAGTAGAAAATTATTTTTTGAATAATTTACTATAGAAAAGGCAATCCCTGGCGCAATTAAAATTTGCGACAGAAAAAATTATTTTTTGAATAATTTACTTAGAAAAGGCAATCCCTGGCGGATTTGAAATTTGCGACAGTAAAAAATTATTTTTTGAATAACTTACTATAGAAAAGGCAATCCCTGGCGTAATTAAAATTTGCCACAATATAAAATTATTTTTTGAATAATTTACTATAGAAAAGGCAATCCCTGGGATATTTAAAATTTGCGACAGTAAAAAATTATTTTTTGAATAATTTACTATAGAAAAGTCAATCCCTGGGTTATTTAAAATTTGCGACAGTAGAAAATTATTTTTTTGCAAAATTTACTATAGAAAAGGCAATCCCTGGCGTAATTAAAATTTGCGACAGTAGAAAATTATTTTTTGAATAATTTACTATAGAAAAGGCAATCCCTGGGATATTTAAAATTTGCGACAGTAGAAAATTATTTTTTTGCAAAATTTACTATAGAAAAGGCAATCCCTGGCGTAATTAAAATTTGCGACAGTAGAAAATTATTTTTTGAATAATTTACTATAGAAAAGGCAATCCCTGGGATATTTAAAATTTGCGACAGTAAAAAATTATTTTTTGAATAATTTACTATAGAAAACGCAATCCCTGGCGCAATTAAAATTTGCGACAGTAGAAAATTATTTTTTGAATAATTTACTATAGAAAAGGCAATCCCTGGGATATTTAAAATTTGCGACAGTAAAAAATTATTTTTTGATTAATTTACTATAGAAAAGGCAATCCCTGGGATATTTAAAATTTGCGACAATAAAAAACTATTTTTTGAATAATTTACTATAGAAAAGGCAATCCCTGGCGCAATTAAAATTTGCGACAGTTGAATATTATTTTTTGAATAATTTACTATAGAAAAGGCAATCCCTGGCGTAATTAAAATTTGCGACAGTAAAAAATTATTTTTTGAATAATTTACTATAGAAAAGGCAATCCCTTGCGGATTTGAAATTTGCGACAGTAGAAAATTTTTTTTTTGCAAAATTTACTATAGAAAAGGCAATCTCTGGCGCAATTAAAATTTGCGACAGTAGAAAATTATTTTTTGAATAATTTTACTATAGAAAAGGCAATCCCTGGGATATTTAAAATTTGCGACAGTAGAAAATTATTTTTTGAATAATTTACTATAGAAAAGGCAATCCCTGGCGTAATTAAAATTTGCGACAGTAAAAAATTAATATTTTGAATAATTTACAATAGAAAAGGCAATCCCTGGCGCAATTAACATTTGCGACAGTAGAAAATTATTTTTTGAATAATTTACTATAGAAAAGGCAATCCCTGGCGTAATTAAAATTTGCGACAGTAAAAAATTAATATTTTGAATAATTTACTATAGAAAAGGCAATCCCTGGCGCAATTAAAATTTGCGACAGTAAAAAATTAATTTGTGAGAAATTTACTATAGAAAAGGCAACCCCTGGGATATTTAAAATTTGCGACAGTAAAAAATTATTTTTTGAATAATTTACTATAGAAAAGGCAATCCCTGGGATATTTAAAATTTGCGACAGTAAAAAATTATTTTTTGAATAATTTACTGTAGAAAAGGCAATCCCTGGCGCAATTAAAATTTGCGACAGTAGAAAATTATTTTTTGAATAATTTACTATAGAAAAGGCAATCCCTGGGATATTTAAAATTTGCGACAGTAAAAAATTATTTTTTGAATAATTTACTATAGAAAAGGCAATCCCTGGGATATTTAAAATTTGCGACAGTAAAAAATTATTTTTTGAATAATTTACTATAGAAAAGGCAATCCCTGGCGCAATTAAAATTTGCGACAGTAGAAAATTATTTTTTGAATAATTTACTATAGAAAAGGCAATCCCTGGCGTAATTAAAATTTGCGACAGTATAAAATTATTTTTTGAATAATTTACTATAGAAAAGGCAATCTCTGGCGTAATTAAAATTTGCGACAGTAAAAAATTATTTTTTGAATAATTTACTATAGAAAAGGCAATCCCTGGGTTATTTAAAATTTGCGACAGTAGAAAATTATTTTTTTGCAAAATTTACTATAGAAAAGGCAATCCCTGGCGTAATTAAAATTTGCGACAGTAGAAAATTATTTTTTGAATAATTTACTATAGAAAAGGCAATCCCTGGGATATTTTAAATTTGCGACAGTAGAAAATTATTTTTTTGCAAAATTTACTATAGAAAAGGCAATCCCTGGCGTAATTAAAATTTGCGACAGTAGAAAATTATTTTTTGAATAATTTACTATAGAAAAGGCAATCCCTGGGATATTTAAAATTTGCGACAGTAAAAAATTATTTTTTGAATAATTTACTATAGAAAAGGCAATCCCTGGCGCAATTAAAATTTGCGACAGTAGAAAATTATTTTTTGAATAATTTACTATAGAAAAGGCAATCCCTGGGATATTTAAAATTTGCGACAGTAAAAAATTATTTTTTGAATAATTTACTATAGAAAAGGCAATCCCTGGGATATTTAAAATTTGCGACAATAAAAAACTATTTTTTGAATAATTTACTATAGAAAAGGCAATCCCTGGCGCAATTAAAATTTGCGACAGTTGAAAATTATTTTTTGAATAATTTACTATAGAAAAGGCAATCCCTGGCGTAATTAAAATTTGCGACAGTAAAAAATTATTTTTTGAATAATTTACTATAGAAAAGGCAATCCCTTGCGGATTTGAAATTTGCGACAGTAGAAAATTTTTTTTTGCAAAATTTACTATAGAAAAGGCAATCTCTGGCGCAATTAAAATTTGCGACAGTAGAAAATTATTTTTTGAATAATTTACTATAGAAAAGGCAATCCCTGGGATATTTAAAATTTGCGACAGTAGAAAATTATTTTTTGAATAATTTACTATAGAAAAGGCAATCCCTGGCGTAATTAAAATTTGCGACAGTAAAAAATTAATATTTTGAATAATTTACTATAGAAAAGGCAATCCCTGGCGCAATTAACATTTGCGACAGTAGAAAATTATTTTTTGAATAATTTACTATAGAAAAGGCAATCCCTGGCGTAATTAAAATTTGCGACAGTAAAAAATTAATATTTTGAATAATTTACTATAGAAAAGGCAATCCCTGGCGCAATTAAAATTTGCGACAGTAAAAAATTAATTTGTGAGAAATTTACTATAGAAAAGGCAACCCCTGGGATATTTAAAATTTGCGACAGTAAAAAATTATTTTTTGAATAATTTACTATAGAAAAGGCAATCCCTGGGATATTTAAAATTTGCGACAGTAAAAAATAATTTTTTGAATAATTTACTATAGAAAAGGCAATCCCCACCGCAATTAAAATTTGCGACAGTAAAATATTAATATTTTGAATGATTTACTATAGAAAAGGCAATCCCTGGCGTAATTAAAATTTGCGACAGTAGAAAATTATTTTTTGAATAATTTACTATAGAAAAGGCAATCCCTGGCGCAATTAAAATTTTCGACAGTAAAAAATTATTTTTTGAATAATTTACTATACAAAAGGCAATCCCTGGCGTAATTAAAATTTGCGACAGTTGAAAATTATTTTTTGAGTAATTTACTATAGAAAAGGCAACTCCTGGCGCACTTAAAATTTGCGACAGTAAAAAATTATTTTTTGAATAATTTAGGCAATCCCTAGGATATTTAAAATTTGCGACAGTATAAAATTATTTTTTGAATAATTTACTATAGAAAAGGCAATCCCTGGCGTAATTAAAATTTGCGAGAGTATAAAATTATTTTTTGAATAATTTACTATAGAAAAGGCAATCCCTGGCGTAATTAAAATTTGCGACAGTAAAAAATTATTTTTTGAATAATTTACTATAGAAAAGGCAATCCCTGGCGCAATTAAAATTTGCGACAGTAGAAAATTATTTTTTGAGTAATTTACTATAGAAAAGGCAATCCCTGGCGTATTTAAAATTTGCGACAGTAAAAAATTATTTTTTGAATAATTTACTATAGAAAAGGCAATCCCTAGCGGATTTGAAATTTGCGATAGTAAAAAATTAATTTGTGAGAAATTTACTATAGAAAAGGCAATCCCTGGGATATTTAGAATTTTCGACAGTAAAAAATTATTTTTTGAATAATTTACTATAGAAAAGGCAATCCCTGGGATATTTAAAATTTGCGACAGTAAAAAATTATTTTTTGAATAATTTACAATAGAAAAGGCAATCCCTGGCGCACTTAAAATTTTCGATAGTAAAAAATTAATTTGTGAGAAATTTACTATAGAAAAGGCAATCCCTGGGATATTTAAAATTTGCGACAGTAAAAAATTATTTTTTGAATAATTTACTATAGAAAAGGCAATACCTGGGATATTTAAAATTTGCGACAGTATAAAATTATTTTTTGAATAATTTACTATAGAAAAGGCAATCCCTGGGCGTAATTAAAATTTGCGACAGTTGAAAATTATTTTTTGAATAATTTACTATAGAAAAGGCAATCCCTGGCGTAATTAAAATTTGCGACAGTAAAAAATTATTTTTTGAATAATTTACTATAGAAAAGGCAATCCCTGGCGCAATTAAAATTTGCGACAGTAGAAAATTATTTTTTGAATAATTTACTATAGAAAAGGCAATCCCTGGGATATTTAAAATTTGCGAGAGTAAAAAATTATTTTTTGAATAATTTATTATAGAAAAGGCAATCCCTGGCGTAATTAAAATTTGCGACAGTATAAAATTATTTTGTGAGAAATTTACTATAGAGAAGGCAATCCCTGGGATATTTAAAATTTGCGACAGTAAAAAATTATTTCTTGAATAATTTACTATAGAAAAGGCAATCCCTGGTGCACTTAAAATTTGCGATAGTAAAAAATTAATTTGTGAGAAATTTACTATAGAAAACGCAATCCCTGGGATATTTAAAATTTGCGACAGTAAAAAATTATTTTTTGAATAATTTACTATAGAAAAGGCAATTCCTGGGATATTTAAAATTTGCGACAGTATAAAATTATTTTTTTAATAATTTACTATAGAAAAGGCAATCCGTGGCCTAATTAAAATTTGCGACAGTTGAAAATTATTTTTTGAATAATTTACTATAGAAAAGGCAATCCCTGGCGTAATTAAAATTTGCGACAGTAAAAAATTATTTTTTGAATAATTTACTATAGAAAAGGTAATCCCTGGCGCAATTAAAATTTGCGACAGTAGAAAATTATTTTTTGAATAATTTACTATAGAAAAGGCAATCCCTGGCGTATTTAAAATTTGCGACAGTAAAAAATTATTTTTTGAATAATTTACTATAGAAAAGGCAATCCCTGGCGGATTTGAAATTTGCGACAGTAAAAAATTATTTTTTGAATAATTTACTATAGAAAAGGCAATCCCTGGCGCACTTAAAATTTGCGATAGTAAAAAATTAATTTGTGAGAAATTTACTATAGAAAAGGCAATCCCTGGGATATTTAAAATTTGCGACAGTAAAAAATTATTTTTTGGTTAATTTACTGTAGAAAAGGCAATTCCTGGCGCAATTAAAATTTGCGACAGTAAACAATTATTTTTTGAATAATTTACTATAGAAAAGGCAATCCCTGGCGGATTTGAAATTTGCGATAGTAAAAAATTATTTTTTGAATAATGTACTAGAGAAAAGGCAATCCCTGGCCTAATTAAAATTTGCGACAGTATAAAATTATTTTTTGAATAATTTACTATAGAAAAGGCAATCCCTGGCGTAATTAAAATTTGCGATAGTAAAAAATTAATTTGTGAGAAATTTACTATAAAAAAGGCAATCCCTGGGATATTTAAAATTTGCGACAGTAAAAAATTATTTTTTGAATAATTTACTATGGAAAAGGCAATCCCTGGGATATTTAAAATTTGCCACAGTATAAAATTATTTTTTGAATAATTTACTATAGAAAAGGCAATCCCTGGCGTAATTAAAATTTGCGACAGTTGAAAATTATTTTTTGAATAATTTACTATAGAAAAGGCAATCCCTGGCGTAATTAAAATTTGCGACAGTAAAAAATTTATTATTTGAATAATTTACTATAGAAAAGGCAATCCCTGGGATACTTAAAATTTGCGACAGTAAGAAATTATTTTTTGAATAATTTACTATAGAAAAGGCAATCCCTGGCGCAATTAAAATTTGCGACAGTAGAAAATTATTTTTTGAATAATTTACTATAGAAAAGGCAATCCCTGGGATATTTAAAATTTGGGACAGCAAAAATTATTTTTTGAATAATTTACTATAGAAAATGCAATCCCTGGGATATTTAAAATTTGCGACAGTAAAAAATTATTTTTTGAATAATTTACTATAGAAAAGGCAATCCCTGGCGCAATTAAAATTTGCGACAGTAGAAAATTATTTTTTGAATAATTTACTATAGAAAAGGCAATCCCTGGGATATTTAAAATTTGCGACAGTAAAAAATTATTTTTTGAATAATTTACTATAGAAAAGGCAATCCCTGGCGTAATTAAAATTTGCGACAGTAAAAAATTATTTTTTGAATAATTTACTATAGAAAAGGTAATCCCTGGCGCAATTAAAATTTGCGGCAGTAGAAAATTATTTTTTTGAATAATTTACTATAGAAAAGGCAATCCCTGGCGTATTTAAAATTTGCGACAGTAAAAAATTATTTTTTGAATAATTTACTATAGAAAAGGCAATCCCTGGCGGATTTGAAATTTGCGACAGTAAAAAATTATTTTTTGAATAATTTACTATAGAAAAGGCAATCCCTGGCGCACTTAAAATTTGCGATAGTAAAAAATTAATTTGTGAGAAATTTACTATAGAAAAGGCAATCCCTGGGATATTTAAAATTTGCGACAGTAAAAAATTATTTTTTTGGTTAATTTACTGTAGAAAAGGCAATCCCTGGCATTAAAATTTGCGACAGTAAACAATTATTTTTTGAATAATTTACTATAGAAAAGGCAATCCCTGGCGGATTTGAAATTTGCGATAGTAAAAAATTATTTTTTGAATAATGTACTATAGAAAAGGCAATCCCTGGCCTAATTAAAATTTGCGACAGTATAAAATTATTTTTTGAATAATTTACTATAGAAAAGGCAATCCCTGGCGTAATTAAAATTTGCGATAGTAAAAAATTAATTTGTGAGAAATTTACTATAAAAAAGGCAATCCCTGGGATATTTAAAATTTGCGACAGTAAAAAATTATTTTTTGAATAATTTACTATGGAAAAGGCAATCCCTGGGTTATTTAAAATTTGCCACAGTATAAAATTATTTTTTGAATAATTTACTATAGAAAAGGCAATACCTGGCGTAATTAAAATTTGCGACAGTTGAAAATTATTTTTTGAATAATTTACTATAGAAAAGGCAATCCCTGGCGTAATTAAAATTTGCGACAATAAAAAATTATTTTTTGAATAATTTACTATAGAAAAGGCAATCCCTGGGATATTTAAAATTTGCGACAGTAAGAAATTATTTTTTGAATAATTTACTATAGAAAAGGCAATCCCTGGCGCAATTAAAATTTGCGACAGTAGAAAATTATTTTTTGAATAATTTACTATAGAAAAGGCAATCCCTGGGATATTTAAAATTTGCGACAGTAAAAAATTATTTTTTGAATAATTTACTATAGAAAATGCAATCCCTGGGATATTTAAAATTTGCGACAGTAAAAAATTATTTTTTGAATAATTTACTATAGAAAAGGCAATCCCTGGCGTAATTAAAATTTGCGACAATAGAAAATTATTTTTTGAATAATTTACTATAGAAAAGGCAATCCCTGGCGTATTTAAAATTTGCGACAGTAAAAAATTATTTTTTGAATAATTTACTATAGAAAAGGCAATCCCTGGCGTAATTAAAATTTGCGACAGTAAAAAATTATTTTTTGAATAATTTACTATAGAAAAGGCAATCCATGGCGGATTTTAAATTTGCGACAGTAAAAAAAATATTTTTTGAATAATTTACTATAGAAAAGGCAATCCCTGGCGTAATTAAAATTTGCGACAGTAGAAAATTATTTTTTGAATAATTTACTATAGAAAAGGCAATCCCTGGCGCACTTAAAATTTGCGATAGTAAAAAATTAATTTGTGAGAAATTTACTATAGAAAAGGCAAACCCTGGGATATTTAAAATTTGCGACAGTAAAAAATTATTTTTTGAATAATTTACTATAGAAAAGGCAAACCCTAGGATATTTAAAATTTGCGACAGTAGAAAATTATTTTTTGAATAATTTACTATAGAAAAGGTAATCCCTGGCGTAATTAAAATTTGCGACAGTAAAAAATTAACATTTTGAATAATTTACTATAGAAAAGGCAATCCCTGGCGCAATTAAAATTTGCGACAGTAGACAATTAATTTTTGAATAATTTACTATAGAAAAGGCAATCCCTGGCGTAATTAAAATTTGCGACAGTAAAAAATTAATATTTTGAATAATTTACTATAGAAAAGGCAATCCCTGGCGCAATTAAAATTTGCGACAGTAAAAAATTAATTTGTGAGAAATTTACTATAGAAAAGGCAATCCCAGGGATATTTAAAATTTGCGACAGTAAAAAATTATTTTTTGAATAATTTACTATAGAAAAGGCAATCCCTGGGATATTTAAAATTTGCGACAGAAAAAAATTATTTTTTGAATAATTTACTATAGAAAAGGCAATCCCTGGCGCAATTAAAATTTGCGACAGTAGAAAATTATTTTTTGAATAATTTACTATAGAAAAGGCAATCCCTGGGATATTTAAAATTTGCGACAGTAAAAAATTATTTTTTGAATAATTTACTATAGAAAAGGCAATCCCTGGGATATTTAAAATTTGCGAGAGTAAAAAATTATTTTTTGAATAATTTACTATAGAAAAGGCAATCCCTGACGCAATTAAAATTTGCGACAGTAGAAAATTATTTTTTGAATAATTTACTATAGAAAAGGCAATCCCTGGCGCAATTAAAATATGCGACAGTATAAAATTATTTTTTGAATAATTTACTATAGAAAAGGCAATCCCTGGCGTAATTAAAATTTGCGACAGTAAAAAATTATTTTTTGAATAATTTACTATAGAAAAGGCAATCCCTGGCGTATTTAAAATTTGCGATAGTAAAAAATTAATTTGTGAGAAATTTACTATAGAAAATGCAATCCCTGGGATATTTAAAATTTGCGATAGTAAAAAATTATTTTTTGAATAATTTACTATAGAAAAGGCAATCCCTGGCGTAATTAAAATTTGCGACAGTAAAAAATTATTTTTTTGAAAATTTTACTATAGAAAAGGCAATCCCCGGCGTAATTAAATTTTACGACAGTAGAAAATTATTTCTTGAATAATTTACTATAGAAAAGGCAATCCCTGTCGGATTTGAAATTTGCGATAGTAAAAAATTATTTTTTGAGTAATTTACTATAGAAAAGGCAATCCCTGGCGGATTTGAAATTTGCGACAGTAAAAAATTATTTTTTGAATAACTTACTATAGAAAGGCAATCCCTGGCGTAATTAAAATTTGCGACAGTATAAAATTATTTTTTTAATAATTTACTATAGAAAAGGCAATCCCTGGCGTATTTAAAATTTGCGACAGTAAAAAATTATTTTTTGAATAATTTACTATAGAAAAGGCAATCCCTGGCGTAATTAAAATTTGCGACAGTTGAAAATTATTTTTTGAATAATTTACTATAGAAAAGGCAATCCCTGGCGTAATTAAAATTTGCGACAGTAAAAAATTATTTTTTTGAAAATTTTACTATAGAAAAGGCAATCCCCGGCGTAATTAAATTTTACGACAGTAGAAAATTATTTCTTGAATAATTTACTATAGAAAAGGCAATCCCTGTCGGATTTGAAATTTGCGATAGTAAAAAATTATTTTTTGAGTAATTTACTATAGAAAAGGCAATCCCTGGCGGATTTGAAATTTGCGACAGTAAAAAATTATTTTTTGAATAATTTACTATAGAAAGGCAATCCCTGGCGTAATTAAAATTTGCGACAGTATAAAATTATTTTTTTAATAATTTACTATAGAAAAGGCAATCCCTGGCGTATTTAAAATTTGCGACAGTAAAAAATTATTTTTTGAATAATTTACTATAGAAAAGGCAATCCCTGGCGTAATTAAAATTTGCGACAGTATAAAATTATTTATTTGCAAAATTTGCTATAGAAAAGGCAATACCTGGCGTAATTAAAATTTGCGACAGTATAAAATTATTTTTTGAATAATTTACTATAGAAAAGGCAATCCCTGGCGGATTTGAAATTTGCGATAGTAAAAAATTATTTTTTGAATAATTTACTATAGAAAAGGCAATCCCCGGCGGATTTGAAATTTGCGACAGCAAAAAATTATTTTTTGAATAATTTACTATAGAAAAGGCAATCCCTGGCGCACTTAAAATTTGCGATAGTAAAAAATTATTTTGTGAGAAATTTACTATAGAAAAGGCAATCCCTGGGATATTTAAAATTTGCGACAGTAAAAAATTATTTTTTGAATAATTTACTATAGAAAAGGCAATCCCTGGCGTAATTAAAATTTGCGACAGTTGAAAATTATTTTTTGAATAATTTACTATAGAAAAGGCAATCCCTGGCGCAATTAAAATTTGCGACAGTAAAAAATTAATATTTTGAATAATTTACTATAGAAAAGGCAATCCCTGGCGTAATTAAAATTTGCGACAGTAGAAAATTATTTTTTGAATAATTTACTATAGAAAAGGCAATCCCTGGCGCAATTAAAATTTGCGACAGAAAAAATTATTTTTTGAATAATTTACTATAGAAAAGGCAATCCCTGGCGGATTTGAAATTTGCGACAGTAAAAAATTATTTTTTGAATAACTTACTATAGAAAAGGCAATCCCTGGCGTAATTAAAATTTGCCACAGTATAAAATTATTTTTTGAATAATTTACTATAGAAAAGGCAATCCCTGGGATATTTAAAATTTGCGACAGTAAAAAATTATTTTTTGAATAATTTACTATAGAAAAGTCAATCCCTGGGTTATTTAAAATTTGCGACAGTAGAAAATTATTTTTTTGCAAAATTTACTATAGAAAAGGCAATCCCTGGCGTAATTAAAATTTGCCACAGTATAAAATTATTTTTTGAATAATTTACTATAGAAAAGGCAATCCCTGGGATATTTAAAATTTGCGACAGTAAAAAATTATTTTTTGAATAATTTACTATAGAAAAGTCAATCCCTGGGTTATTTAAAATTTGCGACAGTAGAAAAATATTTTTTTTGCAAAATTTACTATAGAAAAGGCAATCCCTGGCGTAATTAAAATTTGCGACAGTAGAAAATTATTTTTTGAATAATTTACTATAGAAAAGGCAATCCCTGGGATATTTAAAATTTGCGACAGTAGAAAATTATTTTTTTGCAAAATTTACTATAGAAAAGGCAATCCCTGGGCGTAATTAAAATTTGCGACAGTAGAAAATTATTTTTTGAATAATTTACTATAGAAAAGGCAATCCCTGGGATATTTAAAATTTGCGACAGTAAAAAATTATTTTTTGAATAATTTACTATAGAAAACGCAATCCCTGGCGCAATTAAAATTTGCGACAGTAGAAAATTATTTTTTGAATAATTTACTGTAGAAAAGGCAATCCCTGGGATATTTAAAATTTGCGACAGTAAAAAATTATTTTTTGAATAATTTACTATAGAAAAGGCAATCCCTGGGATATTTAAAATTTGCGACAATAAAAAACTATTTTTTGAATAATTTACTATAGAAAAGGCAATCCCTGGCGCAATTAAAATTTGCGACAGTTGAAAATTATTTTTTGAATAATTTACTATAGAAAAGGCAATCCCTGGCGTAATTAAAATTTGCGACAGTAAAAAATTATTTTTTGAATAATTTACTATAGAAAAGGCAATCCCTTGCGGATTTGAAATTTGCGACAGTAGAAAATTTTTTTTTTGCAAAATTTACTATAGAAAAGGCAATCTCTGGCGCAATTAAAATTTGCGACAGTAGAAAATTATTTTTTGAATAATTTACTATAGAAAAGGCAATCCCTGGGATATTTAAAATTTGCGACAGTAGAAAATTATTTTTTGAATAATTTACTATAGAAAAGGCAATCCCTGGCGTAATTAAAATTTGCGACAGTAAAAAATTAATATTTTGAATAATTTACAATAGAAAAGGCAATCCCTGGCGCAATTAACATTTGCGACAGTAGAAAATTATTTTTTGAATAATTTACTATAGAAAAGGCAATCCCTGGCGTAATTAAAATTTGCGACAGTAAAAAATTAATATTTTGAACAATTTACTATAGAAAAGGCAATCCCTGGCGCAATTAAAATTTTCGACAGTAAAAAATTAATTTGTGAGAAATTTACTATAGAAAAGGCAACCCCTGGGATATTTAAAATTTGCGACAGTAAAAAATTATTTTTTGAATAATTTAATATAGAAAAGGCAATCCCTGGGATATTTAAAATTTGCGACAGTAAAAAATTATTTTTTGAATAATTTACTGTAGAAAAGGCAATCCCTGGCGCAATTAAAATTTGCGACAGTAGAAAATTATTTTTTGAATAATTTACTATAGAAAAGGCAATCCCTGGGATATTTAAAATTTGCGACAGTAAAAAATTATTTTTTGAATAATTTACTATAGAAAAGGCAATCCCTGGGATATTTAAAATTTGCGACAGTAAAAAATTATTTTTTGAATAATTTACTATAGAAAAGGCAATCCCCTGGCGCAATTAAAATTTGCGACAGTAGAAAATTATTTTTTGAATAATTTACTATAGAAAAGGCAATCCCTGGCGTAATTAAAATTTGCGACAGTATAAAATTATTTTTTGAATAATTTACTATAGAAAAGGCAATCTCTGGCGTAATTAAAATTTGCGACAGTAAAAAATTATTTTTTGAATAATTTACTATAGAAAAGGCAATCCCTGGGTTATTTAAAATTTGCGACAGTAGAAAATTATTTTTTTGCAAAATTTACTATAGAAAAGGCAATCCCTGGCGTAATTAAAATTTGCGACAGTAGAAAATTATTTTTTGAATAATTTACTATAGAAAAGGCAATCCCTGGGTTATTTAAAATTTGCGACAGTAGAAAATTATTTTTTTGCAAAATTTACTATAGAAAAGGCAATCCCTGGCGTATTTAAAATTTGCGATAGTAAAAAATTAATTTGTGAGAACTTTACTATAGAAAAGGCAATCCCTGGGATATTTAAAATTTGCGATAGTAAAAAATTATTTTTTGAATAATTTACTATAGAAAAGGCAATCCCTGGCGTAATTAAAATTTGCGACAGTAAAAAATTATTTTTTTGAAAATTTTACTATAGAAAAGGCAATCCCCGGCGTAATTAAATTTTACGACAGTAGAAAATTATTTCTTGAATAATTTACTATAGAAAAGGCAATCCCTGTCGGATTTGAAATTTGCGATAGTAAAAAATTATTTTTTGAATAATTTACTATAGAAAAGGCAATCCCTGGCGGATTTGAAATTTGCGACAGTAAAAAATTATTTTTTGAATAATTTACTATAGAAAGGCAATCCCTGGCGTAATTAAAATTTGCGACAGTATAAAATTATTTTTTTAATAATTTACTATAGAAAAGGCAATCCCTGGCGTATTTAAAATTTGCGACAGTAAAAAATTATTTTTTGAATAATTTACTATAGAAAAGGCAATCCCTGGCGTAATTAAAATTTGCGACAGTATAAAATTATTTTTTGCAAAATTTGCTATAGAAAAGGCAATACCTGGCGTATTTAAAATTTGCGACAGTATAAAATTATTTTTTGAATAATTTACTATAGAAAAGGCAATCCCTGGCGGATTTGAAATTTGCGATAGTAAAAAATTATTTTTTGAATAATTTACTATAGAAAAGGCAATCCCCGGCGGATTTGAAATTTGCGACAGCAAAAAATTATTTTTTGAATAATTTACTATAGAAAAGGCAATCCCTGGCGCACTTAAAATTTGCGATAGTAAAAAATTATTTTGTGAGAAATTTACTATAGAAAAGGCAATCCCTGGGATATTTAAAATTTGCGACAGTAAAAAATTATTTTTTGAATAATTTACTATAGAAAAGGCAATCCCTGGCGTAATTAAAATTTGCGACAGTTGAAAATTATTTTTTGAATAATTTACTATAGAAAAGGCAATCCCTGGCGTAATTAAAATTTGCGACAGTAAAAAATTATTTTTTTGAAAATTTTACTATAGAAAAGGCAATCCCCGGCGTAATTAAATTTTACGACAGTAGAAAATTATTTCTTGAATAATTTACTATAGAAAAGGCAATCCCTGTCGGATTTGAAATTTGCGATAGTAAAAAATTATTTTTTGAGTAATTTACTATAGAAAAGGCAATCCCTGGCGGATTTGAAATTTGCGACAGTAAAAAATTATTTTTTGAATAATTTACTATAGAAAGGCAATCCCTGGCGTAATTAAAATTTGCGACAGTATAAAATTATTTTTTTAATAATTTACTATAGAAAAGGCAATCCCTGGCGTATTTAAAATTTGCGACAGTAAAAAATTATTTTTTGAATAATTTACTATAGAAAAGGCAATCCCTGGCGTAATTAAAATTTGCGACAGTATAAAATTATTTTTTGCAAAATTTGCTATAGAAAAGGCAATACCTGGCGTAATTAAAATTTGCGACAGTATAAAATTATTTTTTGAATAATTTACTATAGAAAAGGCAATCCCTGGCGGATTTGAAATTTGCGATAGTAAAAAATTATTTTTTGAATAATTTACTATAGAAAAGGCAATCCCCGGCGGATTTGAAATTTGCGACAGCAAAAAATTATTTTTTGAATAATTTACTATAGAAAAGGCAATCCCTGGCGCACTTAAAATTTGCGATAGTAAAAAATTATTTTGTGAGAAATTTACTATAGAAAAGGCAATCCCTGGGATATTTAAAATTTGCGACAGTAAAAAATTATTTTTTGAATAATTTACTATAGAAAAGGCAATCCCTGGCGTAATTAAAATTTGCGACAGTTGAAAATTATTTTTTGAATAATTTACTATAGAAAAGGCAATCCCTGGCGCAATTAAAATTTGCGACAGTAAAAAATTAATATTTTGAATAATTTACTATAGAAAAGGCAATCCCTGGCGTAATTAAAATTTGCGACAGTAGAAAATTATTTTTTGAATAATTTACTATAGAAAAGGCAATCCCTGGCGCAATTAAAATTTGCGACAGAAAAAATTATTTTTTGAATAATTTACTATAGAAAAGGCAATCCCTGGCGGATTTGAAATTTGCGACAGTAAAAAATTATTTTTTGAATAACTTACTATAGAAAAGGCAATCCCTGGCGTAATTAAAATTTGCCACAGTATAAAATTATTTTTTGAATAATTTACTATAGAAAAGGCAATCCCTGGGATATTTAAAATTTGCGACAGTAAAAAATTATTTTTTGAATAATTTACTATAGAAAAGTCAATCCCTGGGTTATTTAAAATTTGCGACAGTAGAAAATTATTTTTTTGCAAAATTTACTATAGAAAAGGCAATCCCTGGCGTAATTAAAATTTGCCACAGTATAAAATTATTTTTTGAATAATTTACTATAGAAAAGGCAATCCCTGGGATATTTAAAATTTGCGACAGTAAAAAATTATTTTTTGAATAATTTACTATAGAAAAGTCAATCCCTGGGTTATTTAAAATTTGCGACAGTAGAAAATTATTTTTTTGCAAAATTTACTATAGAAAAGGCAATCCCTGGCGTAATTAAAATTTGCGACAGTAGAAAATTATTTTTTGAATAATTTACTATAGAAAAGGCAATCCCTGGGATATTTAAAATTTGCGACAGTAGAAAATTATTTTTTGCAAAATTTACTATAGAAAAGGCAATCCCTGGCGTAATTAAAATTTGCGACAGTAGAAAATTATTTTTTGAATAATTTACTATAGAAAAGGCAATCCCTGGGATATTTAAAATTTGCGACAGTAAAAAATTATTTTTTGAATAATTTACTATAGAAAACGCAATCCCTGGCGCAATTAAAATTTGCGACAGTAGAAAATTATTTTTTGAATAATTTACTGTAGAAAAGGCAATCCCTGGGATATTTAAAATTTGCGACAGTAAAAAATTATTTTTTGAATAATTTACTATAGAAAAGGCAATCCCTGGGATATTTAAAATTTGCGACAATAAAAAACTATTTTTTGAATAATTTACTATAGAAAAGGCAATCCCTGGCGCAATTAAAATTTGCGACAGTTGAAAATTATTTTTTGAATAATTTACTATAGAAAAGGCAATCCCTGGCGTAATTAAAATTTGCGACAGTAAAAAATTATTTTTTGAATAATTTACTATAGAAAAGGCAATCCCTTGCGGATTTGAAATTTGCGACAGTAGAAAATTTTTTTTTGCAAAATTTACTATAGAAAAGGCAATCTCTGGCGCAATTAAAATTTGCGACAGTAGAAAATTATTTTTTGAATAATTTACTATAGAAAAGGCAATCCCTGGGATATTTAAAATTTGCGACAGTAGAAAATTATTTTTTGAATAATTTACTATAGAAAAGGCAATCCCTGGCGTAATTAAAATTTGCGACAGTAAAAAATTAATATTTTGAATAATTTACAATAGAAAAGGCAATCCCTGGCGCAATTAACATTTGCGACAGTAGAAAATTATTTTTTGAATAATTTACTATAGAAAAGGCAATCCCTGGCGTAATTAAAATTTGCGACAGTAAAAAATTAATATTTTGAATAATTTACTATAGAAAAGGCAATCCCTGGCGCAATTAAAATTTTCGACAGTAAAAAATTAATTTGTGAGAAATTTACTATAGAAAAGGCAACCCCTGGGATATTTAAAATTTGCGACAGTAAAAAATTATTTTTTGAATAATTTAATATAGAAAAGGCAATCCCTGGGATATTTAAAATTTGCGACAGTAAAAAATTATTTTTTGAATAATTTACTGTAGAAAAGGCAATCCCTGGCGCAATTAAAATTTGCGACAGTAGAAAATTATTTTTTGAATAATTTACTATAGAAAGGCAATCCCTGGGATATTTAAAATTTGCGACAGTAAAAAATTATTTTTTGAATACTTTACTATAGAAAAGGCAATCCCTGGGATATTTAAATTTGCGACAGTAAAAAATTATTTTTTGAATAATTTACTATAGAAAAGGCAATCCCCTGGCGCAATTAAAATTTGCGACAGTAGAAAATTATTTTTTGAATAATTTACTATAGAAAAGGCAATCCCTGGCGTAATTAAAATTTGCGACAGTATAAAATTATTTTTTGAATAATTTACTATAGAAAAGGCAATCTCTGGCGTAATTAAAATTTGCGACAGTAAAAAATTATTTTTTGAATAATTTACTATAGAAAAGGCAATCCCTGGGTTATTTAAAATTTGCGACAGTAGAAAATTATTTTTTTGCAAAATTTACTATAGAAAAGGCAATCCCTGGCGTAATTAAAATTTGCGACAGTAGAAAATTATTTTTTGAATAATTTACTATAGAAAAGGCAATCCCTGGGATATTTTAAATTTGCGACAGTAGAAAATTATTTTTTGCAAAATTTACTATAGAAAAGGCAATCCCTGGCGTAATTAAAATTTGCGACAGTAGAAAATTATTTTTTGAATAATTTACTATAAGAAAAGGCAATCCCTGGGATATTTAAAATTTGCGACAGTAAAAAATTATTTTTTGAATAATTTACTATAGAAAAGGCAATCCCTGGCGCAATTAAAATTTGCGACAGTAGAAAATTATTTTTTGAATAATTTACTATAGAAAAGGCAATCCCTGGGATATTTAAAATTTGCGACAGTAAAAAATTATTTTTTGAATAATTTACTATAGAAAAGGCAATCCCTGGGATATTTAAAATTTGCGACAATAAAAAACTATTTTTTGAATAATTTACTATAGAAAAGGCAATCCCTGGCGCAATAAAAATTTGCGACAGTTGAAAATTATTTTTTGAATAATTTACTATAGAAAAGGCAATCCCTGGCGTAATTAAAATTTGCGACAGTAAAAAATTATTTTTTGAATAATTTTACTATAGAAAAGGCAATCCCTTGCGGATTTGAAATTTGCGACAGTAGAAAATTTTTTTTTTGCAAAATTTACTATAGAAAAGGCAATCTCTGGCGCAATTAAAATTTGCGACAGTAGAAAATTATTTTTTGAATAATTTACTATAGAAAAGGCAATCCCTGGCGTAATTAAAATTTGCGACAGTAAAAAATTATTTTTTGAATAATTTACTATAGAAAAGGCAATCCCTGGCGTAATTAAAATTTGCGACAGTAAAAAATTAATATTTTGAATAATTTACAATAGAAAAGGCAATCCCTGGCGCAATTAACATTTGCGACAGTAGAAAATTATTTTTTGAATAATTTACTATAGAAAAGGCAATCCCTGGCGTAATTAAAATTTGCGACAGTAAAAAATTAATATTTTGAATAATTTACTATAGAAAAGGCAATCCCTGGCGCAATTAAAATTTTCGACAGTAAAAAATTAATTTGTGAGAAATTTACTATAGAAAAGGCAACCCCTGGGATATTTAAAATTTGCGACAGTAAAAAATTATTTTTTGAATAATTTAATATAGAAAAGGCAATCCCTGGGATATTTAAAATTTGCGACAGTAAAAAATTATTTTTTGAATAATTTACTGTAGAAAAGGCAATCCCTGGCGCAATTAAAATTTGCGACAGTAGAAAATTATTTTTTGAATAATTTACTATAGAAAAGGCAATCCCTGGGATATTTAAAATTTGCGACAGTAAAAAATTATTTTTTGAATAATTTACTATAGAAAAGGCAATCCCTGGGATATTTAAAATTTGCGACAGTAAAAAATTATTTTTTGAATAATTTACTATAGAAAAGGCAATCCCTGGCGCAATTAAATTTGCGACAGTAGAAAATTATTTTTTGAATAATTTACTATAGAAAAGGCAATCCCTGGCGTAATTAAAATTTGCGACAGTATAAAATTATTTTTTGAATAATTTACTATAGAAAAGGCAATCTCTGGCGTAATTAAATTTGCGACAGTAAAAATTATTTTTTGAATAATTTACTATAGAAAAGGCAATCCCTGGGTTATTTAAAATTTGCGACAGTAGAAAATTATTTTTTTGCAAAATTTACTATAGAAAAGGCAATCCCCTGGCGTAATTAAAATTTGCGACAGTAGAAAATTATTTTTTGAATAATTTACTATAGAAAAGGCAATCCCTGGGATATTTTAAATTTGCGACAGTAGAAAATTATTTTTTTGCAAAATTTACTATAGAAAAGGCAATCCCTGGCGTAATTAAAATTTGCGACAGTAGAAAATTATTTTTTGAATAATTTACTATAGAAAAGGCAATCCCTGGGATATTTAAAATTTGCGACAGTAAAAAATTATTTTTGAATAATTTACTATAGAAAAGGCAATCCCTGGCGCAATTAAAATTTGCGACAGTAGAAAATTATTTTTTGAATAATTTACTATAGAAAAGGCAATCCCTGGGATATTTAAAATTTGCGACAGTAAAAAATTATTTTTTGAATAATTTACTATAGAAAAGGCAATCCCTGGGATATTTAAAATTTGCGACAATAAAAAACTATTTTTTGAATAATTTACTATAGAAAAGGCAATCCCTGGCGCAATAAAAATTTGCGACAGTTGAAAATTATTTTTTTGAATAATTTACTATAGAAAAGGCAATCCCTGGCGTAATTAAATTTGCGACAGTAAAAAATTATTTTTTGAATAATTTACTATAGAAAAGGCAATCCCTTGCGGATTTGAAATTTGCGACAGTAGAAAATTTTTTTTTTGCAAAATTTACTATAGAAAAGGCAATCTCTGGCGCAATTAAAATTTGCGACAGTAGAAAATTATTTTTTGAATAATTTACTATAGAAAAGGCAATCCCTGGGATATTTAAAATTTGCGACAGTAGAAAATTATTTTTTGAATAATTTACTATAGAAAAGGCAATCCCTGGCGTAATTAAAATTTGCGACAGTAAAAAATTAATATTTTGAATAATTTACTATAGAAAAGGCAATCCCTGGCGCAATTAACATTTGCGACAGTAGAAAATTATTTTTTGAATAATTTACTATAGAAAAGGCAATCCCTGGCGTAATTAAAATTTGCGACAGTAAAAAATTAATATTTTGAATAATTTACTATAGAAAAGGCAATCCCTGGCGCAATTAAAATTTGCGACAGTAAAAAATTAATTTGTGAGAAATTTACTATAGAAAAGGCAACCCCTGGGATATTTAAAATTTGCGACAGTAAAAAATTATTTTTGAATAATTTACTATAGAAAAGGCAATCCTGGGATATTTAAAATTTGCGACAGTAAAAAATTATTTTTTGAATAATTTACTGTAGAAAAGGCAATCCCTGGCGCAATTAAAATTTGCGACAGTAGAAAATTATTTTTTGTATAATTTACTATAGAAAAGGCAATCCCTGGGATATTTAAAATTTGCGACAGTAAAAAATTATTTTTTGAATAATTTACTATAGAAAAGGCAATCCCTGGGATATTTAAAATTTGCGACAGTAAAAAATTATTTTTTGAATAATTTACTATAGAAAAGGCAATCCCTGGCGCAATTAAAATTTGCGACAGTAGAAAATTATTTTTTGAATAATTTACTATAGAAAAGGCAATCCCTGGCGTAATTAAAATTTGCGACAGTATAAAATTATTTTTTGAATAATTTTACTATAGAAAAGGCAATCTCTGGCGTAATTAAAATTTGCGACAGTAAAAAATTATTTTTTTGAATAATTTACTATAGAAAAGGCAATCCCTGGCGTAATTAAAATTTGCGATAGTAAAAAATTATTTTTTGAATAATTTACTATAGAAAAGGCAATCCCTGGCGTAGTTAAAATTTGCGACAGTTGAAAATTATTTTTTGAATAATTTACTATAGAAAAGGCAATCCCTGGCGTAATTAAAATTTGCGATAGTAAAAAATTATTTTTTGAATAATTTACTATAGAAAAGGCAATCCCTGGCGTATTTAAAATTTGCGACAGTAAGAAATTATTTTTTGAATAATTTACTATAGAAAAGGCAATCCCTGGCGTAATTAAAATTTGCGACAGTATAAAATAATTTTGTGAGAAATTTACTATAGAAAAGGCAATCCCTGGGGTATTTTAAAATTTGCGACAATAAAAAATTATTTTTTGAATAATTTACTATAGAAAAGGCAATACCTGGCGTAATTAAAATTAGCGACAGTTGAAAATTATTTTTTGAATAATTTACTATAGAAAAGGCAATCCCTGGCGGATTTGAAATTGCGACAGTAATAAAATTATTTTTTGAATAATTTACTATAGAAAAGGCAATCCCTGGCGCACTTAAAATTTGCGATAGTAAAAAATTATTTTGTGAGAAATTTACTATAGAAAAGGCAATCCTGGGATATTTAAAATTTGCGACAGTAAAAAAATTATTTTTGAATAATTTACGATAGAAAAGGCAATCCCTGGCGTAATTAAAATTTGCGACAATAGAAAATTATTTTTTTGCAAAATTTACTATAGAAAAGGCAATCCCTGGCGTAATTAAAATTGCGACAGTAGAAAATTATTTTTTGAATAATTTAACTATAGAAAAGGCAATCCCTGGCGCAATTACAATTTGCGACAGTAAAAATTAATATTTTGAATAATTTACTATAGAAAAGGCAATCCCTGGCGTAATTAAAATTTGCGACAGTAAAAAATTATTTTTTGGAATAATTTACTATAGAAAAGGCAATCCCTGGCGTAATTAAAATTTGCGACAGTTGCAAATTATTTTTTGAATAATTTACTATAGAAAAGGCAATCCCTGGCGCACTTAAAATTTGCGATAGTAAAAATTAATTTGTGAGAAATTTACTATAGAAAAGGCAATCCCTGGCGTAATTAAAATTTGCGACAGTAAAAAATTATTTTTTGAATAATTTACTATAGAAAAGGCAATCCCTGGCGTAATTAAAATTTGCGATAGTAAAAAATTATTTTTTGAATAATTTAATATAGAAAAAGGCAATCCCTGGCGTAATTAAAATTTGCGACAGTAGAAAATTATTTTTTTGCAAAATTTACTATAGAAAAGGAAATCCCTGGCGTATTTAAAATTTGCGACAGTATAAAATTATTTTTGAATAATTAACTATAGAAAAGGCAATCCCTGGCGCAATTAAAATTTGCGACAGTATAAAATTATTTTGTGAGAAACTTACTATAGAAAAGGCAATCCCTGGGATATTTAAAATTTGCGACAGTAAAAAATTATTTTTTGAATAATTTACTATAGAAAAGGCAATCCCTGGCGTAATTAAAATTTGCGACAGTATAAAATTATTTTTTGAATAATTTACTATAGAAAAGGCAATCCTGGCGTAATTAAAATTTGCGACAGTAAAAAATTATTTTTTGAATAATTTACTATAGAAAAGGCAATCCCTGGCGTAATTAAAATTTGCGATAGTAAAAAATTATTTTTTGAATAATTTACTATAGAAAAGGCAATCCCTGGCGTAATTAAAATTTGCGACATTTAAAAATTATTTTTTGAATAATTTACTATAGAAAAGGCAATCCCTGGCGTAATTAAAATTTGCGATAGTAAAAAATTATTTTTTGAATAATTTACTATTAGAAAAGGCAATCTCTGGCGTAATTAAAATTTGCGACAGTTGAAAATTATTTTTTGAATAATTTACTATAGAAAAAGCAATCCCTGGCGTAATTAAAATTTGCGACAGTATAAAATTATTTTTTGAATAATTTACTATAGAAAAGGCAATCCCTGGCGTAATTAAAATTTGCGACAGTAGAAAATTATTTTTTGAATAATTTACTATAGAAAAGGCAATCCCTGGCGTAATTAAAATTTGCGACAGTAGAAAATTATTTTTGAATAATTTACTATAGAAAAGGCAATCCTTGCGTAATTAAAATTTGCGACAGTATAAAATTATTTTTTGAATAATTTACTATAGAAAAGGCAATCCCTGGCGCAATTAAAATTTGCGACAGTAGAAAATTATTTTTTTGAATAATTTACTATAGAAAAGGCAATCCCTGGCGTAATTAAAATTTGCGATAGTAAAAAATTATTTTTTGAATAATTTACTGAAGAAAAGGCAATCCCTGGCGTAATTAAAATTTGTGACAGTAGAAAATTATTTTTTTGCAAAATTTACTATAGAAAAGGCAATCCCTGGCGTATTTAAAATTTGCGACAGTAAGAAATTATTTTTTGAATAATTTACTATAGAAAAGGCAATCCCTGGCGTAATTAAGATTTGCGACAGTTGAAAATTATTTTTTGAATAATTTACTATAGAAAAGGCAATCCCTGGCGTAATTAAAATTTGCGATAGTAATAAATTATTTTTTGAATAATTTACTATAGAAAAGGCAATCCCTGGCGGATTTAAAATTTGCGACAGTATAAAATTATTTTTTGAATAATTTACTATAGAAAAGGCAATCCCAGGCATATTTAAAATTTGCGACAGTAAAAAATTATTTTTTGAATAATTTACTATAGAAAAGGCAATCCCTGGCGCAATTAAAATTTGCGACAGTAAAAAATTAATATTTTGAATAATTTACTATAGAAAAGGCAATCCCTGCCGGATTTGAAATTTGCGACAGTTCAAAATTATTTTTTGAATAATTTACTACAGAAAAGGCAATCTCTGGCGTAATTAAAATTTGCGACAGTATAAAATTATTTTTTGAATAATTTACTATAGAAAAGGCAATCCCTGGCGTAATTAAAATTTGCGACAGTAGAAAATTATTTTTTGAATAATTTACTATAGAAAAGGCAATCCCTGGCGTAATTAAAATTTGCGACAGTAGAAAATTATTTTTTGAATAATTTACTATAGAAAAGGCAATCCTTGGCGTAATTAAAATTTGCGACAGTATAAAATTATTTTTTGAATAATTTACTATAGAAAAGGCAATCCCTGGCGGATTTGAAATTTGCGACAGTTGAAAATTATTTTTTGAATAATTTACTATAGAAAAGGCAATCCCTGGCGTAATTAAAATTTGCGATAGTAAAAAATTATTTTTTGAATAATTTACTGAAGAAAAGGCAATCCCTGGCGTAATTAAAATTTGTGACAGTAGAAAATTATTTTTTTGCAAAATTTACTATAGAAAAGGCAATCCCTGGCGTATTTAAAATTTGCGACAGTAAGAAATTATTTTTTGAATAATTTACTATAGAAAAGGCAATCCCTGGCGTAATTAAAATTTGCGACAGTTGAAAATTATTTTTTGAATAATTTACTATAGAAAAGGCAATCCCTGGCGTAATTAAAATTTGCGATAGTAATAAATTATTTTTTGAATAATTTACTATAGAAAAGGCAATCCCTGGCGGATTTAAAATTTGCGACAGTATAAAATTATTTTTTGAATAATTTACTATAGAAAAGGCAATCCCAGGCATATTTAAAATTTGCGACAGTAAAAAATTATTTTTTGAATAATTTACTATAGAAAAGGCAATCCCTGGCGCAATTAAAATTTGCGACAGTAAAAAATTAATATTTTGAATAATTTACTATAGAAAAGGCAATCCCTGCCGGATTTGAAATTTGCGACAGTTCAAAATTATTTTTTGAATAATTTACTATAGAAAAGGCAATCTCTGGCGTAATTAAAATTTGCGACAGTATAAAATTATTTTTTGAATAATTTACTATAGAAAAGGCAATCCCTGGCGTAATTAAAATTTGCGACAGTTGAAAATTATTTTTTGAATAATTTACTATAGAAAAGGCAATCCCAGGGATATTTAAAATTTGCGACAGTAAAAAATTAGTTTTTGAATAATTTACTATAGTAAAGGCAATCCCTGGCGAAATTAAAATTTGCGACAGTAAAAAATTAATATTTTGAATAATTTACTATAGAAAAGGCAATCCCTGGCGGATTTGAAATTTGCGACAGTTGAAAATTATTTTTTGAATAATTTACTATAGAAAAGGCAATCCCTGGCGTAATTAAAATTTGCGACAGTATAAAATTATTTTGTGAGAAATTTACTATAGAAAAGGCAATCCCTGGGATATTTAAAATTTGCGACAGTAAAAAATTATTTTTTAATAATTTACTACAGAAAAGGCAATCCCTGGCGTAATTAAAATTTGCGACAGTTGAAAATTATTTTTTGAATAATTTACTATAGAAAAGGCAATCCCTGGCGTAATTAAAATTTGCTACAGTAAAAAATTATTTTTTGAATAATTTACTATAGAAAAGGCAATCCCTGGCGCAATTAAAATTTGCGACAGTAAAAAATTAATATTTTGAATAATTTACTATAGAAAAGGCAATCTCTGGCGTAATTAAAATTTGCGACAGTATAAAATTATTTTTTGAATAATTTACTATAGAAAAGGCAATCCCTGGCGTAATTAAAATTTGCGACAGTTGAAAATTATTTTTTGAATAATTTACTATAGAAAAGGCAATCCCTGGCGTAATTAAAATTTGCGATAGTAATAAATTATTTTTTGAATAATTTACTATAGAAAAGGCAATCCCTGGCGGATTTAAAATTTGCGACAGTATAAAATTATTTTTTGAATAATTTACTATAGAAAAGGCAATCCCAGGGATATTTAAAATTTGCGACAGTAAAAAATTATTTTTTGAATAATTTACTATAGAAAAGGCAATCCCTGGCGCAATTAAAATTTGCGACAGTAAAAAATTAATATTTTGAATAATTTACTATAGAAAAGGCAATCCCTGGCGGATTTGAAATTTGCGACAGTTGAAAATTATTTTTTGAATAATTTACTATAGAAAAGGCAATCCCTGGTGTAATTAAAATTTGCGACAGTATAAAATTATTTTTTGAATAATTTACTATAGAAAAGGCAATCCCAGGGATATTTAAAATTTGCGACAGTAGAAAATTATTTTTTTGCAAAATTTACTATAGAAAAGGAAATCCCTGGCGTATTTAAAATTTGCGACAGTATAAAATTATTTTTTGAATAATTAACTATAGAAAAGGCAATCCCAGGGATATTTAAAATTTGCGACAGTATAAAATTATTTTTTGAATAATTTACTATAGAAAAGGCAATCCCTGGCGTAATTAAAATTTGCGACAGTTGAAAATTATTTTTTGAATAATTTACTATAGAAAAGGCAATCCCTGGCGTAATTAAAATTTGCGACAGTAAAAAATAATTTTTTGAATAATTTACTATAGAAAAGGCAATCCCTGGCGTAATTAAAATTTGCGATAGTAAAAAATTTTTTTTTGAATAATTTAATATGGAAAAGGCAATCCCTGGCGTAATTAAAATTTGCGACAGTTGAAAATTATTTTTTGAATAATTTACTATAGAAAAGGCAATCCCAGGGATATTTAAAATTTGCGACAGTAAAAAATTAGTTTTTGAATAATTTACTATAGAAAAGGCAATCCCTGGCGAAATTAAAATTTGCGACAGTAAAAAATTAATATTTTGAATAATTTACTATAGAAAAGGCAATCCCTGGCGGATTTGAAATTTGCGACAGTTGAAAATTATTTTTTGAATAATTTACTATAGAAAAGGCAATCCCTGGCGTAATTAAAATTTGCGACAGTATAAAATTATTTTGTGAGAAATTTACTATAGAAAAGGCAATCCCTGGGATATTTAAAATTTGCGACAGTAAAAAATTATTTTTTAATAATTTACTACAGAAAAGGCAATCCCTGGCGTAATTAAAATTTGCGACAGTTGAAAATTATTTTTTGAATAATTTACTATAGAAAAGGCAATCCCTGGCGTAATTAAAATTTGCTACAGTAAAAAATTATTTTTTGAATAATTTACTATAGAAAAGGCAATCCCTGGCGCAATTAAAATTTGCGACAGTAAAAAATTAATATTTTGAATAATTTACTATAGAAAAGGCAATCCCTGCCGGATTTGAAATTTGCGACAGTTCAAAATTATTTTTTGAATAATTTACTATAGAAAAGGCAATCTCTGGCGTAATTAAAATTTGCGACAGTATAAAATTATTTTTTGAATAATTTACTATAGAAAAGGCAATCCCTGGCGTAATTAAAATTTGCGACAGTTGAAAATTATTTTTTGAATAATTTACTATAGAAAAGGCAATCCCTGGCGTAATTAAAATTTGCGATAGTAATAAATTATTTTTTGAATAATTTACTATAGAAAAGGCAATCCCTGGCGGATTTAAAATTTGCGACAGTATAAAATTATTTTTTGAATAATTTACTATAGAAAAGGCAATCCCAGGGATATTTAAAATTTGCGACAGTAAAAAATTATTTTTTGAATAATTTACTATAGAAAAGGCAATCCCTGGCGCAATTAAAATTTGCGACAGTAAAAAATTAATATTTTGAATAATTTACTATAGAAAAGGCAATCCCTGGCGGATTTGAAATTTGCGACAGTTGAAAATTATTTTTTGAATAATTTACTATAGAAAAGGCAATCCCTGGTGTAATTAAAATTTGCGACAGTATAAAATTATTTTTTGAATAATTTACTATAGAAAAGGCAATCCCAGGGATATTTAAAATTTGCGACAGTAGAAAATTATTTTTTTGCAAAATTTACTATAGAAAAGGAAATCCCTGGCGTATTTAAAATTTGCGACAGTATAAAATTATTTTTTGAATAATTAACTATAGAAAAGGCAATCCCAGGGATATTTAAAATTTGCGACAGTATAAAATTATTTTTTGAATAATTTACTATAGAAAAGGCAATCCCTGGCGTAATTAAAATTTGCGACAGTTGAAAATTATTTTTTGAATAATTTACTATAGAAAAGGCAATCCCTGGCGTAATTAAAATTTGCGACAGTAAAAAATTATTTTTTGAATAATTTACTATAGAAAAGGCAATCCCTGGCGTAATTAAAATTTGCGATAGTAAAAAATTATTTTTTGAATAATTTAATATGGAAAAGGCAATCCCTGGCGTAATTAAAATTTGCGACAGTAGAAAATTATTTTTTTGCAAAATTTACTATAGAAAAGGAAATCCCTGGCGTATTTAAAATTTGCGACAGTATAAAATTATTTTTTGAATAATTAACTATAGAAAAGGCAATCCCTGGCGCAATTAAAATTTGCGACAGTATAAAATTATTTTGTGAGAAATTTACTATAGAAAAGGCAATCCCTGGGATATTTAAAATTTGCGACAGTAAAAAATTATTTTTTGAATAATTTACTATAGAAAAGGCAATCCCTGGCGTAATTAAAATTTGCGACAGTATAAAATTATTTTTTGAATAATTTACTATAGAAAAGGCAATCCCTGGCGTAATTAAAATTTGCGACAGTAAAAAATTATTTTTTGAATAATTTACTATAGAAAAGGCAATCCCTGGCGTAATTAAAATTTGCGATAGTAAAAAATTATTTTTTGAATAATTTACTAAAGAAAAGGCAATCCCTGGCGTAACTAAAATTTGTGACAGTAGAAAATTATTTTTTTGCAAAATTTACTATAGAAAAGGCAATCCCTGGCGTATTTAAAATTTGCGACAGTAAGAAATTATTTTTTGAATAATTTACTATAGAAAAGGCAATCCCTGGCGTAATTAAAATTTGCGACAGTATAAAATTATTTTGTGATAAATTTACTATAGAAAAGGCAATCCCTGGGATATTTAAAATTTGCGACAGTAAAAAATTATTTTTTGAATAATTTACTACAGAAAAGGCAATCCCTGGCGTAATTAAAATTTGCGACAGTTGAAAATTATTATTTGAATAATTTACTATAGAAAAGGCAATCCCTGGCGTAATTAAAATTTGCTACAGTAAAAAATTATTTTTTGAATAATTTACTATAGAAAAGGCAATCCCTGGCGCAATTAAAATTTGCGACAGTAAAAAATTAATATTTTGAATAATTTACTATAGAAAAGGCAATCCCTGCCGGATTTGAAATTTGCGACAGTTCAAAATTATTTTTTGAATAATTTACTATAGAAAAGGCAATCTCTGGCGTAATTAAAATTTGCGACAGTATAAAATTATTTTTTTGAATAATTTACTATAGAAAAAGCAATCCCTGGCGTAATTAAAATTTGCGACAGTTGAAAATTATTTTTTGAATAATTTACTATAGAAAAGGCAATCCCTGGCGTAATTAAAATTTGCGATAGTAATAAATTATTTTTTGAATAATTTACTATAGAAAAGGCAATCCCTGGCGGATTTAAAATTTGCGACAGTATAAAATTATTTTTTGAATAATTTACTATAGAAAAGGCAATCCCAGGGATATTTAAAATTTGCGACAGTAAAAAATTATTTTTTGAATAATTTACTATAGAAAAGGCAATCCCTGGCGCAATTAAAATTTGCGACAGTAAAAAATTAATATTTTGAATAATTTACTATAGAAAAGGCAATCCCTGGCGGATTTGAAATTTGCGACAGTTGAAAATTATTTTTTGAATAATTTACTATAGAAAAGGCAATCTCTGGCGTAATTAAAATTTGCGACAGTATAAAATTATTTTTTGAATAATTTACTATAGAAAAGGCAATCCCAGGGATATTTAAAATTTGCGACAGTATAAAATTATTTTTTGAATAATTTACTATAGAAAAGGCAATCCCTGGCGTAATTAAAATTTGCGACAGTTGAAAATTATTTTTTGAATAATTTACTATAGAAAAGGCAATCCCTGGCGCAATTAAAATTTGCGACAGTAGAAAATTATTTTTTGAATAATTTACTATAGAAAATGCAATCCCTGGCGGATTTGAAATTTGCGACAGTATAAAATTATTTTTTGAATAATTTACTATAGAAAAGGCAATCCCAGGGATATTTAAAATTTGCGACAGTAAAAAATTATTTTTTGAATAATTTACTATAGAAAAGGCAATACCTGGCGCAATTAAAATTTGCGACAGTAAAAAATTAATATTTCGAATAATTTACAATAGAAAAGTCAATCCCTGGCGGATTTGAAATTTGCGACAGTTGAAAATTATTTTTTGAATAATTTACTATAGAAAAGGCAATCCCTGGCGTAATTAAAATTTGCGATAGTAAACAATTATTTTTTGAATAATTTACTATAGAAAAGGCAATCCCTGGCGTAATTAAAATTTGCGACAGTAGAAAATTATTTTTTGAATAATTTACTATAGAAAAGGCAATCCCTGGCGTAATTAAAATTTGCGATAGTTGAAAATTATTTTTTGAATAATTTACTATATAAAAGGCAATCCCTGGCGTAATTAAAATTTGCGATAGTAAAAAATTATTTTTTGAATAATTTACTATAGAAAAGGCAATCCCTGGCGTAATTAAAATTTGCGACAGTTGAAAATTATTTTTTGAATAATTTACTATAGAAAAGGCAATCCCTGGCGTAATTAAAATTTGCGACAGTAGAAAATTATTTTTTGAATAATTTACTATAGAAAAGGCAATCCCTGGCGGATTTGAAATTTGCGACAGTAAAAAATTAATATTTTGAATAATTTACTATAGAAAAGGCAATCCCTGGCGGATTTGAAATTTGCGATAGTAAAAAATTATTTTTTGAATAATTTACTATAGAAAAGGCAATCCCTGGCGGATTTGAAATTTGCGACAGTTGAAAATTATTTTTTGAATAATTTACTATAGAAAAGGCAATCCCTGGCGTAATTAAAATTTGCGACAGTAGAAAATTATTTTTTTGCAAAATTTACTATAGAAAAGGAAATCCCTGGCGTAATTAAAATTTGCGACAGTAGAAAATTATTTTTTGAATAATTTACTATAGAAAAGGCAATCCCTGGCGCAATTAAAATTTGCGACAGTAAAAAATTATTTTTTGAATAATTTACTATAGAAAAGGCAATCCCTGGCGGATTTGAAATTTGCGACAGTAAAAAATTATTTTTTGAATAATTTACTATAGAAAAGGCAATCCCTGGCGCACTTAAAATTTGCGACAGTATAAAATTATTTTTTGAATAATTTACTATAGAAAAGGCAATCCCTGGCGGATTTGAAATTTGCGACAGTAAAAAAATATTTTTTGAATAATTTACTATAGAAAAGGCAATCCCTGGCGCACTTAAAATTTGCGATAGTAAAAAATTAATTTGTGAGAAATTTACTATAGAAAAGGCAATCCCTGGGATATTTAAAATTTGCGACAGTAGAAAATTATTTTTTTTGCAAAATTTACTATAGAAAAGGCAATCCCTGGCGTATTTAAAATTTGCGAGAGTAAGAAATTATTTTTTGAATAATTTACTATAGAAAAGGCAATCCCTGGCGTAATTAAAATTTGCGACAGTATAAAATTATTTTGTGAGAAATTTACTATAGAAAGGGCAATCCCTGGTATATTTAAAATTTGCGACAGTAAAAAATTATTTTTTGAATAATTTACTATAGAAAAGGCATTCACTGGCGTAATTAAAATTTGCGACAGTTGTAAATTATTTTTTGAATAATTTACTATAGAAAAGGCAATCCCTGGCGTAATTAAAATTTGCGATAGTAAAAAATTATTTTTTGAATAATTTACTATAGAAAAGGCAATCCCTGGCGTAATTAAAATTTGCGACAGTTGAAAATTATTTTTTGAATAATTTACTATAGAAAAGGCAATCCCTGGCGCAATTAAAATTTGCGACAGTAGAAAATTATTTTTTGAATAATTTACTATAGAAAAGGCAATCCCTGGCGGATTTGAAATTTGCGACAGTATAAAATTATTTTTTGAATAATTTACTATAGAAAAGGCAATCCCAGGGATATTTAAAATTTGCGACAGTAAAAAATTATTTTTTGAATAATTTACTATAGAAAAGGCAATACCTGGCGCAATTAAAATTTGCGACAGTAAAAAATTAATATTTCGAATAATTTACAATAGAAAAGTCAATCCCTGGCGGATTTGAAATTTGCGACAGTTGAAAATTATTTTTTGAATAATTTACTATAGAAAAGGCAATCCCTGGCGTAATTAAAATTTGCGATAGTAAACAATTATTTTTTGAATAATTTACTATAGAAAAGGCAATCCCTGGCGTAATTAAAATTTGCGACAGTAGAAAATTATTTTTTGAATAATTTACTATAGAAAAGGCAATCCCTGGCGTAATTAAAATTTGCGATAGTTGAAAATTATTTTTTGAATAATTTACTATATAAAAGGCAATCCCTGGCGTAATTAAAATTTGCGATAGTAAAAAATTGTTTTTTGAATAATTTACTATAGAAAAGGCAATCCCTGGCGTAATTAAAATTTGCGACAGTTGAAAATTATTTTTTGAATAATTTACTATAGAAAAGGCAGTCCCTGGCGTAATTAAAATTTGCGACAGTAGAAAATTATTTTTTGAATAATTTACTATAGAAAAGGCAATCCCTGGCGGATTTGAAATTTGCGACAGTAAAAAATTAATATTTTGAATAATTTACTATAGAAAAGGCAATCCCTGGCGGATTTGAAATTTGCGATGGTAAAAAATTATTTTTTGAATAATTTACTATAGAAAAGGCAATCCCTGGCGGATTTGAAATTTGCGACAGTTGAAAATTATTTTTTGAATAATTTACTATAGAAAAGGCAATCCCTGGCGTAATTAAAATTTGCGACAGTAGAAAATTATTTTTTTGCAAAATTTACTATAGAAAAGGAAATCCCTGGCGTAATTAAAATCTGCGACAGTAGAAAATTATTTTTTGAATAATTTACTATAGAAAAGGCAATCCCTGGCGCAATTAAAATTTGCGACAGTAAAAAATTATTTTTTGAATAATTTACTATAGAAAAGGCAATCCCTGGCGGATTTGAAATTTGCGACAGTAAAAAATTATTTTTTGAATAATTTACTATAGAAAAGGCAATCCCTGGCGCACTTAAAATTTGCGACAGTATAAAATTATTTTTTGAATAATTTACTATAGAAAAGGCAATCCCTGGCGGATTTGAAATTTGCGACAGTAAAAAAATATTTTTTGAATAATTTACTATAGAAAAGGCAATCCCTGGCGCACTTAAAATTTGCGATAGTAAAAAATTAATTTGTGAGAAATTTACTATAGAAAAGGCAATCCCTGGGATATTTAAAATTTGCGACAGTAGAAAATTATTTTTTTGCAAAATTTACTATAGAAAAGGCAATCCCTGGCGTATTTAAAATTTGCGACAGTAAGAAATTATTTTTTGAATAATTTACTATAGAAAAGGCAATCCCTGGCGTAATTAAAATTTGCGACAGTATAAAATTATTTTGTGAGAAATTTACTATAGAAAAGGCAATCCCTGGTATATTTAAAATTTGCGACAGTAAAAAATTATTTTTTGAATAATTTACTATAGAAAAGGCATTCACTGGCGTAATTAAAATTTGCGACAGTTGTAAATTATTTTTTGAATAATTTACTATAGAAAAGGCAATCCCTGGCGTAATTAAAATTTGCGACAGTAAAAAAATATTTTTTGAATAATTTACTATAGAAAAGGCAATCCCTGGCGTAATTAAAATTTGCGATAGTAAAAAATTATTTTTAGAATAATTTACTATAGAAAAGGCAATCCCTGGCGTAATTAAAATTTGCGACAGTAGAAAATTATTTTTTGAATAATTTACTATAGAAAAGGCAATCCCTGGCGGATTTGAAATTTGCGACAGTAAAAAATTAATATTTTGAAAAATTTACTATAGAAAAGGCAATCCGTGGGATATTTAAAATTTGCGACAGTAAAAAATTATTTTTTGAATAATTTACTATAGAAAAGGCAATCCCTGGGGTATTTAAAATTTGCGACAGTAAAAAATTATTTTTTGAATAATTTACTATAGAAAAGGCAATCCCTGGCGCAATTAAAATTTGCGACAGTAGAAAATTATTTTTTGAATAATTTACTATACAAAAGGCAATCCCTGGGATATTCAAAATTTGCGACAGTAGAAAATATTTTTTTTGCAAAATTTACTATAGAAAAGGCAATCCCTGGCGTAATTAAAATTTGCGACAGTAGAAAATTATTTTTTTGCAAAATTTACTATAGAAAAGTAAATCCCTGGCGCAATTAAAATTTGCGACAGTAGAAAATTATTTTTTGAATAATTTACTATAGAAAAGGTAATCCCTGGGATATTTAAAATTTGCGACAGTAGAAAATTATTTTTTGAATAATTTAATATAGAAAAGGCAATCCCTGGCGTAATTAAAATTTGCGACAGTAAAAAATTAATATTTTGAATAATTTACTATAGAAAAGGCAATCCCTGGCGCAATTAAAATTCGCGACAGTAGAAAATTAATATTTTGAATAATTTACTATAGAAAAGGCAATCCCTGGCGGATTTGAAATTTGCGACAGTTGAAAATTATTTTTTGAATAATTTACTATAGAAAAGGCAATCTCTGGCGTAATTAAAATTTGCGACAGTATAAAATTATTTTTTGAATAATTTACTATAGAAAAGGCAATCCCAGGGATATTTAAAATTTGCGACAGTATAAAATTATTTTTTGAATAATTTACTATAGAAAAGGCAATCCCTGGCGTAATTAAAATTTGCGACAGTTGAAAATTATTTTTTGAATAATTTACTATAGAAAAGGCAATCCCTGGCGCAATTAAAATTTTCGACAGTAGAAAATTATTTTTTGAATAATTTACTATAGAAAAGGCAATCCCTGGCGGATTTGAAATTTGCGACAGTATAAAATTATTTTTTGAATAATTTACTATAGAAAAGGCAATCCCAGGGATATTTAAAATTTGCGACAGTAAAAAATTATTTTTTGAATAATTTACTATAGAAAAGGCAATACCTGGCGCAATTAAAATTTGCGACAGTAAAAAATTAATATTTCGAATAATTTACAATAGAAAAGGCAATCCCTGGCAGATTTGAAATTTGCGACAGTTGAAAATTATTTTTTGAATAATTTACTATAGAAAAGGCAATCCCTGGCGTAATTAAAATTTGCGATAGTAAAAAATTATTTTTTGAATAATTTACTATAGAAAAGGCAATCCCTGGCGTAATTAAAATTTGCGACAGTAGAAAATTATTTTTTTGCAAAATTTAATATAGAAAAGGCAATACCTGGCGTATTTAAAATTTGCGACAGTAAGAAATTATTTTTTGAATAATTTACTATAGAAAAGGCAATCCCTGGCGTAATTAAAATTTGCGACAGTATAAAATTATTTTGTGAGAAATTTACTATAGAAGAGGCAATCCCTGGGATATTTAAAATTTGCGACAGTAAAAAATTATTTTTTGAACAATTTACTTAGAAAAGGCAATCCCTGACGTAATTAAAATTTGCGACAGTTGAAAATTATTTTTTGAATAATTTACTATAGAAAAGGCAATCCCTGGCGTAATTAAAATTTGCGACAGTAAAAAATTATTTTTTGAATAATTTACTATAGGAAAGGCAATCCCTGGCGCAATTAAAATTTGCGACAGTAAAAAATTAATATTTTGAATAATTTACTATAGAAAAGGCAATCCCTGGCGAATTTGAAATTTGTGACAGTTGAAAATTATTTTTTGAATAATTTACTATAGAAAAGGCAATCTCTGGCGTAATTAAAATTTGCGACAGTATAAAATTATTTTTTGAATAATTTACTATAGAAAAGGCAATCCCTGGCGTAATTAAAATTTGCGATAGTTGAAAATTATTTTTTGAATAATTTACTATATAAAAGGCAATCCCTGGCGTAATTAAAATTTGCGATAGTAAAAAATTATTTTTTGAATAATTTACTATAGAAAAGGCAATCCCTGGCGTAATTAAAATTTGCGACAGTTGAAAATTATTTTTTGAATAATTTACTATAGAAAAGGCAATCCCTGGCGTAATTAAAATTTGCGACAGTAGAAAATTATTTTTTGAATAATTTACTATAGAAAAGGCAATCCCTGGCGGATTTGAAATTTGCGACAGTAAAAAATTAATATTTTGAATAATTTACTATAGAAAAGGCAATCCCTGGCGGATTTGAAATTTGCGATAGTAAAAAATTATTTTTTGAATAATTTACTATAGAAAAGGCAATCCCTGGCGGATTTGAAATTTGCGACAGTTGAAAATTATTTTTTGAATAATTTACTATAGAAAAGGCAATCCCTGGCGTAATTAAAATTTGCGACAGTAGAAAATTATTTTTTTGCAAAATTTACTATAGAAAAGGAAATCCCTGGCGTAATTAAAATTTGCGACAATAGAAAATTATTTTTTGAATAATTTACTATAGAAAAGGCAATCCCTGGCGCAATTAAAATTTGCGACAGTAAAAAATTATTTTTTGAATAATTTACTATAGAAAAGGCAATCCCTGGCGGATTTGAAATTTGCGACAGTAAAAAATTATTTTTTGAATAATTTACTATAGAAAAGGCAATCCCTGGCGCACTTAAAATTTGCGACAGTATAAAATTATTTTTTGAATAATTTACTATAGAAAAGGCAATCCCTGGCGGATTTGAAATTTGCGACAGTAAAAAAATATTTTTTGAATAATTTACTATAGAAAAGGCAATCCCTGCCGCACTTAAAATTTGCGATAGTAAAAAATTAATTTGTGAGAAATTTACTATAGAAAAGGCAATCCCTGAGATATTTAAAATTTGCGACAGTAAAAAATTATTTTTTGAATAATTTACTATAGAAAAGGCAATCCCTGGCGCAATTAAAATTTGCGACAGTAAAAAATTATTTTTTGAATAATTTACTGTAGAAAAGGCAATCCCTGGCGTAATTAAAATTTGCGACAGTAGAAAATTATTTTTTTGCAAAATTTACTATAGAAAAGGCAATCCCTGGCGTATTTAAAATTTGCGACAGTAAGAAATTATTTTTTGAATAATTTACTATAGAAAAGGCAATCCATGGCGTAATTAAAATTTGCGACAGTATAAAATTATTTTGTGAGAAATTTACTATAGAAAAGGCAATCCCTGGTATATTTAAAATTTGCGACAGTAAAAAATTATTTTTTGAATAATTTACTATAGAAAAGGCATTCACTGGCGTAATTAAAATTTGCGACAGTTGAAAATTACTTTTTTGAATAATTTACTATAGAAAAGGCAATCCCTGGCGTAATTAAAATTTGCGACAGTAAAAAATTATTTTTTGAATAATTTACTATAGAAAAGGCAATCCCTGGCGTAATTAAAATTTGCGATAGTAAAAAATTATTTTTAGAATAATTTACTATAGAAAAGGCAATCCCTGGCGTAATTAAAATTTGCGACAGTAGAAAATTATTTTTTGAATAATTTACTATAGAAAAGGCAATCCCTGGCAGATTTGAAATTTGCGACAGTAAAAAATTAATATTTTGAAAAATTTACTATAGAAAAGGCAATCCGTGGGATATTTAAAATTTGCGACAGTAAAAATTATTTTTTGAATAATTTACTATAGAAAAGGCAATCCCTGGGATATTTAAAATTTGCGACAATAAAAAATTATTTTTTGAATAATTTACTATAGAAAAGGCAATTCCTGGCGCAATTAAAATTTGCGACAGTAGAAAATTATTTTTTGAATAATTTACTATAGAAAAGGCAATCCCTGGGATATTCAAAATTTGCGACAGTAGAAAATAATTTTTTTGCAAAATTTACTATAGAAAAGGCAATCCCTGGCGTAATTAAAATTTGCGACAGTAGAAAATTATTTTTTTGCAAAATTTACTATAGAAAAGTAAATCCCTGGCGCAATTAAAATTTGTGACAGTAGAAAATTATTTTTTGAATAATTTACTATAGAAAAGGTAATCCCTGGGATATTTAAAATTTGCGACAGTAGAAAATTATTTTTTGAATAATTTAATATAGAAAAGGCAATCCCTGGCGTAATTAAAATTTGCGACAGTAAAAAATTAATATTTTGAATAATTTACTATAGAAAAGGCAATCCCTGGCGCAATTAAAATTCGCGACAGTAGAAAATTATTTTTTGAATAATTTACTATAGAAAAGGAAATCCCTGGCGTAATTAAAATTTGCGACAGTAGAAAATTATTTTTTGAATAATTTACTATAGAAAAGGCAATCCCTGGCGTAATTAAAATTTGAGACAGTAGAAAATTATTTTTTGAATAATTTACTATAGAAAAGGCAATCCCTGGCGTAATTAAAATTTGCGACAGTTTAAAATTATTTTTTGAATAATTTACTATAGAAAAGGCAATCCCTGGCGTAATTAAAATTTGCGACAGTATAAAATTATTTTTGGAATAATTTACTATAGAAAAGGCAATCCCTGGGATATTTAAAATTTGCGAGAGTTAGAAAATTATTTTTTGCAAAATTTAATATAGAAAAGGCAATCCCTGGCGTAATTAAAATTTGCGACAGTAGAAAATTATTTTTTGAATAATTTACTATAGAAAAGGCAATCCCTGGCGGATTTGAAATTTGCGACAGTAGAAAATTATTTTTTGAATAATTTACTATAGAAAATGCAATCCCTGGCGTAATTAAAATTTGCGACAGTTGAAAATTATTTTTTGAATAATTTTCTATAGAAAAGGCAATCCCTGGCGTAATTAAAATTTGCGACAGTAAAAAATTATTTTTTGAATAATTTACTATAGAAAAGGCAATCCCTGGCGCAATTAAAATTTGCGACAGTAGAAAATTATTTTTTGAATAATTTACTATAGAAAAGGCAATCCCTGGGATATTTAAAATTTGCGACAGTAGAAAATTATTTTTTGAATAATTTACTATAGAAAAGGCAATCCCTGGGATATTTAAAATTTGCGACAGTAAAAAATTATTTTTTGAATAATTTACTATAGAAAAGGCAATCCCTGGCGGATTTGAAATTTGCGACAGTAAAAAATTATTTTTTGAATAATTTAGTATAGAAAAGGCAATCCCTGGCGCACTTAAAATTTGCGATAGTAAAAAATTAATTTGTGAGAAATTTACTATAAAAAAGGCAACCCCTGTGATATTTAAAATTTGCGACAGTAAAAAATTATTTTTTGAATAATTTACTATAGAAAAGGCAATCCCTGGCGCAATTAAAATTTGCGACAGTAAAAAATTATTTTTTGAATAATTTACTATAGAAAAGGCAATCCCTGGCGTAACTAAAATTTGCGACAGTAAAAAATTATTTTTTTGCAAAATTTACTATAGAAAAGGCAATCCCTGGGGTATTTAAAATTTGCGACAGTAAGAAATTATTTTTTGAATAATTTACTATAGAAAAGGCAATCCCTGGCGTAATTAAAATTTGCGACAGTATAAAATTATTTTGTGAGAAATTTACTATAAAAAAGGCAATCCCTGGGATATTTAAAATTTGCGACAGTAAAAAATTATTTTTGAATAATTTACTATAGAAAAGGCAATCACTGGCGTAATTAAAATTTGCGACATTTGAAAATTATTTTTTGAATAATTTACTATAGAAAAGGCAATCCCTGGCGTAATTAAAATTTGCGACAGTAAAAAATTATTTTTTGAATAATTTACTATAGAAAAGGCAATCCCTGGCGTAATTAAAATTTGCGATAGTAAAAAATTATTTTTTCAAAATTTACTATAGAAAAGGCAATCCCTGGCGTAATTAAAATTTGCGACAGTAGAAAATTATTTTTTGAATAATTTACTATAGAAAAGGCAATCCCTGGCGGATTTGAAATTTGCGACAGTAAAAAATTAATATTTTGATTAATTTACTATAGAAAAGGCAATCCCTGGGATATTTAAAATTTGCGACAGTAAAAAATTATTTTTTGAATAATTTACTATAGAAAAGGCAATCCCTGGGATATTTAAAATTTGCGACAGTAAAAAATTATTTTTTGAATAATTTACTATAGAAAAGGCAATCCCTGGCGCAATTAAAATTTGCGACAGTAGAAAATTATTTTTTGAATAATTTACTATAGAAAAGGCAATCCCTGGGATATTTAAAATTTGCGACAGTTGAAAATTATTTTTTGAATAATTTACTATAGAAAAGGCAATCCCTGGCGTAATTAAAATTTGCGATAGTAAAAAATTATTTTTTGAATAATTTACTATAGAAAAGGCAATCCCTGGCGTAATTAAAATTTGCGACAGTAGAAAATTATTTTTTTGCAAAATTTAATATAGAAAAGGCAATACCTGGCGTATTTAAAATTTGCGACAGTAAGAAATTATTTTTTGAATAATTTACTATAGAAAAGGCAATCCCTGGCGTAATTAAAATTTGCGACAGTATAAAATTATTTTGTGAGAAATTTACTATAGAAGAGGCAATCCCTGGGATATTTAAAATTTGCGACAGTAAAAAATTATTTTTTGAATAATTTACTTAGAAAAGGCAATCCCTGACGTAATTAAAATTTGCGACAGTTGAAAATTATTTTTTGAATAATTTACTATAGAAAAGGCAATCCCTGGCGTAATTAAAATTTGCGACAGTAAAAAATTATTTTTTGAATAATTTACTATAGAAAAGGCAATCCCTGGCGCAATTAAAATTTGCGACAGTAAAAAATTAATATTTTGAATAATTTACTATAGAAAAGGCAATCCCTGGCGAATTTGAAATTTGTGACAGTTGAAAATTATTTTTTGAATAATTTACTATAGAAAAGGCAATCTCTGGCGTAATTAAAATTTGCGACAGTATAAAATTATTTTTTGAATAATTTACTATAGAAAAGGCAATCCCTGGCGTACTTAAAATTTGCGATAGTTGAAAATTATTTTTTGAATAATTTACTATATAAAAGGCAATCCCTGGCGTAATTAAAATTTGCGATAGTAAAAAATTATTTTTTGAATAATTTACTATAGAAAAGGCAATCCCTGGCGTAATTAAAATTTGCGACAGTTGAAAATTATTTTTTGAATAATTTACTATAGAAAAGGCAATCCCTGGCGTAATTAAAATTTGCGACAGTAGAAAATTATTTTTTGAATAATTTACTATAGAAAAGGCAATCCCTGGCGGATTTGAAATTTGCGACAGTAAAAAATTAATATTTTGAATAATTTACTATAGAAAAGGCAATCCCTGGCGGATTTGAAATTTGCGATAGTAAAAAATTATTTTTTGAATAATTTACTATAGAAAAGGCAATCCCTGGCGGATTTGTAATTTGCGACAGTTGAAAATTATTTTTTGAATAATTTACTATAGAAAAGGCAATCCCTGGCGTAATTAAAATTTGCGACAGTAGAAAATTATTTTTTTGCAAAATTTACTATAGAAAAGGAAATCCCTGGCGTAATTAAAATTTGCGACAGTAGAAAATTATTTTTTGAATAATTTACTATAGAAAAGGCAATCCCTGGCGCAATTAAAATTTGCGACAGTAAAAAATTATTTTTTGAATAATTTACTATAGAAAAGGCAATCCCTGGCGGATTTGAAATTTGCGACAGTAAAAAATTATTTTTTGAATAATTTACTATAGAAAAGGCAATCCCTGGCGCACTTAAAATTTGCGACAGTATAAAATCATTTTTTGAATAATCTACTATAGAAAAGGCAATCCCTGGCGGATTTGAAATTTGCGACAGTAAAAAAATATTTTTTGAATAATTTACTATAGAAAAGGCAATCCCTGGCGCACTTAAAATTTGCGACAGTTGAAAATTATTTTTTGAATAATTTACTATAGAAAAGGCAATCCCTGGCGTAATTAAAATTTGCGACAGTATAAAATTATTTTGTGAGAAATTTACTATAGAAAAGGCAATCCCTGGTATATTTAAAATTTGCGACAGTAAAAAATTATTTTTTGAATAATTTACTATAGAAAAGGCATTCACTGGCGTAATTAAAATTTGCGACAGTTGAAAATTATTTTTTGAATAATTTACTATAGAAAAGGCAATCCCTGGCGTAAATAAAATTTGCGACAGTATAAAATTATTTTGTGAGAAATTTACTATAGAAAAGGCAATCCCTGGTATATTTAAAATTTGCGACAGTAAAAAATTATTTTTTGAATAATTTATTATAGAAAAGGCATTCACTGGCGTAATTAAAATTTGCGACAGTTGAAAATTATTTTTTGAATAATTTACTATAGAAAAGGCAATCCCTGGCGTAATTAAAATTTGCGACAGTAAAAAATTATTTTTTGAGTAATTTACTATAGAAAAGGCAATCCCTGGCGTAATTAAAATTTGCGATAGTAAAAAATTATTTTTAGAATAATTTACTATAGAAAAGGCAATCCCTGGCGTAATTAAAATTTGCGACAGTAGAAAATTATTTTTTGAATAATTTACTATAGAAAAGGCAATCCCTGGCGGATTTGAAATTTGCGACAGTAAAAAATTAATATTTTGAAAAATTTACTATAGAAAAGGCAATCCGTGGGATATTTAAAATTTGCGACAGTAAAAAATTATTTTTTGAATAATTTACTATAGAAAAGGCAATCCCTGGGATATTTAAAATTTGCGACAGTAAAAAATTATTTTTTGAATAATTTACTATAGAAAAGGCAATTCCTGGCGCAATTAAAATTTGCGACAGTAGAAAATTATTTTTAGAATAATTTACTATAGAAAAGGCAATCCCTGGCGTAATTAAAATTTGCGACAGTAGAAAATTATTTTTTGAATAATTTACTATAGAAAAGGCAATCCCTGGCGGATTTGAAATTTGCGACAGTAAAAAATTAATATTTTGAAAAATTTACTATAGAAAAGGCAATCCGTGGGATATTTAAAATTTGCGACAGTAAAAAATTATTTTTTGAATAATTTACTATAGAAAAGGCAATCCCTGGGATATTTAAAATTTGCGACAGTAAAAAATTATTTTTTGAATAATTTACTATAGAAAAGGCAATTCCTGGCGCAATTAAAATTTGCGACAGTAGAAAATTATTTTTTGAATAATTTACTATAGAAAAGGCAATCCCTGGCGCAATTAAAATTTGCGACAGTAAAAAATTATTTTTTGAATAATTTACTATAGAAAAGGCAATCCCTGGCGTAATTAAAATTTGCGACAGTAGAAAATTATTTTTTTGCAAAATTTACTATAGAAAAGGAAATCCCTGGCGTAATTAAAATTTGCGACAGTAGAAAATTATTTTTTGAATAATTTACTATAGAAAAGGCAATCCCTGGCGCAATTAAAATTTGCGACAGTAAAAAATTATTTTTTGAATAATTTACTATAGAAAAGGCAATCCCTGGCGGATTTGAAATTTGCGACAGTCAAAAATTATTTTTTGAATAATTTACTATAGAAAAGGCAATCCCTGGCGCACTTAAAATTTGCGACAGTATAAAATTATTTTTTGAATAATTTACTATAGAAAAGGCAATCCCTGGCGGATTTGAAATTTGCGACAGTAAAAAAATATTTTTTGAATAATTTACTATAGAAAAGGCAATCCCTGGCGGATTTGAAATTTGCGACAGTTGAAAATTATTTTTTGAATAATTTACTATAGAAAAGGCAATCCCTGGCGTAATTAAAATTTGCGACAGTAGAAAATTATTTTTTTGCAAAATTTACTATAGAAAAGGAAATCCCTGGCGTAATTAAAATTTGCGACAGTAGAAAATTATTTTTTGAATAATTTACTATAGAAAAGGCAATCCCTGGCGCAATTAAAATTTGCGACAGTAAAAAATTATTTTTTGAATAATTTACTATAGAAAAGGCAATCCATGGCGGATTTGAAATTTGCGACAGTAAAAAATTATTTTTTGAATAATTTACTATAGAAAAGGCAATCCCTGGCGCACTTAAAATTTGCGACAGTAAAAAATTATTTTTTGAATAATTTACTATAGAAAAGGCAATTCCTGGCGCAATTAAAATTTGCGACAGTAGAAAATTATTTTTAGAATAATTTACTATAGAAAAGGCAATCCCTGGCGTAATTAAAATTTGCGACAGTAGAAAATTATTTTTTTGCAAAATTTACTATAGAAAAGGAAATCCCTGGCGTAATTAAAATTTGCGACAGTAGAAAATTATTTTTTGAATAATTTACTATAGAAAAGGCAATCCCTGGCGCAATTAAAATTTGCGACAGTAAAAAATTATTTTTTGAATAATTTACTATAGAAAAGGCAATCCCTGGCGGATTTGAAATTTGCGACAGTAAAAAATTAATATTTTGAATAATTTACTATAGAAAAGGCAATCCCTGGCGGATTTGAAATTTGCGATAGTAAAAAATTATTTTTTGAATAATTTACTATAGAAAAGGCAATCCCTGGCGGATTTGAAATTTGCGACAGTTGAAAATTATTTTTTGAATAATTTACTATAGAAAAGGCAATCCCTGGCGTAATTAAAATTTGCGACAGTAGAAAATTATTTTTTTGCAAAATTTACTATAGAAAAGGAAATCCCTGGCGTAATTAAAATTTGCGACAGTAGAAAATTATTTTTTGAATAATTTACTATAGAAAAGGCAATCCCTGGCGCAATTAAAATTTGCGACAGTAAAAAATTATTTTTTGAATAATTTACTATAGAAAAGGCAATCCCTGGCGGATTTGAAATTTGCGACAGTAAAAAATTATTTTTTGAATAATTTACTATAGAAAAGGCAATCCCTGGCGCACTTAAAATTTGCGACAGTATAAAATTATTTTTTGAATAATTTACTATAGAAAAGGCAATCCCTGGCGGATTTGAAATTTGCGACAGTAAAAAAATATTTTTTGAATAATTTACTATAGAAAAGGCAATCCCTGGCGCACTTAAAATTTGCGATAGTAAAAAATTAATTTGTGAGAAATTTACTATAGAAAAGGCAATCCCTGAGATATTTAAAATTTGCGACAGTAAAAAATTATTTTTTGAATAATTTACTATAGAAAAGGCAATCCCTGGCGTAATTAAAATTTGCGACAGTATAAAATTATTTTTGGAATAATTTACTATAGAAAAGCAAACCCTGGGATATTTAAAATTTGCGAGAGTAGAAAATTATTTTTTGCAAAATTTAATATAGAAAAGGCAATCCCTGGCGTAATTAAAATTTGCGACAGTAGAAAATTATTTTTTGAATAATTTACTATAGAAAAGGCAATCCCTGGCGGATTTGAAATTTGCGACAGTAGAAAATTATTTTTTGAATAATTTACTATAGAAAATGCAATCCCTGGCGTAATTAAAATTTGCGACAGTTGAAAATTATTTTTTGAATAATTTACTATAGAAAAGGCAATCCCTGGCGTAATTAAAATTTGCGACAGTAAAAAATTATTTTTTGAATAATTTACTATAGAAAAGGCAATCCCTGGCGCAATTAAAATTTGCGACAGTAGAAAATTATTTTTTGAATAATTTACTATAGAAAAGGCAATCCCTGGGATATTTAAAATTTGCGACAGTAGAAAATTATTTTTTGAATAATTTACTATAGAAAAGGCAATCCTGGGATATTTAAAATTTGCGACAGTAAAAAATTATTTTTTGAATAATTTACTATAGAAAAGGCAATCCCTGGCGGATTTGAAATTTGCGACAGTAAAAAATTATTTTTTGAATAATTTACTATAGAAAAGGCAATCCCTGGCGCACTTAAAATTTGCGATAGTAAAAAATTAATTTGTGAGAAATTTACTATAAAAAAGGCAACCCCTGTGATATTTAAAATTTGCGACAGTAAAAAATTATTTTTTGAATAATTTACTATAGAAAAGGCAATCCCTGGCGCAATTAAAATTTGCGACAGTAAAAAATTATTTTTTGAATAATTTACTATAGAAAAGGCAATCCCTGGCGTAACTAAAATTTGCGACAGTAAAAAATTATTTTTTTGCAAAATTTACTATAGAAAAGGCAATCCCTGGCGTATTTAAAATTTGCGACAGTAAGAAATTATTTTTTGAATAATTTACTATAGAAAAGGCAATCCCTGGCGTAATTAAAATTTGCGACAGTATAAAATTATTTTGTGAGAAATTTACTATAGAAAAGGCAATCCCTGGGATATTTAAAATTTGCGACAGTAAAAAATTATTTTTTGAATAATTTACTATAGAAAAGGCAATCACTGGCGTAATTAAAATTTGCGACATTTGAAAATTATTTTTTGAATAATTTACTATAGAAAAGGCAATCCCTGGCGTAATTAAAATTTGCGACAGTAAAAAATTATTTTTTGAATAATTTACTATAGAAAAGGCAATCCCTGGCGTAATTAAAATTTGCGATAGTAAAAAATTATTTTTTCAAAATTTACTATAGAAAAGGCAATCCCTGGCGTAATTAAAATTTGCGACAGTAGAAAATTATTTTTTGAATAATTTACTATAGAAAAGGCAATCCCTGGCGGATTTGAAATTTGCGACAGTAAAAAATTAATATTTTGATTAATTTACTATAGAAAAGGCAATCCCTGGGATATTTAAAATTTGCGACAGTAAAAAATTATTTTTTGAATAATTTACTATAGAAAAGGCAATCCCTGGGATATTTAAAATTTGCGACAGTAAAAAATTATTTTTTGAATAATTTACTATAGAAAAGGCAATCCCTGGCGCAATTAAAATTTGCGACAGTAGAAAATTATTTTTTGAATAATTTACTATAGAAAAGGCAATCCCTGGGATATTTAAAATTTGCGACAGTTGAAAATTATTTTTTGAATAATTTACTATAGAAAAGGCAATCCCTGGCGTAATTAAAATTTGCGATAGTAAAAAATTATTTTTTGAATAATTTACTATAGAAAAGGCAATCCCTGGCGTAATTAAAATTTGCGACAGTAGAAAATTATTTTTTTGCAAAATTTAATATAGAAAAGGCAATACCTGGCGTATTTAAAATTTGCGACAGTAAGAAATTATTTTTTGAATAATTTACTATAGAAAAGGCAATCACTGGCGTAATTAAAATTTGCGACAGTATAAAATTATTTTGTGAGAAATTTACTATAGAAGAGGCAATCCCTGGGATATTTAAAATTTGCGACAGTAAAAAATTATTTTTTGAATAATTTACTTAGAAAAGGCAATCCCTGACGTAATTAAAATTTGCGACAGTTGAAAATTATTTTTTGAATAATTTACTATAGAAAAGGCAATCCCTGGCGTAATTAAAATTTGCGACAGTAAAAAATTATTTTTTGAATAATTTACTATAGAAAAGGCAATCCCTGGCGCAATTAAAATTTGCGACAGTAAAAAATTAATATTTTGAATAATTTACTATAGAAAAGGCAATCCCTGGCGAATTTGAAATTTGTGACAGTTGAAAATTATTTTTTGAATAATTTACTATAGAAAAGGCAATCTCTGGCGTAATTAAAATTTGCGACAGTATAAAATTATTTTTTGAATAATTTACTATAGAAAAGGCAATCCCTGGCGTAATTAAAATTTGCGATAGTTGAAAATTATTTTTTGAATAATTTACTATATAAAAGGCAATCCCTGGCGTAATTAAAATTTGCGATAGTAAAAAATTATTTTTTGAATAATTTACTATAGAAAAGGCAATCCCTGGCGTAATTAAAATTTGCGACAGTTGAAAATTATTTTTTGAATAATTTACTATAGAAAAGGCAATCCCTGGCGTAATTAAAATTTGCGACAGTAGAAAATTATTTTTTGAATAATTTACTATAGAAAAGGCAATCCCTGGCGGATTTGAAATTTGCGACAGTAAAAAATTAATATTTTGAATAATTTACTATAGAAAAGGCAATCCCTGGCGGATTTGAAATTTGCGATAGTAAAAAATTATTTTTTGAATAATTTACTATAGAAAAGGTAATCCCTGGCGGATTTGAAATTTGCGACAGTTGAAAATTATTTTTTGAATAATTTACTATAGAAAAGGCAATCCCTGGCGTAATTAAAATTTGCGACAGTAGAAAATTATTTTTTTGCAAAATTTACTATAGAAAAGGAAATCCCTGGCGTAATTAAAATTTGCGACAGTAGAAAATTATTTTTTGAATAATTTACTATAGAAAAGGCAATCCCTGGCGCAATTAAAATTTGCGACAGTAAAAAATTATTTTTTGAATAATTTACTATAGAAAAGGCAATCCCTGGCGGATTTGAAATTTGCGACAGTAAAAAATTATTTTTTGAATAATTTACTATAGAAAAGGCAATCCCTGGCGCACTTAAAATTTGCGACAGTATAAAATTATTTTTTGAATAATTTACTATAGAAAAGGCAATCCCTGGCGGATTTGAAATTTGCGACAGTAAAAAAATATTTTTTGAATAATTTACTATAGAAAAGGCAATCCCTGGCGCACTTAAAATTTGCGACAGTTGAAAATTATTTTTTGAATAATTTACTATAGAAAAGGCAATCCCTGGCGTAATTAAAATTTGCGATAGTATAAAATTATTTTGTGAGAAATTTACTATAGAAAAGGCAATCCCTGGTATATTTAAAATTTGCGACAGTAAAAAATTATTTTTTGAATAATTTACTATAGAAAAGGCATTCACTGGCGTAATTAAAATTTGCGACAGTTGAAAATTATTTTTTGAATAATTTACTATAGAAAAGGCAATCCCTGGCGTAATTAAAATTTGCGACAGTATAAAATTATTTTGTGAGAAATTTACTATAGAAAAGGCAATCCCTGGTATATTTAAAATTTGCGACAGTAAAAAATTATTTTTTGAATAATTTACTATAGAAAAGGCATTCACTGGCGTAATTAAAATTTGCGACAGTTGAAAATTATTTTTTGAATAATTTACTATAGAAAAGGCAATCCCTGGCGTAATTAAAATTTGCGACAGTAAAAAATTATTTTTTGAATAATTTACTATAGAAAAGGCAATCCCTGGCGTAATTAAAATTTGCGATAGTAAAAAATTATTTTTAGAATAATTTACTATAGAAAAGGCAATCCCTGGCGTAATTAAAATTTGCGACAGTAGAAAATTATTTTTTGAATAATTTACTATAGAAAAGGCAATCCCTGGCGGATTTGAAATTTGCGACAGTAAAAAATTAATATTTTGAAAAATTTACTATAGAAAAGGCAATCCGTGGGATATTTAAAATTTGCGACAGTAAAAAATTATTTTTTGAATAATTTACTATAGAAAAGGCAATCCCTGGGATATTTAAAATTTGCGACAGTAAAAAATTATTTTTTGAATAATTTACTATAGAAAAGGCAATTCCTGGCGCAATTAAAATTTGCGACAGTAGAAAATTATTTTTAGAATAATTTACTATAGAAAAGGCAATCCCTGGCGTAATTAAAATTTGCGACAGTAGAAAATTATTTTTTGAATAATTTACTATAGAAAAGGCAATCCCTGGCGGATTTGAAATTTGCGACAGTAAAAAATTAATATTTTGAAAAATTTACTATAGAAAAGGCAATCCGTGGGATATTTAAAATTTGCGACAGTAAAAAATTATTTTTTGAATAATTTACTATAGAAAAGGCAATCCCTGGAATATTTAAAATTTGCGACAGTAAAAAATTATTTTTTGAATAATTTACTATAGAAAAGGCAATTCCTGGCGCAATTAAAATTTGCGACAGTAGAAAATTATTTTTTGAATAATTTACTATAGAAAAGGCAATCCCTGGCGCAATTAAAATTTGCGACAGTAAAAAATTATTTTTTGAATAATTTACTATAGAAAAGGCAATCCCTGGCGTAATTAAAATTTGCGACAGCAGAAAATTATTTTTTTGCAAAATTTACTATAGAAAAGGAAATCCCTGGCGTAATTAAAATTTGCGACAGTAGAAAATTATTTTTTGAATAATTTACTATAGAAAAGGCAATCCCTGGCGCAATTAAAATTTGCGACAGTAAAAAATTATTTTTTGAATAATTTACTATAGAAAAGGCAATCCCTGGCGGATTTGAAATTTGCGACAGTAAAAAATTATTTTTTGAATAATTTACTATAGAAAAGGCAATCCCTGGCGCACTTAAAATTTGCGACAGTATAAAATTATTTTTTGAATAATTTACTATAGAAAAGGCAATCCCTGGCGGATTTGAAATTTGCGACAGTAAAAAAATATTTTTTGAATAATTTACTATAGAAAAGGCAATCCCTGGCGGATTTGAAATTTGCGACAGTTGAAAATTATTTTTTGAATAATTTACTATAGAAAAGGCAATCCCTGGCGTAATTAAAATTTGCGACAGTAGAAAATTATTTTTTTGCAAAATTTACTATAGAAAAGGAAATCCCTGGCGTAATTAAAATTTGCGACAGTAGAAAATTATTTTTTGAATAATTTACTATAGAAAAGGCAATCCCTGGCGCAATTAAAATTTGCGACAGTAAAAAATTATTTTTTGAATAATTTACTATAGAAAAGGCAATCCATGGCGGATTTGAAATTTGCGACAGTAAAAAATTATTTTTTGAATAATTTACTATAGAAAAGGCAATCCCTGGCGCACTTAAAATTTGCGACAGTAAAAAATTATTTTTTGAATAATTTACTATAGAAAAGGCAATTCCTGGCGCAATTAAAATTTGCGACAGTAGAAAATTATTTTTAGAATAATTTAATATAGAAAAGGCAATCCCTGGCGTAATTAAAATTTGCGACAGTAGAAAATTATTTTTTTGCAAAATTTACTATAGAAAAGGAAATCCCTGGCGTAATTAAAATTTGCGACAGTAAAAAATTATTTTTTGAATAATTTACTATGGAAAAGGCAATCCCTGGCGCAATTAAAATTTGCGACAGTAAAAAATTATTTTTTGAATAATTTACTATAGAAAAGGCAATCCCTGGCGGATTTGAAATTTGCGACAGTAAAAAATTAATATTTTGAATAATTTACTATAGAAAAGGCAATCCCTGGCGGATTTGAAATTTCCGATAGTAAAAAATTATTTTTTGAATAATTTACTATAGAAAAGGCAATCCCTGGCGGATTTGAAATTTGCGACAGTTGAAAATTATTTTTTGAATAATTTACTATAGAAAAGGCAATCCCTGGCGTAATTAAAATTTGCGACAGTAGAAAATTATTTTTTTGCAAAATTTACTATAGAAAAGGAAATCCCTGGCGTAATTAAAATTTGCGACAGTAGAAAATTATTTTTTGAATAATTTACTATAGAAAAGGCAATCCCTGGCGCAATTAAAATTTGCGACAGTAAAAAATTATTTTTTGAATAATTTACTATAGAAAAGGCAATCCCTGGCGGATTTGAAATTTGCGACAGTAAAAAATTATTTTTTGAATAATTTACTATAGAAAAGGCAATCCCTGGCGCACTTAAAATTTGCGACAGTATAAAATTATTTTTTGAATAATTTACTATAGAAAAGGCAATCCCTGGCGGATTTGAAATTTGCGACAGTAAAAAAATATTTTTTGAATAATTTACTATAGAAAAGGCAATCCCTGGCGCACTTAAAATTTGCGATAGTAAAAAATTAATTTGTGAGAAATTTACTATAGAAAAGGCAATCCCTGAGATATTTAAAATTTGCGACAGTAAAAAATTATTTTTTGAATAATTTACTATAGAAAAGGCAATCCCTGGCGCAATTAAAATTTGCGACAGTAAAAAATTATTTTTTGAATAATTTACTATAGAAAAGGCAATCCCTGGCGTAATTAAAATTTGCGTCAGTAGAAAATTATTTTTTTGCAAAATTTACTATAGAAAAGGCAATCCCTGGCGTATTTAAAATTTGCGACAGTAAGAAATTATTTTTTGAATAATTTACTATAGAAAAGGCAATCCCTGGCGTAATTAAAATTTGCGACAGTATAAAATTATTTTGTGAGAAATTTACTATAGGAAAGGCAATCCCTGGTATATTTAAAATTTGCGACAGTAAAAAATTATTTTTTGAATAATTTACTATAGAAAAGGCATTCACTGGCGTAATTAAAATTTGCGACAGTTGAAAATTATTTTTTGAATAATTTACTATAGAAAAGGCAATCCCTGGCGTAATTAAAATTTGCGACAGTAAAAAATTATTTTTTGAATAATTTACTATAGAAAAGGCAATCCCTGGCGTAATTAAAATTTGCGATAGTAAAAAATTATTTTTAGAATAAATTACTATAGAAAAGGCAATCCCTGGCGTAATTAAAATTTGCGACAGTAGAAAATTATTTTTTGAATAATTTACTATAGAAAAGGCAATCCCTGGCGGATTTGAAATTTGCGACAGTAAAAAATTAATATTTTGAAAAATTTACTATAGAAAAGGCAATCCGTGGGATATTTAAAATTTGCGACAGTAAAAAATTATTTTTTGAATAATTTACTATAGAAAAGGCAATCCCTGGGATATTTAAAATTTGCGACAGTAAAAAATTATTTTTTGAATAATTTACTATAGAAAAGGCAATTCCTGGCGCAATTAAAATTTGCGACAGTAGAAAATTATTTTTTGAATAATTTACTATAGAAAAGGCAATCCCTGGGATATTCAAAATTTGCGACAGTAGAAAATAATTTTTTTGCAAAATTTACTATAGAAAAGGCACTCCCTGGCGTAATTAAAATTTGCGACAGTAGAAAATTATTTTTTTGCAAAATTTACTATAGAAAAGTAAATCCCTGGCGCAATTAAAATTTGTGACAGTAGAAAATTATTTTTTGAATATTATTATAGAAAAGGTAATCCCTGGGATATTTAAAATTTGCGACAGTAGAAAATTATTTTTTATTTAATTAATTAAAAAAGGCAATCCCTGTCGTAATTAAAATTTGCGACAGTAAAAAATTAATATTTTGAATAATTTACTATAGAAAAGGCAATCCCTGGCGCAATTAAAATTCGCGACAGTAGAAAATTATTTTTTGAATAATTTACTATAGAAAAGGAAATCCCTGGCGTAATTAAAATTTGCGACAGTAGAAAATTATTTTTTGAATAATTTACTATAGAAAAGGCAATCCCTGGCGTAATTAAAATTTGAGACAGTAGAAAATTATTTTTTGAATAATTTACTATAGAAAAGGCAATCCCTGGCGTAATTAAAATTTGCGACAGTTGAAAATTATTTTTTGAATAATTTACTATAGAAAAGGCAATCCCTGGCGTAATTAAAATTTGCGACAGTATAAAATTATTTTTGGAATAATTTACTATAGAAAAGGCAATCCCTGGGATATATAAAATTTGCGACAGTAGAAAATTATTTTTTGCAAAATTTAATATAGAAAAGGCAATCCCTGGCGTAATTAAAATTTGCGACAGTAGAAAATTATTTTTTGAATAATTTACTATAGAAAAGGCAATCCCTGGCGGATTTGAAATTTGTGACAGTAGAAAATTATTTTTTGAATAATTTACTATAGAAAATGCAATCCCTGGCGTAATTAAAATTTGCGACAGTTGAAAATTATTTTTTGAATAATTTACTATAGAAAAGGCAATCCCTGGCGTAATTAAAATTTGCGACAGTAAAAAATTATTTTTTGAATAATTTACTATAGAAAAGGCAATCCCTGGCGCAATTAAAATTTGCGACAGTAGAAAATTATTTTTTGAATAATTTACTATAGAAAAGGCAATCCCTGGGATATTTAAATTTTGCGACAGTAGAAAATTATTTTTTGAATAATTTACTATAGAAAAGGCAATCCCTGGGATATTTAAAATTTGCGACAGTAAAAAATTATTTTTTGAATAATTTACTATAGAAAAGGCAATCCCTGGCGGATTTGAAATTTGCGACAGTAAAAAATTATTTTTTGAATAATTTACTATAGAAAAGGCAATCCCTGGCGCACTTAAAATTTGCGATAGTAAAAAATTAATTTGTGAGAAATTTACTATAAAAAAGGCAACCCCTGTGATATTTAAAATTTGCGACAGTAAAAAATTATTTTTTGAATAATTTACTATAGAAAAGGCAATCCCTGGCGCAATTAAAATTTGCGACAGTAAAAAATTATTTTTTGAATAATTTACTATAGAAAAGGCAGTCCCTGGCGTAACTAAAATTTGCTACAGTAAAAAATTATTTTTTTGCAAAATTTACTATAGAAAAGGCAATCCCTGGCGTATTTAAAATTTGCGACAGTAAGAAATTATTTTTTGAATAATTTACTATAGAAAAGGCAATCCCTGGCGTAATTAAAATTTGCGACAGTAGAAAATTATTTTTTGAATAATTTACTATAGAAAAGGCAATCCCTGGCGTAATTAAAATTTGAGACAGTAGAAAATTATTTTTTGAATAATTTACTATAGAAAAGGCAATCCCTGGCGTAATTAAAATTTGCGACAGTTGAAAATTATTTTTTGAATAATTTACTATAGAAAAGGCAATCCCTGGCGTAATTAAAATTTGCGACAGTATAAAATTATTTTTGGAATAATTTACTATAGAAAAGGCAATCCCTGGGATATATAAAATTTGCGACAGTAGAAAATTATTTTTTGCAAAATTTAATATAGAAAAGGCAATCCCTGGCGTAATTAAAATTTGCGACAGTAGAAAATTATTTTTTGAATAATTTACTATAGAAAAGGCAATCCCTGGCGGATTTGAAATTTGCGACAGTAGAAAATTATTTTTTGAATAATTTACTATAGAAAATGCAATCCCTGGCGTAATTAAAATTTGCGACAGTTGAAAATTATTTTTTGAATAATTTACTATAGAAAAGGCAATCCCTGGCGTAATTAAAATTTGCGACAGTAAAAAATTATTTTTTGAATAATTTACTATAGAAAAGGCAATCCCTGGCGCAATTAAAATTTGCGACAGTAGAAAATTATTTTTTGAATAATTTACTATAGAAAAGGCAATCCCTGGGATATTTAAATTTTGCGACAGTAGAAAATTATTTTTTGAATAATTTACTATAGAAAAGGCAATCCCTGGGATATTTTAAATTTGCGACAGTAAAAAATTATTTTTTGAATAATTTACTATAGAAAAGGCAATCCCTGGCGGATTTGAAATTTGCGACAGTAAAAAATTATTTTTTGAATAATTTACTATAGAAAAGGCAATCCCTGGCGCACTTAAAATTTGCGATAGTAAAAAATTAATTTGTGAGAAATTTACTATAAAAAAGGCAACCCCTGTGATATTTAAAATTTGCGACAGTAAAAAATTATTTTTTGAATAATTTACTATAGAAAAGGCAATCCCTGGCGCAATTAAAATTTGCGACAGTAAAAAATTATTTTTTGAATAATTTACTATAGAAAAGGCAGTCCCTGGCGTAACTAAAATTTGCTACAGTAAAAAATTATTTTTTTGCAAAATTTACTATAGAAAAGGCAATCCCTGGCGTATTTAAAATTTGCGACAGTAAGAAATTATTTTTTGAATAATTTACTATAGAAAAGGCAATCCCTGGCGTAATTAAAATTTGCGACAGTATAAAATTATTTTGTGAGAAATTTACTATAGAAAAGGCAATCCCTGGGATATTTAAAATTTGCGACAGTAAAAAATTATTTTTTGAATAATTTACTATAGAAAAGGCAATCACTGGCGTAATTAAAATTTGCGACATTTGAAAATTATTTTTTGAATAATTTACTATAGAAAAGGCAATCCCTGGCGTAATTAAAATTTGCGACAGTAAAAAATTATTTTTTGAATAATTTACTATAGAAAAGGCAATCCCTGGCGTAATTAAAATTTGCGATAGTAAAAAATTATTTTTTCAAAATTTACTATAGAAAAGGCAATCCCTGGCGTAATTAAAATTTGCGACAGTAGAAAATTATTTTTTGAATAATTTACTATAGAAAAGGCAATCCCTGGCGGATTTGAAATTTGCGACAGTAAAAAATTAATATTTTGATTAATTTACTATAGAAAAGGCAATCCCTGGGATATTTAAAATTTGCGACAGTAAAAAATTATTTTTTGAATAATTTACTATAGAAAAGGCAATCCCTGGGATATTTAAAATTTGCGACAGTAAAAAATTATTTTTTGAATAATTTACTATAGAAAAGGCAATTCCTGGCGCAATTAAAATTTGCGACAGTAGAAAATTATTTTTTGAATAATTTACTATAGAAAAGGCAATCCCTGGCGGATTTGAAATTTGCGACAGTAAAAAATTAATATTTTGAAAAATTTACTATAGAAAAGGCAATCCGTGGCGCAATTAAAATTTGAGACAGTAGACAATTATTTTTTGAATAATTTACTATAGAAAAGGCAATGCCTGGCGTAATTAAAATTTGCGACAGTAGAAAATTATTTTTTGAATAATTTACTATAGAAAAGGCAATCCCTGGCGTCATTAAAATTTGCGATAGTAGAAAATTATTTTTTGAATAATTTACTATAGAAAAGGCAATCCCTGGCGGATTTGAAATTTGCGACAGTAAAAAATTAATATTTTGATTAATTTACTATAGAAAAGGCAATCCCTGGGATATTTAAAATTTGCGACAGTAAAAAATTATTTTTTGAATAATTTACTATAGAAAAGGCAATCCCTGGGATATTTAAAATTTGCGACAGTAAAAAATTATTTTTTGAATAATTTACTATAGAAAAGGCAATCCCTGGCGTAATTAAAATTTGCGACAGTAGAAAATTATTTTTTGAATAATTTACTATAGAAAAGGCAATCCCTGGCGGATTTGAAATTTGCGACAGTAAAAAATTAATATTTTGAAAAATTTACTATAGAAAAGGCAATCCGTGGCGCAATTAAAATTTGAGACAGTAGACAATTATTTTTTGAATAATTTACTATAGAAAAGGCAATGCCTGGCGTAATTAAAATTTGCGACAGTAGAAAATTATTTTTTGAATAATTTACTATAGAAAAGGCAATCCCTGGCGTCATTAAAATTTGCGATAGTAGAAAATTATTTTTTGAATAATTTACTATAGAAAAGGCAATCCCTGGCGTAATTAAAATTTGCGACAGTATAAAATTATTTTTTGAATAATTTACTATAGAAAAGGCAATCCCTGGCGCAATTAAAATTTGCGACAGTAAAAAATTATTTTTTGAATACTTTACTATAGAAAAGGCAATCCCTGGCGTAATTAAAATTTGCGACAGTATAAAATTATTTTTTGAATAATTTACTATAGAAAAGGCAATCCCTGGCGTAATTAAAATTTGCGACAGTTGAAAATTATTTTTTGAATAATTTACTATAGAAAAGGCAATCCCTGGCGTAATTAAAATTTGCGACAGTTGAAAATTATTTTTTGAATAATTTACTATAGAAAAGGCAATCCCTGGCGTAATTAAAATTTGCGACAGTATAAAATTATTTTTTGAATAATTTACTATAGAAAAGGCAATCCCTGGGATATTTAAAGTTTGCGACAGTAGAAAATTATTTTTTGCAAAATTTACTATAGAAAAGGCAATCCCTGGCGTAATTAAAATTTGCGACAGTAGAAAATTATTTTTTGAATAATTTACTATAGAAAAGGCAATCCCTGGCGGATTTGAAATTTGCGACAGTAGAAAATTATTTTTTGAATAATTTATTATAGAAAATGCAATCCCTGGCGTAATTAAAATTTACGACAGTTGAAAATTATTTTTTGAATAATTTACTATAAAAAAGGCAATCCTTGGCGTAATTAAAATTTGCGACAGTAAAAAATTATTTTTTGAATAATTTACTATAGAAAAGGCAATCCCTGGCGCAATTAAAATTTGCGACAGTAGAAAATTATTTTTTGAATAATTTACTATAGAAAAGGCAATCCCTGGGATATTTAAAATTTGCGACAGTAGAAAATTATTTTTTGAATAATTTACTATAGAAAAGGCAATCCCTGGCGCACTTAAAATTTGCGATAGTAAAAAATTAATTTGTGAGAAATTTACTATAGAAAAGGCAATCCCTGGGATATTTAAAATTTGCGACAGTAAAAAATTATTTTTTGAATAATTTACTATAGAAAAGGCAATCCCTGGCGTAATTAAAATTTGCGAGAGTATAAAATTATTTTTTGAATAATTTACTATAGAAAAGGCAATCCCTGGCGCAATTAAAATTTGCGAGAGTAAAAAATTATTTTTTGAATAATTTACTATAGAAAAGGCAATCCCTGGCGTAATTAAAATTTGTGACAGTATAAAATTATTTTTTGAATAATTTACTATAGAAAAGGCAATCCCTGGCGTAATTAAAATTTGCGACAGTAGAAAATTATTTTTTGAATAATTTACTATAGAAAAGGCAATCCCTGGCGGATTTGAAATTTGCGACAGTAAAAAATTAATATTTTGATTAATTTACTATAGAAAAGGTAATCCCTGGGATATTTAAAATTTGCGACAGTAAAAAAATATTTTTTGAATAATTTACTATAGAAAAGGCAATCCCTGGGATATTTAAAATTTGCGACAGTATAAAATTATTTTGTGAGAAATTTACTATAGAAAAGGCAATCCCTGGGATATTTAAAATTTGCGACAGTAAAAAATTATTTTTTGAATAATTTACTATAGAAAAGGCAATCACTGGCGTAATTAAAATTTGCGACATTTGAAAATTATTTTTTGAATAATTTACTATAGAAAAGGCAATCCCTGGCGTAATTAAAATTTGCGACAGTAAAAAATTATTTTTTGAATAATTTACTATAGAAAAGGCAATCCCTGGCGTAATTAAAATTTGCGATAGTAAAAAATTATTTTTTCAAAATTTACTATAGAAAAGGCAATCCCTGGCGTAATTAAAATTTGCGACAGTAGAAAATTATTTTTTGAATAATTTACTATAGAAAAGGCAATCCCTGGCGGATTTGAAATTTGCGACAGTAAAAAATTAATATTTTGATTAATTTACTATAGAAAAGGCAATCCCTGGGATATTTAAAATTTGCGACAGTAAAAAATTATTTTTTGAATAATTTACTATAGAAAAGGCAATCCCTTTGATATTTAAAATTTGCGACAGTAAAAAATTATTTTTTGAATAATTTACTATAGAAAAGGCAATCACTGGCGTAATTAAAATTTGCGACATTTGAAAATTATTTTTTGAATAATTTACTATAGAAAAGTCAATCCCTGGCGTAATTAAAATTTGCGACAGTAAAAAATTATTTTTTGAATAATTTACTATAGAAAAGGCAATCCCTGGCGTAATTAAAATTTGCGATAGTTAAAAATTTTTTTTTCAAAATTTACTATAGAAAAGGCAATCCCTGGCGTAATTAAAATTTGCGACAGTAGAAAATTATTTTTTGAATAATTTACTACAGAAAAGGCAATCCCTGGCGGATTTGAAATTTGCGACAGTAAAAAATTAATATTTTGATTAATTTACTATAGAAAAGGCAATCCCTGGGATATTTAAAATTTGCGACAGTAAAAAATTATTTTTTGAATAATTTACTATAGAAAAGGCAATCCCTGGGATATTTAAAATTTGCGACAGTAAAAAATTATTTTTTGAATAATTTACTATAGAAAAGGCAATCCCTGGCGCAATTAAAATTTGCGACAGTAGAAAATTATTTTTTGAATAATTTACTATAGAAAATGCAATCCCTGGGATATTTAAAATTTGCGACAGTAGAAAATTATTTTTTTGCAAAATTTACTATAGAAAAGGCAATCCCTGGCGTAATTAAAATTTGCGACAGTAGAAAATTATTTTTTTGCAAAATTTACTATAGAAAAAGCAATCCCTGGCGCAATTAAAACTTGCGTCAGTAGAAAATTATTTTTTGAATAATTTACTATAGAAAAGGCAATCCCTGGGATATTTAAAATTTGCGACAGTAGAAAATTATTTTTTGAATAATTTACTACAGAAAAGGCAATCCCTGGCGTAATTAAAATTTGCGACAGTAAAAAATTAATATTTTGAATAATTTACTATAGAAAAGGCAATCCGTGGCGCAATTAAAATTTGAGACAGTAGACAATTATTTTTTGAATAATTTACTATAGAAAAGGCAATGCCTGGCGTAATTAAAATTTGCGACAGTAGAAAATTATTTTTTGAATAATTTACTATAGAAAAGGCAATCCCTGGCGTCATTAAAATTTGCGACAGTAGAAAATTATTTTTTGAATAATTTACTATAGAAAAGGCAATCCCTGGCGTAATTAAAATTTGCGACAGTATAAAATTATTTTTTGAATAATTTACTATAGAAAAGGCAATCCCTGGCGCAATTAAAATTTGCGACAGTAAAAAATTATTTTTTGAATAATTTACTATAGAAAAGGCAATCCCTGGCGTAATTAAAATTTGCGACAGTATAAAATTATTTTTTGAATAATTTACTATAGAAAAGGCAATCCCTGGCGTAATTAAAATTTGCGACAGTTGAAAATTATTTTTTGAATAATTTACTATAGAAAAGGCAATCCCTGGCGTAATTAAAATTTGCGACAGTTGAAAATTATTTTTTGAATAATTTACTATAGAAAAGGCAATCCCTGGCGTAATTAAAATTTGCGACAGTATAAAATTATTTTTTGAATAATTTACTATAGAAAAGGCAATCCCTGGGATATTTAAAATTTGCGACAGTAGAAAATTATTTTTTGCAAAATTTACTATAGAAATGGCAATCCCTGGCGTAATTAAAATTTGCGACAGTAGAAAATTATTTTTTGAATAATTTACTATAGAAAAGGCAATCCCTGGCGGATTTGAAATTTGCGACAGTAGAAAATTATTTTTTGAATAATTTATTATAGAAAATGCAATCCCTGGCGTAATTAAAATTTACGACAGTTGAAAATTATTTTTTGAATAATTTACTATAAAAAAGGCAATCCCTGGCGTAATTAAAATTTGCGACAGTAAAAAATTATTTTTTGAATAATTTACTATAGAAAAGGCAATCCCTGGCGCAATTAAAATTTGCGACAGTAGAAAATTATTTTTTGAATAATTTACTATAGAAAAGGCAATCCCTGGGATATTTAAAATTTGCGACAGTAGAAAATTATTTTTTGAATAATTTACTATAGAAAAGGCAATCCCTGGCGCACTTAAAATTTGCGATAGTAAAAAATTAATTTGTGAGAAATTTACTATAGAAAATGCAATCCCTGGGATATTTAAAATTTGCGACAGTAAAAAATTATTTTTTGAATAATTTACTATAGAAAAGGCAATCCCTGGCGTAATTAAAATTTGCGAGAGTATAAAATTATTTTTTGAATAATTTACTATAGAAAAGGCAATCCCTGGCGCAATTAAAATTTGCGAGAGTAAAAAATTATTTTTTGAATAATTTACTATAGAAAAGGCAATCCCTGGCGTAATTAAAATTTGTGACAGTATAAAATTATTTTTTGAATAATTTACTATAGAAAAGGCAATCCCTGGCGTAATTAAAATTTGCGACAGTAGAAAATTATTTTTTGAATAATTTACTATAGAAGAGGCAATCCCTGGTATATTTAAAATTTGCGACAGTGTAAAATTATTTTTTGAATAATTTACTATAGAAAAGGCAATCCCTGGCGTAATTAAAATTTGCGACAGTAAAAAATTATTTTTTGACTAATTTACTATAGAAAAGGCAATCCCTGGTGCAATTAAAATTTGCGACAGTAGAAAATTATTTGTTGAATAATTTACTATAGAAAAGGCAATCCCTGGGATTTTTAAAATTTGCGACAGTAGAAAATTATTTTTTTGCATAATTTATTATAGAAAAGGCAATCCCTGGCGTAATTAAAATTTGCGACAGTAGGAAATTATTTTTTTGCAAAATTTACTATAGAAAAGGCAATCCCTGGCGCAATTAAAATTTGCGACAGTAGAAAATTATTTTTTGAATAATTTACTATAGAAAAGGCAATCATTGGGATATTTAAAATTTGCGACAGTAGAAAATTATTTTTTGAATAATTTACTATAGAAAAGGCAATCCCTGGCGTAATTAAAATTTGCGACAGTATAAAATTATTTTTTGAATAATTTACTATAGAAAAGGCAATCCCTGGCGGATTTGAAATTTGCGACAGTAAAAAATTATTTTTTGAATAATGTACTATAGAAAAGGCAATCACTGGCGGATTTGAAATTTGCGACAGTAAAAAATTATTTTTTGAATAATTTACTATAGAAAAGGCAATCCCTGGCGTAATTAAAATTTGCGACAGTATAAAATTATTTTTTGAATAATTTACTATAGAAAAGGCAATCCCTGGCGTATTTAAAATTTGCGACAGTAAAAAATTATTTTTTGAATAATTTACTATAGAAAAGGCAATCCCTGGCGTAATTAAAATTTGCGACAGTAAAAAATTAATTTGTGAGAAGTTTACTATAGAAAAGGCAATCCCTGGCGCACCTAAAATTTGCGATAGTAAAAAATTAATTTGTGAGAAATTTACTATAGAAAAGGCAATCCCTGGGATATTTAAAATTTGCGACAGTAGAAAATAATTTTTTGAATAATTTACTATAGAAAAGGCAATCCCTGGGATATTTAAAATTTGCGATAGTAAAAAATTATTTTTTGAATAATTTACTATAGAAAAGGCAATCCCTGGGATATTTAAAATTTGCGACAGTAAAAAATTATTTTTTGGATAATTTACTATAGAAAAGGCAATCCCTGGCGCAATTATAATTTGCGACAGTAGAAAATTATTTTTTGAATAATTTACTATAGAAAAGGCAATCCCTGGCGGATTTGAAATTTGCGACAGTTGAAAATTATTTTTTGAATAATTTACTATAGAAAAGGCAATCCCTGGCGTAGTTAAAATTTGCGATAGTAAAAAATTATTTTTTGAATAATTTACTATAGAAAACGCAATCCCTGGCGTAATTAAAATTTGCGACAGTAGAAAATTATTTTTTTGCAAAATTTACTATAGAAAAGGCAATCCCTGGCGTATTTAAAATTTGCGACAGTAAGAAATTATTTTTTGAATAATTTACTATAGAAAAGGCAATACCTGGCGTAATTAAAATTTGCGACAGTATAAAATTATTTTGTGAGAAATTTACTATAGAAAAGGCAATCCTTGGGATATTTAAAATTTGCGACAGTAAAAAATTATTTTTTGAATAATTTACTATAGAAAAGGCGATCCCTGGCGTAATTAAAATTTGCGACAGTAGAAAATTATTTTTTGAATAATTTACTATAGAAAAGGCAATCCCTGGCGTAATTAAAATTTGCGACAGTAGAAAATTATTTTTTTGCAAAATTTACTATAGAAAAGGCAATCCCTGGCGTAATTAAAATTTGCGACAGTAGAAAATTATTTTTTGAATAATTTACTATAGAAAAGGCAATCCCTGGCGCAATTAAAATTTGCGACAGTAAAAAATTATTATTTTGCAAAATTTACTATAGAAAAGGCAATCCCTGGCGTAATTAAAATTTGCGACAGTAGAAAATTATTTTTTGAATAATTTACTATAGAAAAGGCAATCCCTGGCGTAATTAAAATTTGCGACAGTTGAAAATTATTTTTTGAATAATTTACTATAGAAAAGGCAATCCCTGGCGTAATTAAAACTTGCGACAGTTGAAAATTATTTTTTGAATAATTTACTATAGAAAAGGCAATCCCTGGCGTAATTAAAATTTGCGACAGTAAAAAATTATTTTTTGAATAATTTACTATAGAAAAGGCCATCCCTGGCGTAATTAAAATTTGCGATAGTAAAAAATTATTTTTTGAATAATTTACTATAGAAAAGGCAATCCCTGGCGTAATTAAAATTTGCGACAGTAGAAAATTATTTTTTGAATAATTTACTATAGAAAAGGCAATCCCTGGCGTAATTAAAATTTGCGACAGTAAAAAATTATTTTTTGAATAATTTACTATAGAAAAGGCAATCCCTGGCGTAATTAAAATTTGCGACAGTTGAAAATTATTTTTTGAATAATTTACTATAGAAAAGGCAATCCCTGGCGCAATTAAAATTTGCGACAGTAGAAAATTTTTTTTTGAATAATTTACTATAGAAAAGGCAATCCCTGGCGGATTTGAAATTTGCGACAGTAAAAAATTACTTTTTGAATAATTTACTATAGAAAAGGCAATCCCTGGCGGATTTGAAATTTGCGAGAGTTGAAAATTATTTTTTGAATAATTTACTATAGAAAAGGCAACCCCTGGCGTATTTAAAATTTGCGACAGTAAAAAAATATTTTTTGAATAATTTACTATAGGAAAGGCAATCCCTGGCGCACTTAAAATTTGCGACAATAGAAAATTATTTTTTGAATAATTTACTATAGGAAAGGCAATCCCTGGCGGATTTGAAATTTGCGACAGTAAAAAATTATTTTTTGAATAATTTACTATAGAAAAGGCAATCCCTGGCGCAATTAAAATTTGCGATAGTAAAAAATTAATTTGTGAGGAATTTACTATAGAAAAGGCAATCCCTGGGATATTTAAAATTTGCGACAGTAAAAAATTATTTTTTGAATAATTTACTATAGAAAAGGCAATCCCTGGCGTAATTAAAATTTGCGACAGTATAAAATTATTTTTTGAATAATTTAATATAGAAAAGGCAATCCCTGGCGCAATTAAAATTTGCGACAGTATAAAATTATTTTGTGAGAAATTTACTATAGAAAAGGCAATCCCTGGGATATTTAAAATTTGCGACAGTAAAAAATTATTTTATGAATAATTTACTATAGAAAAGGCAATCCCTGGCGCACTTAAAATTTGCGATAGTAAAAAATTAATTTGTGAGAAATTTACTATAGAAGAGGCAATCCCTGGGATATTTAAAATTTGCGAGAGTAAAAAATTATTTTTTGAATAATTTACTATAGAAAAGGCAATCCCTGGCGTAATTAAAATTTGCGAGAGTATAAAATTATTTTTTGAATAATTTACTATAGAAAAGGCAATCCCTGGCGCAATTAAAATTTGCGAGAGTAAAAAATTATTTTTTGAATAATTTACTATAGAAAAGGCAATCCCTGGCGTAATTAAAATTTGTGACAGTATAAAATTATTTTTTGAATAATTTACTATAGAAAAGGCAATCCCTGGCTTAATTAAAATTTGCGACAGTAGAAAATTATTTTTTGAATAATTTACTATAGAAAAGGCAATACCTGGGATATTTAAAATTTGCGACAGTGTAAAATAATTTTTTGAATAATTTACTATAGAAAAGGCAATCCCTGGCGTAATTAAAATTTGCGACAGTTAAAAATTATTTTTTGGATAATTTACTATAGAAAAGGCAATCCCTGGTGCAATTAAAATTTGCGACAGTAGAAAATTATTTGTTGAATAATTTACTATAGAAAAGGCAATCCCTGGGATATTTAAAATTTGCGACAGTAGAAAATTATTTTTTTGCATAATTTATTATAGAAAAGGCAATCCCTGGCGTAATTAAAATTTGCGACAGTAGAAAATTATTTTTTTGCAAAATTTACTATAGAAAAGGCAATCCCTGGCGCAATTAAAATTTGCGACAGTAGAAAATTATTTTTTGAATAATTTACTATAGAAAAGGTAATCCCTGGGATATTTAAAATTTGCGACAGTAGAAAATTATTTTTTGAATAATTTACTATAGAAAAGGCAATCCCTGGCGTAATTAAAATTTGCGACAGTATAAAATTATTTTTTGAATAATTTACTATAGAAAAGGCAATCCCTGGCGGATTTGAAATTTGCGACAATAAAAAATTATTTTTTGAATAATTTACTATAGAAAAGGCAATCCCTGGCGGATTTGAAATTTGCGACAGTAAAAAATTATTTTTTGAATAATTTACTATAGAAAAGGCAATCCCTGGCGTAATTAAAATTTGCGACAGTATAAAATTATTTTTTGAATAATTTACTATAGAAAAGGCAATCCCTGGCGTATTTAAAATTTGCGACAGTAAAAAATTATTTTTTGAATAATTTACTATAGAAAAGGCAATCCCTAGCGTAATTAAAATTTGCGACAGTAAAAAATTAATTTGTGAGAAATTTACTATAGAAAAGGCAATCCCTGGCGCACTTAAAATTTGCGATAGTAAAAAATTAATTTGTGAGAAATTTACTATAGAAAAGGCAATCCCTGGGATATTTAAAATTTGCAACAGTAGAAAATTATTTTTTGAATAATTTACTATAGAAAAGGCAATCTCTGGGATATTTAAAATTTGCGACAGTAAAAAATTATTTTATGAATAATTTACTATAGAAAAGGCAATCCCTGGGATATTTAAAATTTGCGACAGTAAAAAATTATTTTTTGAATAATTTACTATAGAAAAGGCAATCCCTGGCGCAATTATAATTTGCGACAGTAGAAAATTATTTTTTGAATAATTTACCATAGAAAAGGCAATCCCTGGCGGATTTGAAATTTGCGACAGTTGAAAATTATTTTTTGAATAATTTACTATAGAAAAGGCAATCCCTGGCGTAGTTAAAATTTGCGATATTAAAAAATTATTTTTTGAATAATTTACTATAGAAAAGGCAATCCCTGGCGTAATTAAAATTTGCGACAGTAGAAAATTATTTTTTTGCAAAATTTACTATAGAAAAGGCAATCCCTGGCGTATTTAGAATTTGCGACAGTAAGAAATTATTTTTTGAATAATTTACTATAGAAAAGGCAATCCCTGGCGTAATTAAAATTTGCGACAGTATAAAATTATTTTGTGAGAAATTTACTATAGAAAAGGCAATCCCTGGGATATTTAAAATTTGCGACAGTAAAAAATTATTTTTTGAATAATTTACTATAGAAAAGGCAATCCCTGGCGTAATTAAAATTTGCGACAGTTGAAAATTATTTTTTGAATAATTTACTATAGAAAAGGCAATCCCTGGCGTAATTAAAATTTGCGACAGTAAAAAATTATTTTTTGAATAATTTACTATAGAAAAGGCAATCCCTGGGATATTTAAAATTTGCGACAGTGTAAAATTATTTTTTGAATAATTTACTATAGAAAAGGCAATCCCTGGCGTAATTAAAATTTGCGACAGTAAAAAATTATTTTTTGAATAATTTACTATAGAAAAGGCAATCCCTGGTGCAATTAAAATTTGCGACAGTAGAAAATTATTTGTTGAATAATTTACTATAGAAAAGGCAATCCCTGGGATTTTTAAAATTTGCGACAGTAGAAAATTATTTTTTTGCATAATTTATTATAGAAAAGGCAATCCCTGGCGTAATTAAAATTTGCGACAGTAGAAAATTATTTTTTTGCAAAATTTACTATAGAAAAGGCAATCCCTGGCGCAATTAAAATTTGCGACAGTAGAAAATTATTTTTTGAATAATTTACTATAGAAAAGGCAATCCCTGGGATATTTAAAATTTGCGACAGTAGAAAATTATTTTTTGAATAATTTACTATAGAAAAGGCAATCCCTGGCGTAATTAAAATTTGCGACAGTATAAAATTATTTTTTGAATAATTTACTATAGAAAAGGCAATCCCTGGCGGATTTGAAATTTGCGACAGTAAAAAATTATTTTTTGAATAATTTACTATAGAAAAGGCAATCACTGGCGGATTTGAAATTTGCGACAGTAAAAAATTATTTTTTGAATAATTTACTATAGAAAAGGCAATCCCTGGCGTAATTAAAATTTGCGACAGTATAAAATTATTGTTTGAATAATTTACTAAAGAAAAGGCAATCCCTGGCGTATTTAAAATTTGCGACAGTAAAAAATTATTTTTTGAATAATTTACTATAGAAAAGGCAATCCCTGGCGTAATTAAAATTTGCGACAGTAAAAAATTAGTTTGTGAGAAGTTTACTATAGAAAAGGCAATCCCTGGCGCACTTAAAATTTGCGATAGTAAAAAATTAATTTGTGAGAAATTTACTATAGAAAAGGCAATCGCTGGGATATTTAAAATTTGCGACAGTAGAAAATAATTTTTTGAATAATTTACTATAGAAAAGGCAATCCCTGGGATATTTAAAATTTGCGACAGTAAAAAATTATTTTTTGAATAATTTACTATAGAAAAGGCAATCCCTGGGATATTTAAAATTTGCGACAGTAAAAAATTATTTTTTGAATAATTTACTATAGAAAAGGCAATCCCTGGCGCAATTATAATTTGCGACAGTAGAAAATTATTTTTTGAATAATTTACTATAGAAAAGGCAATCCCTGGCGGATTTGAAATTTGCGACAGTTGAAAATTATTTTTTGAATAATTTACTATAGAAAAGGCAATCCCTGGCGTAGTTAAAATTTGCGATAGTAAAAAATTATTTTTGAATAATTTACTATAGAAAAGGCAATCCCTGGCGTAATTAAAATTTGCGACAATAGAAAATTATTTTTTTGCAAAATTTACTATAGAAAAGGCAATCCCTGGCGTATTTAAAATTTGCGACAGTAAGAAATTATTTTTTGAATAATTTACTATAGAAAAGGCAATACCTGGCGTAATTAAAATTTGCGACAGTATAAAATTATTTTGTGAGAAATTTACTATAGAAAAGGCAATCCTTGGGATATTTAAAATTTGCGACAGTAAAAAATTATTTTTTGAATAATTTACTATAGAAAAGGCGATCCCTGGCGTAATTAAAATTTGCGACAGTAGAAAAATTATTTTTTGAATAATTTACTATAGAAAAGGCAATCCCTGGCGTAATTAAAATTTGCGACAGTAGAAAATTATTTTTTTGCAAAATTTACTATAGAAAAGGCAATCCCTGGCGTAATTAAATTTGCGACAGTAGAAAATTATTTTTTGAATAATTTTACTATAGAAAAGGCAATCCCTGGCGCAATTAAAATTTGCGACAGTAAAAAATTATTATTTTGCAAAATTTACTATAGAAAAGCAATCCCTGGCGTAATTAAAATTTGCGACAGTAGAAAATTATTTTTTGAATAATTTACTATAGAAAAGGCAATCCCTGGCGTAATTAAAATTTGCGACAGTTGAAAATTATTTTTTGAATAATTTATAGAAAAGGCAATCCCTGGCGTAATTAAACTTGCGACAGTTGAAAATTATTTTTTGAATAATTTACTATAGAAAAGGCCATCCCTGGCGTAATTAAAATTTGCGATAGTAAAAAATTATTTTTTGAATAATTTACTATAGAAAAGGCAATCCCTGGCGTAATTAAAATTTGCGACAGTAGAAAATTATTTTTTGAATAATTTACTATAGAAAAGGCAATCCCCTGGCGTAATTAAAATTTGCGACAGTAAAAAATTATTTTTTGAATAATTTACTATAGAAGAGGCAATCCCTGGCGTAATTAAAATTTGCGACAGTTGAAAATTATTTTTTGAATAATTTACTATAGAAAAGGCAATCCCTGGCGCAATTAAAATTTGCGACAGTAGAAAATTTTTTTTTGAATAATTTACTATAGAAAAGGCAATCCCTGGAGGATTTGAAATTTGCGACAGTAAAAAATTACTTTTTGAATAATTTACTATAGAAAAGGCAATCCCTGGCGGATTTGAAATTTGCGAGAGTTGAAAATTATTTTTTGAATAATTTACTATAGAAAAGGCAACCCCTGGCGTATTTAAAATTTGCGACAGTAAAAAAATATTTTTTGAATAATTTACTATAGGAAAGGCAATCCCTGGCGCACTTAAAATTTGCGACAATAGAAAATTATTTTTTGAATAATTTACTATAGAAAAGGCAATCCCTGGCGGATTTGAAATTTGCGACAGTAAAAAATTATTTTTTGAATAATTTACTATAGAAAAGGCAATCCCTGGCGCACTTAAAATTTGCGATAGTAAAAAATTAATTTGTGAGGAATTTACTATAGAAAAGGCAATCCCTGGGATATTTAAAATTTGCGACAGTAAAAAATTATTTTTTGAATAATTTACTATAGAAAAGGCAATCCCTGGCGTAATTAAAATTTGCGACAGTATAAAATTATTTTTTGAATAATTTAATATAGAAAAGGCAATCCCTGGCGCAATTAAAATTTGCGACAGTATAAAATTATTTTGTGAGAAATTTACTATAGAAAAGGCAATCCCTGGGATATTTAAAATTTGCGACAGTAAAAAATTATTTTTTGAATAATTTACTATAGAAAAGGCAATCCCTGGCGCACTTAAAATTTGCGATAGTAAAAAATTAATTTGTGAGAAATTTACTATAGAAGAGGCAATCCCTGGGATATTTAAAATTTGCGAGAGTTAAAAATTATTTTTTGAATAATTTACTATAGAAAAGGCAATCCCTGGCGTAATTAAAATTTGCGAGAGTATAAAATTATTTTTTGAATAATTTGCTATAGAAAAGGCAATCCCTGGCGCAATTAAAATTTGCGAGAGTAAAAAAATTATTTTTTGAATAATTTACTATAGAAAAGGCAATCCCTGGCGTAATTAAAATTTGTGACAGTATAAAATTATTTTTTGAATAATTTACTATAGAAAAGGCAATCCCTGGCTTAATTAAAATTTGCGACAGTAGAAAATTATTTTTTGAATAGTTTACTATAGAAAAGGCAATCCCTGGGATATTTAAAATTTGCGACAGTGTAAAATAATTTTTTGAATAATTTACTATAGAAAAGGCAATCCCTGGCGTAATTAAAATTTGCGACAGTAAAAAAATTATTTTTTGAATAATTTACTATAGAAAAGGCAATCCCTGGTGCAATTAAAATTTGCGACAGTAGAAAATTATTTGTTGAATAATTTACTATAGAAAAGGCAATCCCTGGGATATTTAAAATTTGCGACAGTAGAAAATTATTTTTTTGCATAATTTATTATAGAAAAGGCAATCCCTGGCGTAATTAAAATTTGCGACAGTAGAAAATTATTTTTTTGCAAAATTTACTATAGAAAAGGCAATCCCTGGCGCAATTAAAATTTGCGACAGTAGAAAATTATTTTTTGAATAATTTACTATAGAAAAGGTAATCCCTGGCGTAATTAAAATTTGCGACAGTATAAAATTATTTTTTGAATAATTTACTATAGAAAAGGCAATCCCTGGCGGATTTGAAATTTGCGACAGTAAAAAATTATTTTTTGAATAATTTACTATAGAAAAGGCAATCCCTGGCGGATTTGAAATTTGCGACAGTAAAAAATTATTTTTTGAATAATTTACTATAGAAAAGGCAATCCCTGGCGTAATTAAAATTTGCGACAGTATAAAATTATTTTTTGAATAATTTACTATAGAAAAGGCAATCTCTGGCGTATTTAAAATTTGCGACAGTAAAAAATTATTTTTTGAATAATTTACTATAGAAAAGGCAATCCCTAGCGTAATTAAAATTTGCGACAGTAAAAAATTAATTTGTGAATAATTTACTATAGAAAAGGCAATCCCTGGCGCAATTATAATTTGCGACAGTAGAAAATTATTTTTTGAATAATTTACCATAGAAAAGGCAATCCCTGGCGGATTTGAAATTTGCGACAGTTGAAAATTATTTTTTGAATAATTTACTATAGAAAAGGCAATCCCTGGCGTAGTTAAAATTTGCGATAGTAAAAAATTATTTTTTGAATAATTTACTATAGAAAAGGCAATCCCTGGCGTAATTAAAATTTGCGACAGTAGAAAATTATTTTTTTGCAAAATTTACTATAGAAAAGGCAATCCCTGGCGTATTTAGAATTTGCGACAGTAAGAAATTATTTTTTGAATAATTTACTATAGAAAAGGCAATCCCTGGCGTAATTAAAATTTGCGACAGTATAAAATTATTTTGTGAGAAATTTACTATAGAAAAGGCAATCCCTGGGATATTTAAAATTTGCGACAGTAAAAAATTATTTTTTGAATAATTTACTATAGAAAAGGCAATCCCTGGCGTAATTAAAATTTGCGACAGTAAAAAATTATTTTTTGAATAATTTACTATAGAAAAGGCAATCCCTGGCGTAATTAAAATTTGCGATAGTAAAAAATTATTTTTTGAGTAATTTACTATAGAAAAGGCAATCCCTGGCGTAATTAAAATTTGCGACAGTAGAAAATTATTTTTTGAATAATTTACTATAGAAAAGGCAATCCCTGGCGTAATTAAAATTTGCGACAGTAGAAAATTATTTTTTTGCAAAATTTACTATAGAAAAGGCAATCCCTGGCGTAATTAAAATTTGCGACAGTAGAAAATTATTTTTTGAATAATTTACTATAGAAAAGGCAATCCCTGGCGCAATTAAAGTTTGCGACAGTAAAAAATTATTATTTTGCAAAATTTACTATAGAAAAGGCAATCCCTGGCGTAATTAAAATTTGCGACAGTAGAAAATTACTTTTTGAATAATTTACTATAGAAAAGGCAATCCCTGGCGTAATTAAAATTTGCGACAGTTGAAAATTATTTTTTGAATAATTTACTATAGAAAAGGCAATCCCTGGCGTAATTAAAACTTGCGACAGTTGAAAATTATTTTTTGAATAATTTACTATAGAAAAGGCAATCCCTGGCGTAATTAAAATTTGCGACAGTAAAAAATTATTTTTTGAATAATTTACTATAGAAAAGGCCATCCCTGGCGTAATTAAAATTTGCGATAGTAAAAAATTATTTTTTGAATAATTTACTATAGAAAAGGCAATCCCTGGCGTAATTAAAATTTGCGACAGTAGAAAATTATTTTTTGAATAATTTACTATAGAAAAGGCAATCCCTGGCGTAATTAAAATTTGCGACAGTAGAAAATTATTTTTTTGCAAAAATTTACTATAGAAATTCAATCCCTGGCGTAATTAAAATTTGCGACAGTAGAAAATTATTTTTTGAATAATTTACTATAGAAAAGGCAATCCCTGGCGGATTTGAAATTTGCGACAGTAAGAAATTAATATTTTGAATAATTTACTATAGAAAAGGCAATCCCTGGCGGATTTGAAATTTGCGACAGTAAAAAATTAATTTGTGAGAAATTTACTATAGAAAAGGCAATCTCTGGCGCACTTAAAATTTGCGATAGTAAAAAATTAATTTGTGAGAAATTTACTATAGAAAAGGCAATCCCTGGGATATTTAAAATTTGCGACAGTAAAAAATTATTTTTTGAATAATTTACTATAGAAAAGCCAATCCCTGGCGCAATTAAAATTTGCGACAGTAGAAAATTATTTTTTGAATAATTTACTATAGAAAAGGCAATCCCTGGCGTAATTAAAATTTGCGACAGTAGAAAATTATTTTTTGAATAATTTACTATAGAAAAGGCAATCCCTGGGATATTTAAAATTTGCGACAGTAAAAAATTATTTTTTGAATAATTTACTATAGAAAAGGCAATCCCTGGCGCAATTAAAATTTGCGACAGTAGAAAATTATTTTTTGAATAATTTACTATAGAAAAGGCAATCCCTGGCGTAATTAAAATTTGCGACAGTAGAAAATTATTTTTTGAATAATTTACTATAGAAAAGGCAATCCCTGGCGCAATTAAAATTTGCGACAGTATAAAATTATTTTGTGAGAAATTTACTATAGAAAAGGCAATCCCTGGCGTAATTAAAATTTGCGACAGTTGAAAATTCTTTTTTGAATAATTTACTATAGAAAAGGCAATCCCTGGCGTAATTAAAATTTGCGACAGTAGAAAATTATTTTTTTGCAAAATTTACTATAGAAAAGGCAATCCCTGGCGTAATTAAAATTTGCGAGAGTAGAAAATTATTTTTTGAATAATTTACTATAGAAAAGGCAATCCCTGGCGTAATTAAAATTTGCGACAGTAGAAAATTATTTTTGAATAATTTACTATAGAAAAGGCAATCCCTGGCGCAATTAAAATTTGCGACAGTAAGAAATGATTTTTTGAATAATTTACTATAGAAAAGGCAATCCCTGGCGTAATTAAAATTTGCGACAGTAAGAAATTATTTTTGAATAATTTACTATAGAAAAGGCAATCCCTGGCGTAATTAAAATTTGCGATAGTAAAAAATTATTTTTTGAATAATTTACTATAGAAAAGGCAATCCCTGGCGTAATTAAAATTTGCGACAGTAGAAAATTATTTTTTGAATAATTTACTATAGAAAAGCAATCCCTGGCGTAATTAAAATTTGCGACAGTATAAAATTATTATTTGAATAATTTACTATAGAAAAGGCAATCCCTGGCGTAATTAAAATTTGCGACAGTAGAAAATTATTTTTTGAATAATTTACTATAGAAAAGGCAATCCCTGGCGTAATTAAAATTTGCGACAGTAGAAAATTATTTTTTGGATAATTTACTATAGAAAAGGCAATCCCTGTCTTAATTAAAATTTGCGACAGTATAAAATGATTTTTTGAATAATTTACTATAGAAAAGGCAATCCCTGGCGCAATTAAAATTTGCGACAGTAAAAAAATATTTTTTGAATAATTTACTATAGAAAAGGCAATCCCTAGAATATTTAAAATTTGCGACAGTAAAAAATTATTTTTTGAATAATTTACTATAGAAAAGGCAATCCCTGGCGTAATTAAAATTTGCGACAGTATAAAATTATTTTTTGAATAATTTACTATAGAAAAGGCAATCCCTGGCGGATTTGAAATTTGCGACAGTAAAAAATTATTTTTTGAATAATTTACTATAGAAAAGGCATTCCCTGGCGTAATTAAAATTTGCGATAGTAAAAAATTATTTTTTGAATAATTTACTATAGAAAAGGCAATCCCTGGCGTAATTAAAATTTGCGACAGTAGAAAATTATTTTTTGAATAATTTACTATAGAAAAGGCAATCCCTGGCGTAATTAAAATTTGCGACAGTAAAAAATTATTTTTTGAATAATTTACTATAGAAAAGGCAATCCCTGGCGTAATTAAAATTTGCGACAGTAGAAAATTATTTTTTGAATAATTTACTATAGAAAAGGCAATCCCTGGCGTATTTAAAATTTGCGACAGTAAAAAATTATTTTTTTGCAAAATTTACTATAGAAAAGGCAATCCCTGGGATATTTAAATTTTGCGACAGTAAAAAATTATTTTTGAATAATTTACTATAGAAAAGGCAATCCCTGGCGTAATTAAAATTTGCGACAGTAGAAAATTATTTTTTGAATAATTTACTATAGAAAAGGCAATCCCTGGGATATTTAAAATTTGCGACAGTAAAAAATTATTTTTTGAATAATTTACTATAGAAAAGGCAATCCCTGGCGTAATTAAAATTTGCGACAGTAGAAAATTATTTTTTGAATAATTTAGTATAGAAAAAGGCAATCCCTGGCGTAATTGAAATTTGCGACAGTAAAAAAAATTAATATTTTGAATAATTTACTATAGAAAAGGCAATCCCTGGCGGATTTGAAATTTGCGATAATAAAAAATTATTTTTTGAATAATTTACTATAGAAAAGGCAATCCTGGCGTAATTAAAATTTGCGACAGTAGAAAATTATTTTTTGAATAATTTACTATAGAAAAGGCAATCCCTGGCGGATTTGAAATTTGCGATAATAAAAAATTATTTTTTGAATAATTTACTATAGAAAAGGCAATCCCTGGCGGATTTGAAATTTGCGACAGTAAAAAATTATTTTTTGAATAATTTACTATAGAAAAGGCAATCCCTGGCGTACTTAAAATTTGCGATAGTAAAAAATTAATTTGTGAGGAATTTACTATAGAAAAGGTAATCCCTGGGATATTTAAAATTTGCGACAGTAAAAAATTATTTTTTGAATAATTTACTATAGAAAAGGCAATCCCTGGCGTAATTAAAATTTGCGACAGTATAAAATTATTTTTTGAATAATTTACTATAGAAAAGGCAATCCCTGGCGGATTTGAAATTTGCGACAGTAAAAAATTATTTTTGAATAATTTTACTATAGAAAAGGCAATCCCTGGGATATTTAAAATTTGCGACAGTAAAAAATTATTTTTTGAATAATTTACTATAGAAAAGGCAATCCCTGGCGTAATTAAATATTGCGACAGTTGAAAATTATTTTTAAATAATTTACTATAGAAAAGGCAATCCCTGGCGTAATTAAAATTTGCGACAGTAAAAAATTATTTTTTGAATAATTTACTATAGAAAAGGCAATCCCTGGCGTAATTAAAATATGCGACAGTAAAAAATTATTTTTTGAATAATTTACTATAGAAAAGGCAATCCCTGGCGTAATTAAAATTTGCGACAGTAGAAAATTATTTTTTGAATAATTTACTATAGAAAAGGCAATCCCTGGCGTAATTAAAATTTGCGACAGTAGAAAATTATTTTTTTGCAAAATTTACTATAGAAAAGGCAATCCCTGGCGTAATTAAAATTTGCGACAGTAGAAAATTATTTTTTGAATAATTTACTATAGAAAAGGCAATCCCTGGCGCAATTAAAATTTGCGACAGTTGAAAATTATTTTTTGAATAATTTACTATAGAAAAGGCAATCCCTGGCGTATTTAAAATTTGCGACAGTAAGAAATTATTTTTTGAATAATTTACTATAGAAAAGGCAATCCCTAGGATATTTAAAATTTGCGACAGTAAAAAATTATTTTTTGAATAATTTACTATAGAAAAGGCAATCCCTGGCGTAATTAAAATTTGCGACAGTATAAAATTATTTTTTGAATAATTTACTATAGAAAAGGCAATCCCTGGCGGATTTGAAATTTGCGACAGTAAAAAATTATTTTTTGAATAATTTACTATAGAAAAGGCAATCCCTGGCGTAATTAAAATTTGCGATAGTAAAAAATTATTTTTTGAATAATTTACTATAGAAAAGGCAATCCCTGGCGTAATTAAAATTTGCGACAGTAGAAAATTATTTTTTGAATAATTTACTATAGAAAAGGCAATCCTTGGCGTAATTAAAATTTGCGACAGTTGAAAATTATTTTTTGAATAATTTACTATAGAAAAGGCAATTCCTGGCGTAATTAAAATTTGCGACAGTAGAAAATTATTTTTTGAATAATTTACTATAGAAAAGGCAATCCCTGGCGTATTTAAAATTTGCGACAGTAAAAAATTATTTTTTTGCAAAATTTACTATAGAAAAGGCAATCCCTGGCGTAATTAAAATTTGCGACAGTTGAAAATTATTTTTTGAATAATTTACTATAGAAAAGGCAATCCCTGGCGTATTTAAAATTTGCGACAGTAGAAAATTATTTTTTGAATAATTTACTATAGAAAAGGCAATCCCTGGCGGATTTGAAATTTGCGACAGTTGAAAATTATTTTTTGAATAATTTACTATAGAAAAGGCAATCCCTGGCGTAATTGAAATTTGCGACAGTAAAAAAATTAATATTTTGAATAATTTACTATAGAAAAAGCAATCCCTGGTGCAGTTTAAATTTGCGATAGTAAAAAATTATTTTTTGAATAATTTACTATAGAAAAGGCAATCCCTGGCGTAATTAAAATTTGCGACAGTAGAAAATTATTTTTTGAATAATTTACTATAGAAAAGGCAATCCCTGGGATATTAAAAATTTGCGACAGTAAAAAATTATTTTTTGAATAATTTACTATAGAAAAGGCAATCCCTGGCGTAATTAAAATTTGCGACAGTAGAAAATTATTTTTTGAATAATTTACTATAGAAAAGGCAATCCCTGGGATATTTAAAATTTGCGACAGTAAAAAATTATTTTTTGAATAATTTACTATAGAAAAGGCAATCCCTGGCGTAATTAAAATTTGCGACAGTAGAAAATTATTTTTTGAATAATTTACTATAGAAAAGGCAATCCCTGGCGTAATTAAAATTTTGCGACAGTAGAAAATTATTTTTTGAATAATTTACTATAGAAAAGGCAATCCCTGGCGGATTTGAAATTTGCGATAATAAAAAATTATTTTTTTTATAATTTACTATAGAAAAGGCAATCCCTGGCGTAATTAAAATTTGCGACAGTAGAAAATTATTTTTTGAATAATTTACTATAGAAAAGGCAATCCCTGGCGCAATTAAAATTTGCGACAGTAAAAAATTAATATTTTGAATAATTTACTATAGAAAAGGCAATCCCTGGCGGATTTGAAATTTGCGACAGTTGAAAATTATTTTTTGAACAATTTACTATAGAAAAGGCAATCCCTGGCGTAATTAAAATTTGCGACAGTAAAAAATTAATATTTTGAATAATTTACTATAGAAAAGGCAATCCCTGGCGCAATTAAAATTTGCGACAGTAGAAAATTATTTTTTGAATAATTTACTATAGAAAAGGCAATCCCTGGCGTAATTAAAATTTGCGACAGTAGAAAATTATTTTTTGAATAATTTACTATAGAAAAGGCAATCCCTGGCGTAATTAAAAAATCCGACAGTATAATATAATTTTTTGAATAATTTACTATAGAAAAGGCAATCCCTGGCGCAATTAAAATTTGCGACAGTAAAAAATTATTTTTTGAATAATTTACTATAGAAAAGGCAATCCCTGGCGTAATTAAAATTTGCGACAGTAGAAAATTATTTTTTGAATAATTTACTATAGAAAAGGCAATCCCTGGCGCAATTAAAATTTGCGACAGTAGAAAATTATTTTTTGAATAATTTACTATAGAAAAGGCAATCCCTGGCGTATTTAAAATTTGCGACAGTAAAAAATTATTTTTTGAATAATTTACTATAGAAAAGGCAATCCCTGGCGCACTTAAAATTTGCGAAAGTAGAAAATTATTTTTTGAATAATTTACTATAGAAAAGGCAATCCCTGGCGGATTTGAAATTTGCGACAGTTGAAAATTATTTTTGAATAATTTACTATAGAAAAGGCAATCCCTGGGATATTTAAAATTTGCGACAGTAAAAAATTATTTTTTTGCAAAATTTACTATAGAAAAGGCAATCCCTGGCGTAATTAAAATTTGTGACAGTAGAAAATTATTTTTTGAATAATTTACTATAGAAAAGGCAATCCCTGGCGGATTTGAAATTTGCGATAGTAAAAAATTATTTTTTGAATAATTTACTATAGAAAAGGCAATCCCTGGCAGATTTGAAATTTGCGATAGTAAAAAATTATTTTTTGAATAATTTACTATAGAAAAGGCAATCCCTGGAGTAATTAAAATTTGCGACAGTATAAAATTATTTTTTGAATAATTTACTATAGAAAAGGCAATCCCTGGCGGATTTGAAATTTGCGACGGTAAAAAATTATTTTTTGAATAATTTACTATAGAAAAGGCAATCCCTGGCGTAATTGAAATTTGCGACAGTATACAATTATTTTTTGAATAACTTACTATAGAAAAGGCAATCCCTGGCGGATTTGAAATTTGCGACGGTAAAAAATTATTTTTTGAATAATTTACTATAGAAAAGGCAATCCCTGGCGTAATTGAAATTTGCGACAGTATACAATTATTTTTTGAATAATTTACTATAGAAAAGGCAATCCCTGGCGTAATTAAAATTTGCGACAGTTGAAAATTATTTTTTGAATAATTTACTATAGAAAAGGCAATCCCTGGCGTAATTAAAATTTGCGACAGTAAAAAATTATTTTTTTAATAATTTACTATAGAAAAGGCAATCCCTGGCGCAATTAAAATTTGCGACAGTAGAAAATTATTTTTTGAATAATTTACTATAGAAAAGGCAATCCCTGGCGTATTTAAAATTTGCGACAGTAAAAATTTATTTTTTGAATAATTTACTATAGAAAAGGCAATCCCTGGCGGATTTGAAATTTGCGACAGTAAAAAATTATTTTTTGAATAATTTACTATAGAAAAGGCAATCCCTGGCGCACTTAAAATTTGCGATAGTAAAAAATTAATTTGTGAGAAATTTACTATAGAAAAGGCAATCCCTGGGATATTTAAAATTTGCGACAGTAAAAAATTATTTTTTGAATAATTTACTATAGAAAAGGCAATCCCTGGCGCAATTAAAATTTGCGACAGTAGAAAATTATTTTTTGAATAATTTACTATAGAAAAGGCAATCCCTGGCGTAATTAAAATTTGCGACAGTATAAAATTATTTTTTGAATAATTTACTATAGAAAAGGCAATCCCTGGCGTAATTAAAATTTGCGACAGTAAAAAATTAATATTTTGAATAATTTACTATAGAAAAGGCAATCCCTGGCGGATTTGAAATTTGCGATAGTAAAAAATTATTTTTTGAATAATTTACTATAGAAAAGGCAATCCCTGGCGTAATTAAAATTTGCGACAGTAGAAAATTATTTTTTGAATAATTTACTATAGAAAAGGCAATCCCTGGCGGATTTGAAATTTGCGACAGTAAAAAATTATTTTTTGAATAATATACTATAGAAAAGGAAATCCCTGGCGTAATTAAAATTTGCGACAGTAAAAAATTATTTTTTGAATAATTTACTATAGAAAAGGCAATCCCTGGCGTAATTAAAATTTGCGACTGTAGAAAATTTTTTTTTTTGCAAAATTTACTATAGAAAAGGCAATCCCTGGCGTATGTAAAATTTGCGACAGTAAGAAATTATTTTTTGAATAATTTACTATAGAAAAGGCAATCCCTGGCGTAATTAAATTTGCGACAGTATAAAATTATTTTTTGAATAATTTACTATAGAAAAGGCAATCCCTGGGATATTTAAAATTTGCGATAGTAGAAAATTATTTTTTTACAAAATTTACTATAGAAAAGGCAATCCCTGGCGTAATTAAAATTTGCGACAGTAGAAAATTATTTTTTGAATAATTTACTATAGAAAAGGCAATCCCTGGCGCAATTAAAATTTGCGACAGTAGAAAATTATTTTTTGAATAATTTACTATAGAAAAGGCAATCCCTGGCGTATTTAAAATTTGCGACAGTAAAAAATTATTTTTTGAATAATTTACTATAGAAAAGGCAATCCCTGGCGCACTTAAAATTTGCGACAGTAGAAAATTATTTTTTGAATAATTTACTATAGAAAAGGCAATCCCTGGCGGATTTGAAATTTGCGACAGTTGAAAATTATTTTTTGAATAATTTACTATAGAAAAGGCAATCCCTGGGATATTTAAAATTTGCGACAGTAAAAAATTATTTTTTTGCAAAATTTACTATAGAAAAGGCAATCCCTGGCGTAATTAAAATTTGTGACAGTAGAAAATTATTTTTTGAATAATATACTATAGAAAAGGCAATCCCTGGCGGATTTGAAATTTGCGATAGTAAAAAATTATTTTTTGAATAATTTACTATAGAAAAGGCAATCCCTGGCAGATTTGAAATTTGCGATAGTAAAAAATTATTTTTTGAATAATTTACTATAGAAAAGGCAATCCCTGGAGTAATTAAAATTTGCGACAGTATAAAATTATTTTTTGAATAATTTACTATAGAAAAGGCAATCCCTGGCGGATTTGAAATTTGCGACGGTAAAAAATTATTTTTTGAATAATTTACTATAGAAAAGGCAATCCCTGGCGTAATTGAAATTTGCGACAGTATACAATTATTTTTTGAATAACTTACTATAGAAAAGGCAATCCCTGGCGGATTTGAAATTTGCGACGGTAAAAAATTATTTTTTGAATAATTTACTATAGAAAAGGCAATCCCTGGCGTAATTGAAATTTGCGACAGTATACAATTATTTTTTGAATAACTTACTATAGAAAAGGCAATCCCTGGCGGATTTGAAATTTGCGACGGTAAAAAATTATTTTTTGAATAATCTACTATAGAAAAGGCAATCCCTGGCGTAATTAAAATTTGCGACAGTTGAAAATTATTTTTTGAATAATTTACTATAGAAAAGGCAATCCCTGGCGTAATTAAAATTTGCGACAGTAAAAAATTATTTTTTTAATAATTTACTATAGAAAAGGCAATCCCTGGCGCAATTAAAATTTGCGACAGTAGAAAATTATTTTTTGAATAATTTACTATAGAAAAGGCAATCCCTGGCGTATTTAAAATTTGCGACAGTAAAAATTTATTTTTTGAATAATTTACTATAGAAAAGGCAATCCCTGGCGGATTTGAAATTTGCGACAGTAAAAAATTATTTTTTGAATAATTTACTATAGAAAAGGCAATCCCTGGCGCACTTAAAATTTGCGATAGTAAAAAATTAATTTGTGAGAAATTTACTATAGAAAAGGCAATCCCTGGGATATTTAAAATTTGCGACAGTAAAAAATTATTTTTTGAATAATTTACTATAGAAAAGGCAATCCCTGGCGCAATTAAAATTTGCGACAGTAGAAAATTATTTTTTGAATAATTTACTATAGAAAAGGCAATCCCTGGCGTAATTAAAATTTGCGACAGTATAAAATTATTTTTTGAATAATTTACTATAGAAAAGGCAATCCCTGGCGTAATTGAAATTTGCGACAGTAAAAAATTAATATTTTGAATAATTTACTATAGATAAGGCAATCCCTGGCGGATTTGAAATTTGCGATAGTAAAAAATTATTTTTTGAATAATTTACTATAGAAAAGGCAATCCCTGGCGTAATTAAAATTTGCGACAGTACAAAATTATTTTTTGAATAATTTACTATAGAAAAGGCAATCCCTGGCGGATTTGAAATTTGCGACAGTAAAAAATTATTTTTTGAATAATTTACTATAGAAAAGGAAATCCCTGGCGTAATTAAAATTTGCGACAGTAAAAAATTATTTTTTGAATAATTTACTATAGAACAGGCAATCCCTGGCGTAATTAAAATTTGCGACTGTAGAAAATTATTTTTTTGCAAAATTTACTATAGAAAAGGCAATCCCTGGCGTATGTAAAATTTGGGACAGTAAGAAATTATTTTTTGAATAATTTACTATAGAAAAGGCAATCCCTGGCGTAATTAAAATTTGCGACAGTATAAAATTATTTTGTGAGAAATTTGCTATAGAAAAGGCAATCCCTGGGATATTTAAAATTTGCGACAGTAAAAAATTATTTTTTGAATAATTTACTATAGAAAAGGCAATCCCTGGCGTAATTAAAATTTGCGACAGTTGAAAATTATTTTTTGAATAATTTACTATAGAAAAGGCAATCCCTGGCGTAATTAAAATTTGCGACAGTAAAAAATTATTTTTTGAATAATTTACTATAGAAAAGGCAATCCCTGGCGTAATTAAAATTTGCGATAGTAAAAAATTATTTTTTGAATAATTTACTATAGAAAAGGCAATCCCTGGCGTAATTAAAACTTGCGACAGTAGAAAATTATTTTTTGAATAATTTACTATAGAAAAGGCAATCCCTGGCGGATTTGAAATTTGCGACAGTAAAAAATTAATATTTTGAATAATTTACTATAGAAAAGGCAATCCCTGGCGGATTTGAAATTTGCGATAGTAAAAAATTATTTTTTGAATAATTTACTATAGAAAAGGCAATCCCTGGCGGAATTGAAATTTGCGACAGTTGAAAATTATTTTTTGAATAATTTACTATAGAAAAGGCAATCCCTGGCGGATTTGAAATTTGCGATAGTAAAAAATTATTTTTTGAATAATTTACTATAGAAAAGGCAATCCCTGGCGGATTTGAAATTTGCGATAGTAAAAAATTATTTTTAGAATAATTTACTATAGAAAAGGCAATCCCTGGTGGATTTGAAATTTGCGACAGTAAAAAATTATTTTTTGAATAATTTACTATAGAATAGGCAATCCCTGGCGCAATTAAAATTTGCGACAGTGAAAAATTAATATTTTGAATAACTTACTATAGAAAAGGCAATCCCTGGCGGATTTGAAATTTGCGACAGTAAAAAATTATTTTTCGAATAATTTACTATAGAAAAGGCAATCCCTGGCGTAATTAAAATTTGCGACAGTTGAAAATTATTTTTTGAATAATTTACTATAGAAAAGGCAATCCCTGGCGTAATTAAAATTTGCGATAATAAAAAATTAATTTGTGAGAAATTTACTATAGAAAAGGCAATCCTTGGGATATTTAAAATTTGCGACAGTAAAAAATTATTTTTTGAATAATTTACTATAGAAAAGGCAATCCCTGGCGCAATTAAAATTTGCGACAGTATAAAATTATTTTTTGAATAATTTACTATAGAAAAGCAATCCCTGGCGTAATTGAAATTTGCGATAGTATAAAATTATTTTTTGAATAATTTACTATAGAAAAGGCAATCCCTGGCGTAATTAAAATTTGCGACAGTAAAAAATTAATATTTTGAATAATTTACTATAGAAAAGGCAATCCCTGGCTGATTTGAAATTTGCGATAGTAAAAAATTATTTTTTGAATAATTTACTATAGAAAAGGCAATCCCTGGCGTAATTAAAATTTGCGACAGTAGAAAATTATTTTTTGAATAATTTACTATAGAAAAGGCAATCCCTGGCGTAATTAAAATTTGCGACAGTAAAAAATTATTTTTTGAATAATTTACTATAGAAAAGGCAATCCCTGGCGTAATTAAAATTTGCGACAGTAGAAAATTATTTTTTTGCAAAATTTACTATAGAAAAGGCAATCCCTGGTGTATTTAAAATTTGCGACAGTAAGAAATTATTTTTTGAATAATTTACTATAAAAAAGGCAATCCCTGGCGTAATTAAAATTTGCGACAGTACAAAATTATTTTGTGAGAAATTTACTATAGAAAAGGCAATCCCTGGGATATTTAAAATTTGCGACAGTAAAAAATTATTTTTTGAATAATTTACTATAGAAAAGCCAATCCCTGGCGTAATTAAAATTTGCGACAGTTGAAAATTATTTTTTGAATAATTTACTATAGAAAAGGCAATCCCTGGGGTAATTAAAATTTGCGACAGTAAAAAATTATTTTTTGAATAATTTACTATAGAAAAGGCAATCCCTGGCGTAATTAAAATTTGCGATAGTAAAAAATTATTTTTTGAATAATTTACTATAGAAAAGGCAATCCCTGGCGTAATTAAAATTTGCGACAGTAGAAAATTATTTTTTGAATAATTTACTATAGAAAAGGCAATCCCTGGCGGATTTGAAATTTGCGACAGTAAAAAATTAATATTTTGAATAATTTACTATAGAAAAGGCAATCCCTGGCGGATTTGAAATTTGCGATAGTAAAAAATTATTTTTTGAATAATTTACTATAGAAAAGGCAATCCCTGGCGGATTTGAAATTTGCGACAGTTGAAAATTATTTTTTGAATAATTTACTATAGAAAAGGCAATCCCTGGCGGATTTGAAATTTGCGATAGTAAAAAATTATTTTTTGAATAATTTACTATAGAAAAGGCAATCCATGGCGGATTTGAAATTTGCGATAGTAAAAAATTATTTTTTGAATAATTTACTATAGAAAAGGCAATCCTTGGTGGATTTGAAATTTGCGACAGTAAAAAATTATTTTTTGAATAATTTACTATAGAAAAGGCAATCCCTGGCGCAATTAAAATTTGCGACAGTAAAAAATTAATATTTTGAATAACTTACTATAGAAAAGGCAATCCCTGGCGGAATTGAAATTTGCGACAGTAAAAAATTATTTTTTGAATAATTTACTATAGAAAAGGCAATCCCTGGCGTAATTAAAATTTGCGACAGTAGAAAATTATTTTTTGAATAATTTACTATAGAAAAGGCAATCCCTAGCGGATTTGAAATTTGCGACAGTTGAAAATTATTTTTTGAATAATTTACTATAGAAAAGGCAATCCCTGGCGTAATTAAAATTTGCGACAGT